>BLAL01000271.1:0-373900 GCA_015698045.1 Rhizophagus clarus
TAGAAAAGAAATGTCAATAAAAAGATATAAAATATAAGTATTAATGTTTAGTTTATATTAGTAGAAGTATTAGTAGAATTATTAGTAAAAGTAAGAAATAAAATGTTTAATAGTAATATTGTTAGTAAAAAGTAGTAAAAGAAAATACGTTAGAAATTATATATTAATAAGAGTGATAAGAATTTATGATAGGAAAAAAACTCCATACCTTTGTATTTATTTTTAGATAAACAATATATTTTCTATTTATTTTACACAGGTAAGTAAAAAAAAATCAATAGTAGAATTTATTAGTTAGGACATTAGTAAAAGAAGAAATACATTAGAAAAATATATTAATAGAGTATAAGAATAACAAATAATAGAAAAAAAAATTTCAATAAAAGATTATAACTAATTTTAACGGAGTGATATAACTCAGTGATATCACCTGATTGATTTTATAATTTAATTATTTTGATATAGTGATTGATTATAACTAATTAACTGGGGTGATTATAACCGGTGATATCACCTGAATTGATTTTATAATTAATTATTTATTATAATTTAATTATTTATTTTTTATAATTAATTATTTATTTTATAATTAATTATTTTGATATAAGTGATTTAAACCCAATTAATTTTTGCAGTTTTTTTGTTTATTTTTTTTTTCAACACCAAGTAATTCCTTTTATTTCCATTATTATTCATTTCTTTGTTTTTTCAATTTTTTTCCACTCCACACCATTTTTTTTTCGCTCCTCTTATTTTTTTCGTCCTTTTCACTTTCCTTCATTTTTTTTTATTTCTTCACTCTCCTTCTTTTTTTTCGTTTTCTTTTCCACTCCTTTCTTTACAGAAACCTTAAGTTTTTGAACAATGCCGAATTGATATAATAACAATGTTAAATTCATATCATTGCGATATCGATTTATTGAAACAATATCATTATGATGTCACCATAATATCGTTTCAATATTAACAAAAGATATCGTGAAAATATTCGCTTGAAGAAACATCGCATCATTTACCATTATGAATATCGTTGCAAATAACAATAATTTCAAAAAAGAATTATGCAAAATAAATATTGGTTCGTATCAATATTCACGTTCGTTGTATCGACAAAGGATAGCGTAAAAATATTTGCTTGAATGAAATTATCGGAAGTGACCTCGGCTTTGAGGATGGTTACAATAAACGATAATTTTCAAAAAAAAAAAACGCAAATAAATGTATTCGTACTAATATTGGTTCGGTATAGTCGAAAAGATATCGCAAAAATTTATTTGAAGAATATCAATCAACATCGGCTCGATATAGTTTAAAAACAACGATATTTTTTAAAAAAACGGCGAATTAATGATGATATCGATACGATATAGTTAAAACAACGCAAAATAAAAAATGGTATCGATATGATATCGTCTTAAATGTTGACGTCGCTGTGTTGATGATATTGTCAAAATTACAAATAATCAAGCCAAAATCATCTGATATTGATCAAATAACGATTCTAAAAAAACGCGAATTGGTAAATTCTCTTCGATTAGTTCAATAGTTCTTGTAATTAGTTATTTGGTAAATATTGCACAATTGTAATATAATGATCTAATAATTGCTTAATATTACATATCTTGACAAGTAAAAACCGTTCTTTATTGAAAAAAGAAATAGACGGACTTTTTGTATATTCTTTGGTTTTCAATTGGAAAATTTCTTTTTTCACTTACTTATTCAAACAAAATATATACCGGCAGCTTCGTTGTTATAGTTAGATATACTTTTTAAAATTGAGGACACTCAACTATGTACTTTCATTGTTAAATTAAAAAAGCCTCCCTGATACGACACCTAAGTCCTTCCTGAGTTTCGTATTCTTGTTTGTTTTAACTTTGAAAAATCTCGCCTACGTCATTCTTCTTTCGTTCCTACTCTCATGACTCAAAACTCACACTAAAGACTTTTTAAAGCAATATATTCTTACGGACAAGCAAATCGCGACTTGGTTTTAGACGTTACTTTGAAAAAAAAAAAAAACGCGTAATTTGAAGTGATCATCATGTGACTTTAATTACACAGATTTATGAAAACCGCAATAATTATGTGCATATACACTAAAAATATTCTTTAACTACTGCCTAATAAAATTTGCAGGGCTTCATCAACAATATTCAGATTCTCAGATCGCTGCTCCATCAAAAGCTTGGAATATCAAGCCACGTTTTTTCTTTTGAAAGTTCAAACCACGCGATCTTCAATTGTATTCTCAATAAAAAAATCTAAAGACAGAAACTGGCCGAGTTTGACCAATTCTATAAATTCGATCTATAGCTTGATCCTCAATACTTGGATTCCACCAAGATCCATAAGAAAAACATTGATTTAGCAACAGTAAGATTCAATCCCAAAGATCGGCATTTTAAACTAATTAGAAGAACCTTTATTTCCGGATCATTGTTGAAATTATTTACAGTCTCTTCTCGCTGATTACGTGACATTTTGCCATCAAATCGAACAAATTTGACATTTGCATCTTTAAATGCAATTTCAATCAAATCAAGAAAAGATGTCCATTGGCTGAAGACTACTGATTTATCGTTATTTTGATTTAAAAATTTCAATAAAGCTTCAATTTTGGAACTTATTTTAAAATCATCTAAATTTCTAATTTCTTCTTCTATTTGAATTGTTGTTAATTCAATTAATTGATTCATATTAACTGAATTTTGGCATATCGGACAAGAAAATGGTTCATCTCCAAAACTAATTTTGATGCAATCTTTGTCAAATATATGTTTACAAGGAGTAATTGTAGGAGTTGTTAATGGTTTAGAGCACATATAGCAACTTTTATTATTACTAACAGATATTTTCAGGGCAGCCAATCTTTCATCATTCATATTGCTATCAGCATCATTTATTTGTCTCTTACAAAGCTCTGTGTGATTGCAAATCTGTCGTAATCTCAGGAGCATTTCCAGAAACGTTACATAATTATATTTTAAATCGCCATTTCTTGATTCTTTCCAACTCCTAAATTGTTCTTTTATATTACTTTCCATGTTATCATAAATCTTTTTCTCATCCGTCTTAAACTTAATTTTATGAGTATAGAAATTAATAGGAGGAAGACATACTATAGGACGTCCATTGAATTTCATATCCTTTGTTCTACGAAGACAAAACGGCTTTATTAAGCTTCTAAGATTGTTACCATCTTTAAACTTTATTGTTTTGTTGTTAAATATGCTATTCCATATTTCTAGACTATCAAAAGGAGTGAATTTTAAGAATTTAATTAAAGAATATATATCATTTAATTCGTTCATAATTGGGGTTCCTGTAAGAATCCATCTTCTCTCAGCATCCAAATTACATACGGCAATACTTTGTTTTGTTGATTGTGTACGAATAATATGTCCTTCATCTAAGATAACTCGAAGCCATTTAATGGCAAATAATCCACTCCTTTCTTCTATATTTGATTGTGCAAGAATAGCATATGTAGTAATTATTATATCGTAAGTTTTAAGAAATTCTGGATCATTAATTCGATCAACGCCATGAAAAACATAATAAGAAAGAGACCCTTTCTTAACATGCTTGTTGATTTGGTCAATCCAATTTTCAAGCACACTTAAAGGAGCAACAATCAGAGTAGTTTTAGAATATGTGGAATCTAAATTGATTGCAGGTTTGGAAGCTATCAAAGCAATCATTTGTATCGTCTTACCAAGACCCATATCATCAGCGAGTATTCCACCTCTGGCAAGATTAGGGCGTGTTATTGTTGCAAACCTTGCTAATGTATTAAAGTAGAGTATTTTTTTCGTTTGATCCTCCTTTTGAATCCAGAATTGAACTTCCTCATCAATAGTTGGCTCTTTAGGGTGTTCATTTGATAACATCCAACCAAGGCCTTGCTTCTGATACGGAAGTAATTTCGTAATTAATGTTTCTGGTTGTGGTGCTTCTAGGAGATTTACTAGAAATTCAGTTTCTGATTGTGGTGCCGAATTCACTTTTTTTGCAATTTCAAAGTCTTTGGGAATAACTTGTAATTTTGGTAGTCCAACAACTGAACTGCTTTTGTTATTTTATAAAATTTTTTAAGAGTATTTGATGTGTTATTATTAGAATTATTATTATTTTCATTGTTAACTCTTTTAATTCTAAATTTGGTAGTCCTGTATTATTATTATCGGTAGACATTTGAGATTTTATTTGAATGATTTATTATTTGAGAATATTCATAAAAAAAATTATTTCTCATTAGTATATTAAATGGAAAAGAAACAAAAGATTTCAAATTATTAATAAAAAATATTCTTACGTGAGTATACTGTGGTAAAAAGTGTGGAAAAAATGTACTTACGTGTGTATATAAAAAAAATCTAATCTCGAATAAAAAAAGTCATATCTAGATTACCCCGTATAAATAATTTTGAATTGTGCGACGCGTGATTCATCTGCGGCACCTGTGTGGCAGGGCCGATGATTTTCTGCGGCACTAAAAGGTAAAATTTGTGTGTGATAAAAATAAATTTTGTGTTATGTTGTGTTTTCCTATTTTTGGTAATTTTGTGTAATTTTGTGGCGTTTTAAATAAAATTTTGTGCCATTTCTGCGATAATTTCTCATAATTTTTACAATTCGAACTTCCTTAAAAAATTTTCTAGATTACACAAACTATGCTAATTATGGAAGCCACATGAAAATTATATAGAAATTACATGGCAATTGTGTGGAATTATGCGCTCGTATATATAAATAAATAAATTTTGTGAAATTATGTTGTGATATTTTGAAATTTTTGTTTATCACAAAATTTTGTGATTTATGTGATATTCTGCGAAACACAAAATATCATCGGCCCTGCTGTGTGGTATCTGACTCGCAATAAATGGATTACTTTATTGTAGATCAATATTTTATTCGTTACAACATTATGCAGCGTAGCATAGTAAAAAAAGAAAATCTTTTATTATATGCAATGCGGAAATATCAATGTTCGGTACAGATTGATTTTTATAAATCCCATGAGATCGACTTTAAATTTGATTAAGATTAAATAATGTTTAAAATAAAGTTCTTATATAGTTAATACCTAATTCAATTTATAAAAATTCCTTAAAGATAAAATGTTTAAAGTTTCTTAAGGAATCTATTAAATTATAGAATCCTTTAGTATCTTTAAACTTTGCTATAAATGTTTTAAGTGTTTATAATATAATACTTTATAGATCTTATATTTATTATTAAAAGTTCTGCATACATTTTGAGAATTAACATATAGTCTCTTAAGAGGAATGAGGTGGTAAATATGAATTATTTATATATTTTTTCGATGAAAATTTAATAAATTTTTCGATTTATTATTATTGTATTATTATTTATAGAACTAAAAGATGCCGACTAAGAAAATAAAAAAAAAATAACACGTTCTGGATTAATTATAATAATGAAAAAGATATTTATCTCTTTAGACTGCTTTTTCCTTTCCTTTACTGTTACCAGCTTTATTCCCTCTTCCTCTTCCTCTTCCCCTTCCTCTTCCTCTTCCTCTTCCTTTTCCTCTTCCCCGTCCCCTTCCACTTCCCCGTCCTCCGCTTCCCCTTCCCTTTCCACTTCCCTGTCCTTCATTTCCACTATTATTACTACTATTGCCACCGTCATTATCAGTAACTTCCTTCTCCTCCTGCTGTTGCTTTTGAATACCTCTATACTCCTGCTGGGTATAATAGATTCCTTTTTCGATTATTATAAACCATCGTTCTGCACTTTCCCTACTCGGTAATCGTTCAAATAAATTGGGCGTGAGACCGGTTACAAGATCGAATATTACAAAACTTTTATTGCATATATTCCACAACTTGTTCATTCTCTCAGCTGAAGTTCTGTAGCTTCTCCATTGTCTTTGTGTCAGTTTTTCTTCAGCTTTCTTAAGAAAGTTTTCTAATATATCTTTAGCTTTTGAAGCATTCGTTTCGCCAAATGATTTTGGCTCGGAAGCGACTGCTTCTAATGTTTTCTTATATAACTCGTGAAAATACGAGTATCTCCTAACGTTTCTTCTTCTTGATAATTCAGAAGTTTCATCTTCTGATTTTATTTCATCTAATATTGTAAGCATATCCTCTATTAATAAAGACATATTACCATCGTCTATTTTATCCAGAAAATTAATTCTTGAATTATGATCGTCATCAATGTTTTTAGTTAGGGAAATAGCACCTTTTATTTTGGAGCCATCAAACTCCATTCCCTTTTCCAAATAATTATCATAATATTCCTGTAGATTCTGTATATATTTTTTGTTATCGTAATTAGGTTGCATCATCGGGGGGTTTATTGGCAGACGATCTTGGACTGTTTTTAAATGATATATTAGCCATGCAACGGCTAATATATCTTCCTTAAGATTTTCATCATTAGCTGCCTTTTCTTTATATAAAAGATTGATCCCTATTGTTGTATTATTATTGCTATTGTCTTCAGCAGGTAATCGCCGAAGTATATAGGGATTATCTAGAAACCTGCTCTCTTCCGTTTCTATAAAACGTTGATCAGCCATGTAAAATGTCGGTTTTATATCTAGTGAACCCGACGGAAGTACTGCAGTCAATTTTTGTTCATCTATATTCAAAATTATTTTTTTACAATTGCTGCCACTCATGCTCTTTAGAGCAACCAACCCGTCTTTCAAAGTATTTGCGGGAATATTTTCTAGAAATTGCTGGACTTCGTAATGATCTTCCGAAAGAATTTCGATTGTGTCTTGAATAAAAATAAATTTGTAATGCGATAATTAATAACAGATTCTCATAAAAAAAGTCAGATTTTTTACATAATGTATGATTCTACAGCTATTAGAATAGTATATGTATATAATAATATATATATTTTACCTTTTTCTTTCAAGTTTCCTACCGAGATTAATTTGACTTTTTTTGCTTCTTTACTTTCAATAGGCTTTTCGTCCTTCCTTTTCCTCGACGAACCTGCCATCACAATTTGTTCGTCTGACGAACCTGCCGTCACAATTTGTTCATCTAACGGACCTGCCGTCACAATTTGTTCATCTGACAGACCTGCCATCACAATTTGTTCGCCTGACGAACCTGCCGTCACAATTTGTTCATCTAACGGACCTGCCGTCACAATTTGTTCATCTGACAGACCTGCCGTCACAATTTGTTCATCTGACGGACCTGCCGTCACAATTTGTTCATCTGACGGACCTGCCGTCGCAATTTGTTCATCATTTTCTAAGGACGGAGAATTTTCTAATGGAAGTTCTGAATTGGATTTATCTTCAGGATGAAATGATGGCGAAGGTTGGGACATTTTAAAATTTACGAAACCAGACAAATTTCTTGATTGTTTATTATGATGATTTTTCTGATTTTTTTGAAAAGGAATTTTATCTCTTTTTATATATATATTTTTTAATTGTACTATATGATAAACACCATTCGATTAAATAATATGTGCTTTCATCGAGGAATTAGTCAAAATCATGTAATCTTAGTGCTATAATTACGCGAGTAATTAAAATAATGATATTTTTTAAGTGACGTGGAAGGCCGACACATTATAATATTTGAAGATCTGCAATCAATTAGATGTCGATTGTTAGACAACAAAAATCTGATCGGCATTATAATGCACATTTTTTTAAATATTACGCATGTAATTAGATATTTTTAAATGTCGTAAATAAACTGAAAAATTTTTTTACGCAGGCACAGCACATAATTAATTATTTGACACACTTAAAATTTTTAAGACTAAGACGCCTCTAGAATCACAAATATAACAATGGGAAATTCATTATAAAGTTGGAATGATTCTGATGTAGTAATAATATAAATATCAAAATTGTAATTGGTTAATTCAGTTTACACAATCAATAATAAAAAAATTTAATTAAATAATATGTGCTTTCATCGAGGAATTAGCCCAAGTCATGTAATCCTAAATTTAAAAATGTACACTATAATGGCGATCAGGTTTTTGTTGTCCATCTAATTGATTGCAGATCTTCATTGTTATTCGGCACATAGCATTACGCATGTAATTAAAATAATAAGATATTTTTAAATGATGTAAAATAACTGAAAAATTTTTTTACGCAGGCACAGCACATAATTAATCATTTGACACACTTAAAATATATTTAAATTTTTAAGACTAAGACGCCTCTAGAATCACAAATATAACAATGGGAAATTCATTATAAAGTTGAAATGATTCTGATGTAGTAATAATACAAATATCAAAATTGTAATTGGTTAATTCAGTTTACACAAAAAATTTAAATTTTTCTTGCTAAATAAGAATCAAAAAAATAATAATACATATATCATTCTAACCAGAACAATTGTTATTCACTACGAAGTTTATTGGATAGGAATCACGAGAAATTTTTTAAAGAATGGCATTCGAATGCCTTTCTTATGATAATTAATTAATAAAAAAAAAGTCACGGTCACAAAGTTCAAATCACGAGAAATTTTTTTAAAGGATGGCATTCGAATGCCTTTCTTATGATAATTAATTAATAAAAAAAAAGTCACGGTCACAAAGTTCAAATCACGAGAAATTTTTTTAAAGGATGGCATTCGAATGCCGTTCTTATGATAATTAATTAATAAAAAAAAAAGTCACGGTCACAAAGTTCAAATCACGAGAAATTTTTTTAAAGGATGGCATTCGAATGCCTTTCTTATGATAATTAATTAATAAAAAAAAAAGTCACGGTCACAAAGTTCAAATCACGAGAAATTTTTTTAAAGAATGGCATTCGAATGCCTTTCTTATGATAATTAATTAATAAAAAAAAAAGTCACGGTCACAAAGTTCAAATCACGAGAAATTTTTTTAAAGAATGGCATTCGAATGCCTTTCTTATGATAATTAATTAATAAAAAAAAAAGTCACGGTCACAAAGTTCAAATCACGAGAAATTTTTTTAAAGAATGGCATTCGAATGCCTTTCTTATGATAATTAATTAATAAAAAAAAAAGTCACGGTCACAAAGTTCAAATCACGAGAAATTTTTTTAAAGGATGGCATTCGAATGCCGTTCTTATGATAATTAATTAATAAAAAAAAAAAGTCACGGTCACAAAGTTCAAATCACGAGAAATTTTTTTAAAGGATGGCATTCGAATGCCGTTCTTATGATAATTAATTAATAAAAAAAAAAGTCACGGTCACAAAGTTCAAATCACGAGAAATTTTTTTAAAGGATGGCATTGCCGTTCTTATGATAATTAATTAATAAAAAAAATCACGGTTTGCGAAGTTTATTGGATAAGATTAAAATAATTTTACGCTTGTATTAAACTAATTTTGACAATAGATTTCCAAAATTATTGAACCTCCATAATAAATTAAAAATTGCATCTATTTTTTCGATAAAAAAAAAAAATATTTTTTCTTTATTTAATATTCTAGGAAAACGGCCTGACGTAGAGAAAAAAAAATGACAAAAGAAGAAATTTCAACAAAAAGAAATCGAAATTTCTGATCTCCAGATAATGTACCAAGAATTTCAAAAGCTGTTGAGACAGCTGGAGAACAAATAATTGCCAAATTAAACAACAAAACTGAGCGGGAGAACGCATATCTATTAAAGTGGATCGATATTTTTTAGAGCAAATTTCAAGCCAGGAAGAAGAGATACATAAACTTAAATTAAAGCTTTATTTATATTTAGCACAATCATCGTCGTCTACACCGCGGCCATCACCCTCATCATCGTCATATGGATGAGCACTTTAACACAATCAAGTCAGTAATTTTTTAGATATTAAATAATTTTTTAATAAATTTCATTTTATAATTAATGAATAATTTCATTTTTAAGTAAAAGGTTTACTTTTTTGAAAACCATTTATAAATTTAATAAATAATATTTTACATTTATCTTGTACATATCATGTTTAAATATATTATCTTACTAATAAATAATAATAAAAAAAAGTATTTGTAAAGGTTTAACTGGGAAATTTTCGCCTGCCTGATAGGATATGGGGAAATTTTCACCCGATAAACTCTACGAGAATAATTGCTATAAGGTAGCATAGTAATCGAACCTGAAACCTGGTGTTATGCTAACTACTCTATCACATGCAATTACTAGTAAAGAGAAATTTTGTTGATTTCTTTTAATTATAAAAATTTACATGATTTTCGATTTTCATTAGCAGAATAATGATTAGCAGGGGACTTTCCCCTGTAGTTACATATATATCCATCCTCTGCGAATTGTTGCACTAAATCATTTCTTACAAACGAAAAAAAGGATCGTTTAATATGATACGCTAATGTTAAAGACTAATTAATATAAATTAAATTATTTATGTTATAGCGATATTTAATTTAGAGGACTGGATATTCACGTATTCAGTTAATATTGTAATCTGCACAGATTCGGATATTTCAGTTAATGTTATCTGAACCCTGTTACCAACAATGATGACATAATCAAGTTGATTGCTCCGCTTTTTAATCAAAATAGAATCTATTTTGAATATGAAGATACGATATGACCAAATGACCATGATCCACTATCATCACTTATTCTTGTTATATACAGCGAGGAGAGCTTGACACTGATTTAAAAATACATAGCAATTTTATTGTTTATTGTATTTTCATTTTTATGTTTTCTATCGCATAATAAACTAATATAAATAAAATAAAAATGTAGTTAATTCAATGTCAAACAAAAATTGATGGAATCTTGGTCCCTGAATATTTTCCGCATATATCCTACAGTCATCTGTTTAGATTACGAAATTAGCTTCTTTAATATGCAATATGAAATTAAGTTTGATCTCTCCGTTTTTATAAATCAAAAATAGGAATTTTTGAACATGAAGACACGATATGATTAGATAACCGTATAACTGCATATAATATAGTTGATTCAATATTGAAATCTTGGACCCTGAATATTTTCCGCATATATCCTATTAGATTACGAAATTAACTTCTGTAATAATCCGAAATATGAAATTAAGTTTGATCTCTCCGTTTTTCTAAATCAAAAATAGGAATTTTTGAACATGAAACACGATATGATTAGATTAACCGTATAACCGCACATAACATAGTTGATTCAATATTGAAATCTTGGCCCCTGAATATTTTCCGCATATATCCTATTAGATTACGAAATTAACTTCTGTAATGATCCAAAATATGAAATTAAGTTTGATCTCTCCGTTTTTCTAAATCAAAAATAGGAATTTTTGAACATGACAACACGATAACCGTATAACTGCACATAATATAGTTGATATATTGAAATCTTGGCCCCTGAATATTTTCCGCATTTATCCTATTAGATTACGAAATTAACTTCTGTAATGATTCAAAATATGAAATTAAGTTTGATCTCTCCGTTTTTCTAAATCAAAAATAGGAATTTCTGAACATGACAACACGATAACCGTATAACTGCACATAATATAGTTGATATATTGAAATCTTGGCCCCTGAATATTTTCCGCATTTATCCTATTAGATTACGAAATTAACTTCTGTAATGATCCAAAATATGAAATTAAGTTTGATCTCTCCGTTTTTCTAAATCAAAAATAGGAATTTTTGAACATGACAACACGATATGATTAGATAACCGTATAACTGCACATAATATAGTTGATATATTGAAATCTTGGCCCCTGAATATTTTCCGCATATATCCTATTAGATTACGAAATTAACTTCTGTAATGATTCAAAATATGAAATTAAGTTTGATCTCTCCGTTTTTCTAAATCAAAAATAGGAATTTTTGAACATGACAACACGATAACCGTATAACTGCACATAATATAGTTGATATATTGAAATCTTGGCCCCTGAATATTTTCCGCATTTATCCTATTAGATTACGAAATTAACTTCTGTAATGATTCAAAATATGAAATTAAGTTTGATCTCTCCGTTTTTTAAAGTCAAAAATAGGAATTTTGAATATGAAGACACGATAACCGTATAACCGTACATATAGTTGATTCAATATTGAAATCTTGGTCCCTGAATATTTTCCGCATATATCCTATTAGATTACGAAATTAACTTCTGTAATGATCCAAAATATGAAATTAAGTTTGATCTCTCCGTTTTTCTAAATCAAAAATAGGAATTTCTGAACATGACAACACGATAACCGTATAACTGCACGTAATATAGTTGATATATTGAAATCTTGGCCCCTGAATATTTTCCGCATTTATCCTATTAGATTACGAAATTAACTTCTGTAATGATTCAAAATATGAAATTAAGTTTGATCTCTCCGTTTTTCTAAATCAAAAATAGGAATTTTGAATATGAAGATACGATATGATTAGAAACCGTACATATAGTTGATTCAATATCGAAATTCTAGACCCTGAATATTTCTTGTATATAATATCCTACAATCATCTTAACAAGTTCATAACGTTAAAAAAAAATGAACAAACGTAACAAACAAACAAAAGGTATATCTTGGTTTTTATTTATGTAAGAAGTGTCACGTATTAATATTATCATAATAGTTTCTCGTGATAGAGTTCGTGAAAACGCCCTCCAACAAGAAGAGAGAGAAATAGAGAGGAGGGAGAGTGAAAGAAGAGAAAAGGAAAGAAGAGAAAATGAATTAGAAAGAGAAGGTAGAGAAAGAGACGAAAGAGAAACGGAAAGAAGAGAAAATGAATTAGAAAGAGAAGGTAGAGAAAGAGACAAAAGAGAAAAGGAAAGAAGAGAAAAAGAGAGAAGAGAAAGAGATAGGATGGAAAGAGAGAAAGAAGAAAGAGAAAGAAACGAAGAAAGTGAAAGTGATCAAGATGGTAAACCTTTTTTTATATATTAATTTTACTCTTTTACTGTTTACTGTACAATAAATGAATACTGATTTTTTTTTTACTTATAATGTAATATAAGATATTCCTCCTCAATTTGAGGAGATGACCAACCAACTACAAATTTGTAATTGGTTAATCGCTAATCCAGAAATATTAAATTTAGCCAACCAAATGCTTACTGCGAAATCGCAAGATATTGGAGTTTCAAAGCCTGCATCTTATGATAATACCAATAACGTAATATCATATGGAAAAATTTATGATTGGCTAATAGTGCCATTTCAGATAAGGAAACAATTAATAACGTTATATTATTATATATTAATAGGACAATTATAGGCTTTTCGACGAAGAATTAAAATGTTTATTTTTAAGAAGTCGACACCCTCCGCGTTCCGCCCTACAACAACTCGTTTATAAAATATTCAACCTTGCATCATTCAAAAAAGAGGCCGAAAAACTGGTGCAAGATGCCAGTAAAAAGTTCACCGATTACCGCAACAAATTCAACGAAGCAATCATATTGCTTGTAAAAGACATGCAAGGAACAAATAGGTAATAACTATTTCGTTATTAGTTTAATAATATAACATTATTATTATTCGAGTTTATATTTCTTACTATTCTAGGGAGTTCTCTGACCATGAGGTCAATGAATATATCTCAGAGGAAGTAGTCGTTAAGAAAATACTACGACGTCAACTTGCCGTCGTTGATGTAAACGAATTAAAAAAATTAATTCGTTGGAAAAATTAATAGAATTTACGCGTGAAAGCTTCAAGATCCATTGGAAGTCTAAGGACCTTGAAGCGGTCAAGAAATTAGATCACATCACTAGGGATATATATATTCCGTCGCGAAGCGGTCTTGACATCGCTAATAATTTGACGGTACATATTTATTATTTATTCTTCAATTTTTGCTTATAGTTAATATATTCTAATTTTCTTATTTTCAGTTATAAATGAATGTAATCCGATTAATAAACAAGCAATAATATTAATAAATGTTTATCGTACCTAAATAACTACTTTAAGCAATAAATTTAAATAAAATTCTTGAGTTTTATTATAACATTATGCATTAAAATTTTTTTTTTAATTTATCGGGCTTTCCATTTCGGACGAACTATCTGAATCGTTTCATCCAATATAAGCTGATACTCAAAACTCTAATTTGAAAATGAATTTGTGAACCTATGCATTAAACGCGTGCGTTGTGCACTGTATTTTGAATTTATCTCCCCGTTATAATGTACAAAAAATTATATATAATCAGACTTATTTTCTTCGGTTCTATCATTTATAACCAAATTTCTTATCGTATTATAAAAGTCTAATTAACCATGAGAAAACGATATATTTACAACACTACTGAAGAATCAGAACAACGATATCGAATTCGAAATCGTTTTACTAATAGAACTGCAACGCTTGCACCCTCATCAACCACTGCCTTTAGTCACTCTTACCGGACCAACATGCAAATATCACCGCCTTTACCGAAAAATAATGATGACATGGAGGTTCAATATGATCATAAAGATGATGATATGATTTCACAATATGAATACGATAATGATGATATAATCTCACAATATGCATTCGATAATTTATATAATGAAGAGGAAGAGGAAGAAGAAGGGACAGAAGAAGGAGGTGAAGAGGAAGAAGAGGAAGAGACAGAAGAAGGAGGAGAAGAGGAAGAAGAGGAAGAGACAGAAGAAGGAGGAGAAGAGGAAGAGGAAGAAGCAGAAACAGGAGGTGATGATCATCGTCAAATTGTCGATGAAGCACTTGATAAAAATAAAATGCCATCCTATAATGGTGATGGAGAATTCGCTCCATATTTTGAAAATTTTACGACTGCTTCACTTTTTTGCTGGTTACAAAAGCATAATATCTCTACAAGTGCTTATGAAGATCTTGTTGACGTTCTTCATAATTCCAAATTCAATCCAAGCCATGTAGTGAAGAATATTCGAAGATTTCGAGAATGGAGAAAACGTCTTCCTCTTATTCCTATATCAGCAAAACCTATCTCCATTTTATCAAAAAAAACTCCTTCAATTTCTAAAGAAATAAAGAATGCATACCAATTTTCTATCAGAGACATTATTTGGTATGTCCTTAATAATCCCTCAATACTTAGGTGCATGTACTTTGGTCCTGGAATTGATTCTGAAACAAAATCAGAACATTGGCACGGTACATTGTGGGGAGAATCACCACTTTTTGGTGATGATCAAATAAAGATATTAGAAGGTATTTATAATCATATTATCAATTCCCTGTATTGTTACCATCATATTAATTATTTTGTTTATAATATGATAGTGATATATAAATCTGGTGAGTTTATTTATTATCATTATAATAATGAACGGCAACTTGGCAGGTTGAGGGCAATTTTAAAAAATGCCAATAATGAATATCGGCTGAGAATTCAGGAAGTTGTAAGTTATGATAATTTGCCTGAAATTTTTAAAGGGAGAGTTAGGCAAGAACGTTCTATTGCTGGTGAAGTATGGCTGAAGGATGAGGCATATCAAACGATTGCAATTTCCCAAGTCCTTGAAAAAGCTAATGTAATGATAGTATACCAGCATCAATACGTTCCTGAAACCGCATTACGAATTACCGAGATAATATATAGATACCAAAGCCGTTGGCATATTCGTGATGTAATATTTTCATATCAACATCCTTCTGACTATATCACATTAAGATTACCACCATCATCTTTGCCAGTGTATAAGTTGTTTATTGATTTGTATTATGATGATTTTGGTACATATAGAAATGTGTATCATTCATTAGGAGGCATATACTTGCAATTCGGAAATATGCCCTCTCATGAAAGAAAATTGCTTAAAAACCATTTTGTTCTTGGATTTGTCCCATTCGGTGGCAATTTTAATGAGTTTATTCAGCCATTTATTTCTGAAATGAAAGAATTTGAACAAGGAAAATTAATGAAAGTAAATGGCCAAGATGCTTGGGTGATAGCTGGTTTGGGTGTTGTGACCGCTGATTTGCCCCAAGGAAATGATATGGCTGGGGTATTAAGACACAATGCCATGAAGGGCTGTCGCACTTGTTCGGTATCTTATAATTCATTAACTGATTTTAATCAAGACCTACAAAAAATATCGAGATATCATCACGTTACTGACAATCAATTTAAAGAAATATTACGAGAAAACGGTACGTCAGCAAAAAAACATCTCGGTTCACAATATGGTCTGAGGCCGCAGCCTAGCATCTTGGATAACTTAAAGAGGGATAGACATTTACAGACTCCGCAGGATGTCTATCATGCAACCGCGGGAAAAATTGGACGCCTTCTCAAGTTGACATGTGAATTATTTTCACGGGAAGGTGAAGATGATTTTATAGAAGTTTGGAAAGAATTCGAAAAACCAAAAAAATGGTCTCGTCTACCAAATCCGATTAGTCACCATGCCAGCTTTATGATGTCGGATTATTTCCAACTTGCAATGATAATGCCATTTATATTATACCGTTTTTTGAAGGTAACATTTAAATAGTATTCTTACTATTATACTTCAGCGCGAATTAATTACGGTTTCAAACTTTTGGCATTACGTCTGTAAAAATCTGCCGTAATAATTTCGGCATAGCCATTTTTTTTGACGTAATACGTAATGTTGAAATAATTTCAATGATCAAATTTGATTGGATCTCAATCGTTACTAAATTTTTTTTTTTATTTTATTTTATTTTTCGGTTTTTTAAATTTTTTTATCGGTTTTTATAACCAAAATTTTATTATCTTTTTTTCGGTTTTTATAAACAAAATTTATTAGTTTATTTTATTTTATTTCTTTTCCAGTTCTTAGCCGAATTATATATTATATATATATACAGTATATATTCGGTTTTAAAACAAAATTTTTTTAAAAAAACTTTTTAAAAGGCGAATAATTTTATTAAGACTAAGGAAGAATGGAATTGGAATAAGAACGCCACTTTTGGAATTAGAGTCTCACGAATAAGGTGAGGAACGGGTATGAGGAACGGGCTTTTTAGGAACTCTAGTGAACTTTGCTAATATTCTTTTATCTTTTTTATTTTGTATCTACCTGGACGCTTTGGATAGTGGATTTTGGATGGTTATGTTAATTTGGATTCGGCTTTGCTGCTGAAATTTTCATCATTCTAAAATTTAATTCGCGCTGAAGTATAACAATTATGATATCTTTATTAATTTGCTGGTTTACTAAATCTTTTTAAAGCCATCAAGTTTAAAGGAAAGCGAAGCAGCAACAATTAAGAAAAATACTGGGGTGGCCCGAATTGATCTTGTACCAAAGAGTGTTATTTCATGCTGGGTACATGTTGCTAAGACAATGAAAGCTGTTTTCAGTAGTGAATTCACAACAGGAAGTTATCAAAGCCTGCAAAAATGTCTTCAAGATGAGTTAATAATACTTCCAAAGGTATATAATACTATTTTGGAAAAGTAATATCCTTAAATATCCTAACAATATTTTTTTTAACAGGTTTTTGCAGATTTTATTAATCTGCCAAATTTACATATAAATATGCACCTTTCAATGCATGCTCAAACCTTTGGAACTCTTAATAATACTCAAGTCGGAATTAAGGAAATGGTTCACCGCATTTTCAAAGGAATTGTGCCAAATACAAATCATAAAGATATAGATTTGGACTTAATAAAACGATATAATACTCTCTTTGCAATTCGGCATTTATCCGATGGTGGAATTGATCCAAGATTTACAAGACCTTGTGCCAGTTTTACAAGTTTAGGTTATTTATTGTCAGACTGGTACCTTACCGAAGACAAATCCTCAAATGAAGAGCAAATTTCTAATGATGATGATGGTGATGTTTTAAAGGAATTTTGTTTCAATTTTCTTATATGCATTTGTAGTAGTATTAACTTTTTTAAAAAATTTAGTTACATCACCAGTAGAATTTATTTCCAATATATCTTTAAAAAGAGGAATGTCCAAGAAAAATCGGGATAATCTTCTCCAAAATATATTAAATTTCAAAAGCGAATTGTCAGAATCATACAAAGATATGAGATTAGGCGGCGCTGCACTCATATACAGTAATTCAATAAGCTGGTATGAATTTGCATCATATACAATTGAAGAGGAAAATGGTACCTTTGCAAAAGTGACCTTACACCTTAATGATTTTATTATGATTAATGATGAAGATTTTAACGAATCTTACGCTATCATCAGAGGAATCTTCAAACATAAAGGTAATAATGAGAAGTATTATGCCTTCATAGTCATAGATTGGTTTGAAGATAATAATCGGGAACATCCAGTATTGGAATGCCCTCTCTACTACCTTCGAACCATAGAAAGTCAAAGATGGAGGAGCATTTTTCCGATCAGTGCAATTGATAGTGTAAATAAAGTACATTTTATTCATAATTGCAATCCGGGATGTCAAGATCATTACAATAGTACAAATAAGAGTTGGATCAAAAATAATTATTATTTTAAAGCAATATAATTAATTTTTGTTTATTTTGTACAATTTCGTTCGTGGTAGTATTTATTCAATATCATAGTTACTATGTGTTTTATATTTTTAAACAAAACGTTATTTTTTTTTTTATCTACTGATAGTATCAATATAATTATTGCTAACGATTCAGTTAGTATAAATAACAATTATAATTTTTTTTTTTCATTTTTGCAATATTCGCAGTACAAAAAGAAAAATATGGTTGATCGATATTGTGATGACATCGAAGCGATGTTTTAATGATATTTGAGACGATACTTAATTACAATTAGTTTTTTTTTAATAAAAACGTATGATTTGAACTTTCTAATCCTAAAGTAAAATAAAACCCATCTCTTTCCACATTTGCCACATTAGGGAGAACAAGAAGACGAGACCTGCTTATCTAAATATCTGTCGAAACGACCGCGAATCCGTGAAGAAGAAATTAAACCATCATGTGTCACCATCCTGATTGTCCAATCAAGACTGTTATTGTAGCATATAATAGATAAACAAGTTCCGCAAAAAATAAAAATTTCTCTTCCGTAGTTTACAATCATAAAGACGCGTTTTCTTTGATTTACTATTTCTTTTTTGTCTTCAGGAAACTTGTTTCATATTTGTATATTATTCTCTCTAGTCTTTACATTTCTGTCTGAATTTATTACCCATCTCGAGGCAATTCAAATAAGAAACAAATTACATAAGCTCTGACACGTCCTAAGACACGTCGAGTGGTACGTGCAGAAAGGGCCCAAAAGAACTTTGTTTCTAGGTTATTTAGAAGTGCATGGCTACAACCAAAAAAGAAAACTATCTCCATTTCATCAATGAAGAACGTAAGTGATTGTTTATGTCAGATTCGAATTTTTTTTTTTATATATATTTTGCTTATTACGAATTTCGGCAATAACACAACTAAAGGTTTGTTATATTCAGGTAAGTCTTAATTTATTCGGGTCACAGTAATCATATTTTTTGCGTTTTGTTTTTGCAAACTTGTCAGAGATTGTTACAGGGTGTAGCTTCTGATGTTTATTGTGAATTAAATTAGGTTTTCTGTTGTCATTATTAATCATGACTTTGTTATACCAAGGCACTGACTAGACTTGAAGCATAACTTGATTTTATTAAACAATTCTTTATCTATTACACAGAGAAACGTTGAAAAAAATATAACTACGGTGAAAACTTGGATACCGCACGGACCCTAGCCTGGCTAAAATCCTTCTACACGAAAGTATAGATTAAAGTGACCAAGGATCTTTATATAATATGATTATCAGTCATGGTAAGGTCTCGACGGTCAAATCAAGTTTGTGCATATGGTCATTGATGAGTGTTTTAAAACATGTGATTAGTACGTAATTTCTGACCAATTCTTTGCGAAAAAGGCGAAAAAGAAATTGTGATAACGCCACGTAAAATAAGAAAAATATTTGGTCCAGATAGGCAATGAGGTATGTCAAACGCTAATGTATTATGATTAATTGCTACATTGCTTTGTATATGGTATTTCTATGATGTCAATGGCAAAAATAATACTATATTTAGTTCCACGTGAGTAAGACGAGAAACGGTCATTGGAGTCAAAAATGTGGGTACGGTACGTCATTGAAAGATGATGAATGATTGTTTCTAATGCCGATGTGATATAGCCGATGTGATAGGTAAAATTCCAGGATCATTAATTAGCAAGCTAAAACATTGCGACGATAATTAACATCATTTTCCAAATATTCCGTTTGGTAGGGCTTTCTTGATTTCTTTGCAGTATACTACTGCAATATCAGATACATTATAGAAGTTTACTATCGATGGTTCCTAAAGTTGTCCTTTCGATTTATTAGCATCTACCATATATTTTATTCTTCATAATACTTTGTACTTCTTAATATTTTATTTTTCATAATATTTTATTTTTCATAATATTTTATTTTTCATAATATTTTATTTTTCATAATATTTTATTCTTTGTAATATTTATTTTTCATAATAACATTTATTCTATAGCAAAAAGTATTAATTAAACCGTATTACTATCGATTCGTCAACACAATACAATTTTTATATTGAAAACAAGATATTGGTACAATATAGTTTCGACATTTAATAGATATTTTAATTTGAAAATAATATCCTTGCGATGTTGTCTCAGTGTTTGCACAATATAATTTTGATATCGAGCAGACGTTTAATACTTAAAAACTATATTCTTGAGATATTAATTTGATATTGGTACAATGTAGTTTCGACATTGAGTAGATATATTAAATTTGAAATAATTTTTCTGCGATGTTGTCTCAATGTTCGCACAATATAGGTTTGGTGTCGAACAGATATTTTAATATTTGAAACAATATTCCTGAGGTGTTGATTTGATGTTGGTATGATGTAGTTACGACGTTGAGTAGATATTTTAAAAATTAAATAACATTTCTGCGATGTTATTTCAATGTTTGCACAATATAGTTTTGATGTCAAGCAGATATCTTAATATTCTTGAGGTGTTGATTTGATGTTGGTATGATGTAGTTACGACGTTGGGTATCTATTTTAAAAATTATATAACATTTCTGCGATGTTATTTCAATGTTTGCACAATATAGTTTTGATGTCGAGCAGATATCTTAATATTCTTGAGGTGTTGATTTGATGTTGGTATGATGTAGTTACGACGTTGGGTATCTATTTTAAAATTTAAATAACATTTCTGTGATGTTGTCTCAATGTTTGGACAATATAGTTTTGATGTCGAGCAAATGTCTTAATATTTGGACAATATTTTTGAGATGTTAATTTGATGTCGGTATGATGTCGTTACGATGTTGGGCAGGTATTTTAAAATTTAAATAAAATTTCTGCGATGTTCTCGTAACGTTTGAACAATATAGTTTTGATGTCGAGCAAATGCCTTAATATTTGAACACTATTCTTGAGGTGTTAATTTGATGTCGATTTGACATTGGGTAGGTATTTAAAATTTGAAACAATAGTTTTGAGATGTCGATTTGATGTTAGTACAATATAGTTTTGATATCAAACTAATATTTTTTAAACTTTTAATGATATCACTATGATGCCATTAATATATTGAATCGTGTGTCGATTTGATGTTGATTCGATGCCGTCACAAATCAACATCGAATCAACATCAAATCAGCATATTTAAGTTCAAACTTAACTATGTCGATTCGATTTTCAATTACGATATCGTGAATATCTCGAATCGATATCGAATCGATGTCGCCTTAGAACCCCAAGTTTCTGTAAAGAACAGTACATATTCGTACTACTGGGAATGATAAAAATCATTTTACCGTAGTTTTAACTTGTTCAGCAGGTATTAAATTTTATTTTTTTATATATATTTATTCAAATTTAATAAATTTATTATAATTACTTATTAGATAGCATGAAATATCCACCAATTTGTATTTTCAAGGGTAAACAACTTCCTCGAGGTGAAGTTATTCCAAAAGGTGTTATTTGCTGGTTCCAAGATAATGGATGGATGACCTCAGTTTTAATGAAAAATTATATAGATTTTTTGTTTAGGATTCGGATGTCAGAAAATTTATCAAAAGAATCTGCCATGATAGTTTATGATTCTTTTCGTGGTCATTTGGAGGAAAGTGTTAAAATTAAATTTAAGCAACATAATTTTCATTTAGCTGTTATCCCTGCGGGATTAACTAGTGTATGTCAACCATTGGATGTATCAATAAACAAACCTTTTAAAGATAATTTACGAAAAGAATGGCATGAATGGATGAGTAGAGGTGGTTCAGGTGTAACTGCGGCAGGTAACTTAAAAAGAGCAAAAATTAGCGATGTATGCGGATGGGTCAAAAGATCTTGGGATGCTGTTTCAGATCAAATAATTTTCAATTCATTTAAAAAGTGTTCTATCTCAAATTTGTTAAATGGATCAGAGGATGATATGGTCTATGAAGAAATTGATAAATTGATTGCAGAGTATGAAAAAGAAAATTTAGAAGAGTTTGATGATGACATTGAAATTGTTAGCAATTAAATAGTAATTTGATTTAAATAATTCAAATAAAAAATTTCCTATATAAAGTTCTTTTTCATGTATTCTTAGTAAGGTTAATGGCCGAAATTTTCTGCATAATTTTAAGTTTTAATGTCACATCTAAAAATAAAAGAAAAAAAAAAGTTAAAAATACTTAAATTTTTTTTAAAATACGCTTGTTCGCCATTACTTACCTTTAACAGGCTATCTAAGAAGTCCAATATATTCACAAAAAGAAAAGAAATACTGAAATATTTCTTAACTCATACTCTTTCCTTTTAAATTAATTTTAGTATTTTACCCGTTCGTTTTATAAACAAAAATTTTTTTTTCATTTTTTTTTTAAAAAAAAAATTTATTTAATCTGACGCTCACATTTTATTTTTGGTATAAGGGGGTGCTTAAATTCAGGGTGTTTAATTTTAGTTTATGCGAACATTGCAGCGAAAGTGATGGAGGTGCTTAAATTTGGTAGGTGCTTAAATTCGAGATTTTACGGTATTTATTATATCATAGTTTTTTTTTTATGAACTAAAATAAAATTTTGCAAGGAATTTATTAAAAGTATTAGTTTTTTTTAGCAAAAATAGATCATTTATTAAATATAATAAAAGAAAAACATAAAATTTATAAATTATAAATTATTATATTTTTCTTATTAATACATTATAAATAAATAATTTTTCTGAAAAATCAGATAAATTAATACATAATTATTTATAAATTTATAAAAAAAAAATTTTGGCCAAGTCCCACCTTTTGCTGTGAGTCTGTCCATATATAGTATATAAAATTAAAATTAAAAATTATTGTTAAAAAGACCATTCTTTCTTTACATTATTTCAGAAGGAGGATAAAATAATTTAAGGTCAATTTTACAAATCTGCAAATATGAATAGTAATAATTCAAATTGAATAAAATTTTTTATTATAAAATATATTAATATTTAAATTTAAGATTATTTAACTTACTATTTAATTATTAAAATTTTTTTTTTTTTTTATCTTTTGCAATATATTTGTATATTTATTAGATATTTAAAAAAGTATATGTATGTTAAAAAATAATAGTACAACTAAAAATTAATTTATTAATAAAACTATCTTATATATATATATATATATATTATAATAAAAACTACTTTATGTATATATTGTTAATTATATAATTTTCTTGCATAGGTGGCTTTACATATAAATAAAGTACTTTTAAATATAGTTAATGAGATACTGATTATTAAAATAGCTAATTTAAAAAAAAAAAAATCAAAAATGATCATTACAATTTAACATGAAATGTATCAGTAATCAGTAAGTTAAATTATACTAATTATTTTTATAATAATAATTTAATTTAATTTACAAAATAAAAATAAGTTTAGCTTTATTTTATAATTAAAAAAAATTTGACTTCATTTTATAAAATAAAAAAAAAATAATAATAAAAAAATATATATAGTTAGTTAGAATTGATTTAGTTTACTGGATTCAAAAATAATAAAAGGACATTCATGATTACTTTATAATATCATATAATAAACAACTGAATGACATTGATCTTTTTTTCCTTAGGTAAATATTATCTTATATGGATAATATAAATATGGTGGATATACTACACAACATGTTAAATCCTAAAATTAAAAACAAGAATAAATAAATGTATAAAAATATAAAATACGATTAACTAATTAACCTTGAATTATATTATATACCTGCCTAATTCTAACCTTCTAACATCATTTGATATTTTGGTTGTATTGTATTCGGCACAGCTCTTCAAGCTTCTGCGCGAATCGTCATTACCAGTAAAATAAGCAAAATACATGTAAGGAATAAATATAAGTTGCTATATCTATATAAATAATCTTATTTTGGTAATAAATCACCCAATACTGGCTTTTTTACTTGCTGTCTCATGTAAAGAAGCACTCTGATTTCGGTTGTGTCAGAAATACACTAGTATCACCATATGGATCGATATTGTGCCTAAAGTTCTAATAAATACATTAGAATATATATACTAACAAAAATAGGATCGACCAATGGATGATTTTACGATAAAACCAAGTTATTTGATTGTTTAGAGTTTGTTCTCTTAGATATTTAATAATACCTCGTTGATCTCAGGAGTATGATCGTTGTAAATAAAGTCAACCCAGTTTAGAGGAGTTATTGCTTCTCCGACATAATCCATTTTCAATCCATCAATTCCAATTAGATCTCTTAAACAATTGATATTTGCAAATAAAAAGGGCCGAAAGTTTAAATTAAATGTTAACAAAAATTGTAACGGTCTGAGATGAAGAATGAGAAGATTGAGTCGGTATTACCTGTTAAGCCAATCCTAATCACCATTAACGAACTCATTTGATCCCGAGAGCTAATCGGTTATAATAAATATGAAACGCGTAAAGAAAAAACAACGAAATATAATTGTACTTCGTATCTTCTTTCAAACCAAACAATTGATGTATCATGCAAAATTAACAATAATAGAGAGCAATTTGATTTAGATCTTAGCGTATAATAACAGTGTGTCTTTCTAATTGAATTCGCAATCAAAACTAATGTCTCAGAGAACATCACAATATATTAGACTCCGAAAATAAAATAAATAAACATCTCTGTAAATAAAAAAAAATAAGATTACCTTGAATCATTACAAAATATTTACCTGTTTCATCACAATCGAATATCAAATTAACCAGTTAATTCCTTTAATCTCTCTCTTTCTAATTTCTCTTGGCTACCTTTTGAACCCCGCCATATTTAATATGTTGCAAAGTATTTCTTCTTTTTCAATTGAATTTACGACTAGTTGTTGGTGATAAAGCGGTTGTGTGCTTAAAAAAAAAAGATAAAAAATAAAAAGAAGGTTCGATTGAACCCGGTAACGGATCGAAACACTATGTGCCACAGGCGATTTGGTTATTGTCGTTGTTTAGAAAAATTTTGATTCCCCCTTTAACAAGTTCTGATTTGCAGTACTACCCGTTGTGGTACTTTAGCAACAGCTTAGATTTCTTCTTATTGACATTATTCTCTATAAATCTAATTTTGATAGGAACTTCTACAATTACTCTAAGAACCAAATCGGTGTTAAAGATCCCAAGGTGCTTGACCTGAGAATATTCGCCATGCTAAAACTCCAGCCGCATATACGTCTTCAGCCCAAGGATCAAGTCGAGTGTTGAAGAACCACATGATCAGTTTTGGAACGAGGTTTTGGTTTTTGAATAATATCTTGTTTGTAGCCATGATCTGGTACCATCTTTATCAATGGGAGAAGTTCCAACTTAACATTAGTCACACCTCACAACAGACCAACTACATTTCTAACATTCATCAGAGAATAGGTTGTTAATAGTTTCATAAGAACAAAGCCATAACTCACTCTGATAGATATTGGTTAGGAGTTGCGCAACAGCGCCTTATATTTCTTAGATGTACAACTAAAAGTGTATCAATGCGCCATATGTTTGTGATTCAGAACATTTCTCATAATCTTAATAAATATTATCTCTATCTTAATCATTCGATATAAATCTGGAGGACGACATGTTGCAACCAAAGGACATGAGAAATGCCATTTTTCCTAATAGCATGATAAATTACTAATGAGCTGATGACAATAATGTTATCGTAAAACGGATCATTACTTAACGATAAAGTTATAGCAGAGATATTTGTAGATTTTCGTATGTTATTGCCACCATCTACCAATTCTACTATGAATCTCAATTGCAGGAAAGAGGATTGTCAGTTTATAGATTCTGTATAAGTAGGGGTTGAAAAGTGGATTTTCATAAATCTACCTTCTTCGATATTTGGTGAGAAGAAGTAATAAGATAACTACACCAATTTTGCATATCCTGAGAAACAATGTTTCGATATTGAAGTAAGAAATCCGGCGATTTTTTCAAAAAAACCCTAATTTAGACTTGTCCAAAAATATTACAAGAGAGAGGGCGCCGAGTTAAGTTGCAGATGGATGTGCTGAACAAGGTATCATTGCGTTGAGAAATCTCCTTGACTGAATCAGAATCAAAGAGGAGTCTGATTACCAACTCTGAGTCTTTATCATCGATACGTTGTTCCAAATCAAAGACCAGATTCCCTCAAAATTTATGAACCTTCACCAGTTTCTTTTCAGTATTTGCGCATTGATCCCACCGGCAAACAGATCCAGTTCCAAATCTTATTAACTTGAGATTTAAATTTTCGATCTTATAGTTTAGAATATCACTCAAAGAATGGCATCCGAGAATTAGAGATCCAAGGGAGAGAGTTTTCAGGTTCGCATGATTCTTCACAATGCCATTGAAAAATAAAAACGGTTCCATCCAATCTTCAGGAACTTCAGGTGCATGAGTATGTTTCTTAAGATGAATATCTAACAGGATCCATTGTTCGTGTAAACCTTAAAAATTTTTCAATACATTGTTAGACACGGTTAAGAGTGTGCTTCAAAAGTGAGAGATCAATAGCTATAACGCGTACTATTAAAATAATTTTTGGTAGAAATTAAACGGTGAAACTGTGAATCAAAGAGATATTGCTACGGTTAACCCACTATATTACTATAAATCTTCAGGTGGATAAAACTTACCAATTTTTACCTCAAGGTAAAGTAAATAAATTCGTTCAAAGGTCGTCTTCTGAGTTGTCTGCACAAACTCAAATCCGACTGGTTAAAAAAGAAACGAAAGACGTAGTACGTTTCAAAGGAAAGGAGCTGGTTGAACTTCCATTGAGCTGCGGATCGTCAATCAATTCCTAAGCCACCGATCATGAAAGCGCGATCAATTATAGTTTTTAAAAATGCTATACTATTCTTTAAGATAAAAAATATTCATATTATTCATTCATAAAGTACTTGACAAAATAATATAAAAAACATATAAACCATTTGTTTCAATTCTATATGTTTATTGAAACTCTATTGTGAAGTCCACTATTTAGTCTGGGGAGTAAATAAATAATGAAAAGGGTTAAAAGTAAGGATATATTTATAATTTGAAGCACCTACAAGTAAGTTAAATTTTTCAATCAATGCTATTTTGTTTTATGGGTTATTTAAGCTTTCTTCTGAAGCAAGCGCTCTAATTTTTAAATTACCTTTTTAAATTTATTAAAAAATTACTTCCCAGTTTGAATTACATCGAATCATACAGTGTGCTATTGTTAATTTCAATTACAGACAAATACTTTTAAAAACGAATTCAGTGCATGAATATTCATTTTTTATGTTCAATTTTGAACAGATTTGGTTCGTAGTACATTTTCATGATCTTGAGAAGGTAGCGAAAAGTGCTATGGCTGGTGTTTATTTCTTAACAGTTAGCAACATCGATTCAATAATCAATCGCTAACGTTTAA
Source organism: Rhizophagus clarus (assembly GCA_015698045.1). Lineage (NCBI taxonomy): Eukaryota > Fungi > Glomeromycota > Glomeromycetes > Glomerales > Glomeraceae > Rhizophagus > Rhizophagus clarus. The sequence goes on from BLAL01000271.1 coordinate 27,795, forward strand.
AGATGATAAATCGGTAAGATGATGATGATGTAGCATATATCAAATTTAAATTAATGTTTAAATCAAAGAAATACAATCAGATATTCGAAAAGTCCCTTGTGTACTGGGTAATTAATTAATTATTTAATTTTGAAACTAAACGGATTAAATATTAATTATTTTTGCTAATATTATTATATTTTTATAACTATTTTATTTAATTTTAGTAAACAAAATGATTAGTAAAGCTATTGTCCTTTCGTATGGCGATAATTGCATATATGCCTTCCTTGGTTTCATACGTAGGACTTTTTTGGATGTCTGTACATATTTTGATTTCTTTGAAAATCATCTAAATGAATCCAATGTTCAAAAGCCTGAGAACTGAAGGAAAAAAACTGTATAGCAAGGTAAATATTTTCCTTACTTACGGAGGTTACAGAAGATCAAAAGACTTCGTTTATACGAGGTCAAAAAATTCACGGAGGATCAGAAGCTCATATTGTCTACAATATTAATTCTAGGTCTGAATTCATGGATAGTCAAAAAGACTTCATGTCGAGAGGCCTAAGTTTGAACTCTCAGATGACCAAAAGACTTAGTCTGAGGGTTGGTATTCACAGACTGAACAGTTCAAAGTAATAATGATACTTTCTCTTGAGGACTGTTGGACAATCGCCAATCGTATAGTTGTGATAAATTCTTAAAATATTGATTCCTGGTAATAAAATAACATCATTCCGTTAATTAATCAATCTAAGTATCTAACAACCAAATTATAATGGTAAGTATTTCTTCCGTTACATTTGTTTGTAGAAGAATGCAATATTAATTATCACTAAATTCAACATGAATCTTTCTTTATCGATAGATTAATTGGTTCAGTGTATGATAATTTTATTGTCATCTCAAATAATGTATTAAAAGATCCACCAATCTACCATCACCTTTCTATTTTAAAGGAGGTGATTATCAAGTTTTTGCATTCTCCAAATCAAATAAACTCAAACAGCTTGAATATTTGGACAACTTGAACCGTAAAATTCGGAAGAAGTAGAAGCATATTCTTTCAATCCTCTCGAACAAAAATTCAAACTCTTGGAAATTATACTCAAACCATTCAGAAGTTTAAATATTATTAAATCAGATAGTCAATTTTGAAAAGTGCAGAGGAGAGTTAAGCAGTCCTCCGAAACGTTAAATTGTGAATAGGGAGAAGAAGGCAGTCAGTCCTGAATTTAAAAACCGATCAGCTGAGAATAAGAGTAGTAAAGTTTCGAAAGAAGCAGAAACAGAGATGAGGAGCTGGAATATAAGATGTTTTCTTTTGATATTCTTAACAATTTTTCTAAACGGTGTAGAAGTATCTTTACTTTTAATTCAAGTTTCATTTAATTGGATTTATTTTTAATTTTTTCTAAGGTAGTTGGAAGGTGGTACTTAATTTTTATTATTTATGGATGTGGAAATAATAGGGAAGGTTTCACTTATTTGATTTATTCTTGATAATGTAACTTTTCTTAATAACTTTTCTAAGCGTAATTGGAAAGGTCTTTAAACAATTTTCTAATGTAGTTGGAGAGTGGTCTTCTTTAACAAAGTCCAAGTTCTTTGGGATAAGGCATCACGGAAGGAGAACCTTGTTCGGTTTGATTAGATTTACTTTATGATACGTCATCAAAGAGTCAAGTTGTTTGAGATTGCAGCTTAAAAATGGGATGTTAATTTCTCCTAAGGCTAAACAACAGTGAGAGATTTATTTACTCTAGATCATATCATGAAGCAAGAAAAAATTCTTTTTGCACGATTTTCCAAATGTAGGTGTGAAAGGATTTCTTTTAGTTCTTAACAATTTTTCCAGGAGGGAGATTTTTCTCAATTTTTCTAAACGTAATAGGAAAGGTTTCATTTAAGCCAGCGAGATCAATTGAATTTTCTGTTTATTTTAGAAAGGGAGGAAGGGAGATTAAAAAATTGATAAATCTCAGAATTTTAAGGAGGGATTCTGATAAACAAAGAATCAAATTAACTTCTTAATAATGATGGTGGTTTTCTTAATAGTCTATTTATATGTATGTCCAAAAAAAAAAAATGCCACGCGTTTAACCAGATTTATTCTTAATAATGTTGAGTGTGGATGGTCTTCTTAATCTATAATTCAAAAAAAAATGTCATTCATTTTGTTGCATTTATTAGTCTGATGAAAAAAAACCATTTAAAATTGGATATAGTCTAACAGTATATTCATATAAAGATCATCTATGTATTAAATTATCTTTATTTAAAAATAAATGCAATTTATTTTAGTTTTAATCTTCTAACTCCATCAGATTAGCACGTGCATTAGCAGTTAGTGTATTATTCGTTATTACGTTATTCGTATGGTCACGTGAGATAACCATATCTGATATAGCGAAAAATACGCTCAAGCGATGAAAAGTTGGAAGCATTTTTGGACTTCCCAAATCTTCCATTTCCAATTCCAACGAATTTTTATCGGAAGCTTCCAAGAGCATAGAAATATATGAATATGTATAACTATTCTAATATGTATTAAAAACTATTGGAATATGAATTGGAAGGAATTGGAATTAAAAGATTTTTATGCTCTCTTTTCTCTTGATTTAAGTAATGGCCAAATTCCTTTAAGTCAGAACCCATGTTGGAGTGTGACAATTTGTTTACCTGATCTGTCATTTATGGTTTAAGGGTGTATATTTGTAATTGAATCACCGTAATGTACAAGTAAGTTAAATTTTTAATTAACGCTATTTTATTATTTATGGTTTATTTAAGTTTCCTCTTCTGAAGCGTTCTAAATCTATTATTAAAAAATTACTTCACAGCTTGAATTACAAGGGATCACATAGTGCTGTTGTTCAGCAACAAATACGACTTCGATGCACGAAATTAAATTTGATTCAGTAGTACGTTTTTCAGGACCCTAGAAGGCAGCGGAAAGTTCTGCGACTGGTGTTATTTCTTAAACATTTAGCAACGTCGATTCAATAATCAATCGCCAAGACGCCAACGTTTAAAGGTGATAGATCATTAAGATGATGATATAGCATATATCAAATTTAAATTAATGTTTAAATCAAAACAAATGTTTGAAAGGTCCCTTATTTACCGAGTAACTATTTAATTATTTAATTTCGAAATTAAACAGGTTAAAATATTATTTATTTTTACTAATATTATTATATTCTTATATTTATTTTATTTATTTTTAGTAAACAAAATGATTGTAGGCTTCATATGTCGATAACCGCATATGTACACTTGGCTTTGTATATAGGACTTTTTGGATGTCTGGGCATAATTTCTCCGAAATCATCCAAATGAATCCCAATGCTCAAAAAGCCTTAGAAGTAAACGATTGGTATCGAGAACTGAAGGAAAAAAAAACTATATAGCAAGGTAAATATGGAGGATCAAAAGACTTCATGTCGTCGTTTATATGAAGTCAAAAAATTCACGGAGGATCAAAGACTTATATCGCCTGCAATATTAGTTCTAGGTCTGAATTCACGGAGTCAAAAAGACTTTACTCTCGGATGACCAAAAGACTTTATATAGTGCGTTATAACTATAAGTTGAGGGCTGGCAGTATGAACAATTCAAGTTATAATGATGCTTTTCTCCTGAGGACTGCGGCCAATTGTATAAAATCCTTAAAATATTGATTCCTGGTAATTATAATAACATCCTGTTAATTAATCAATCTTATAACCGATAATAATGGTAAGCATTTCTTTTATTGTATTTATTTGTAGAAGAATGTGATATTAATTACTTACTAAAATTCAACATGATGAACTCTTTCTTTATTCATAGATTAATTGGTTCAACGTGAAGCATGCACGATAATATTATTAACGGATCCGCCATCATTTTTCTATCTTTAAAGGAAATTATTATCAATTTTCTGCATTCACCAAATCAAATACCGGTAAACTCAACCCGAATATCTGAACAGCACAGCTTGAACCATAAAATTTGGAAGAAGTGAAAGGCATATTCTTTCAATCCTCCCGAACAAAAATACCAATCTTGGAAATTATATTCAAATCATTCAAAAGTTTAAATATTATCCAACCAAATAGAAAAGGGCAGAGGAAAGTTAAGCAGTCCTCCAAAACGTTAATGGAGGAGAAGATAATCAGTCCTGAATTTAAAAATAGATTAGCTGAAAATAAATGTAGTAATGTTTCGAAAGAAACTGGGACGAGGAGCTGGAATGTAAGATTAGTTTTCCATGTTCCAGGTTTTCTTTCGATATTCTTAACAATTTTCTAAACGTAGTAGGAATATCTTTTAATTCACTATAGTTTTTCTAGACGTAATGGGGAAAGGTTTCATTTAATTGGATTTATTTTTAATTCTTTCTAAGGTAGTTGGAGGGTGGTACTTAACAAAATTTCTAATTTTTTAATATTTTGGGATGTGTAACTTTCCCCAATAACTTTAAAGGTTTCATTTAGTACTTTATAACTTTCTAATGTAATGGGAGAGTGATCTTCTTTAACAATTTTTCTAAAGTCCAAGTAAGGCACCACGGAGGGAAAACCCTGTTTGGTTTGATTAGATTTACTTTACGATACGTCATCAAAGAATCAAGTTGTTTGAAATTACAACTTAAAATGGGATGTAAACTTCTCCTAAGACTAAATAACAGCGAGAGATTTATTTACTCTAGATCGTATCATGAAAGCAAGAAAAAATTCTATTTTTTCGATTTTTTAATAATGTAGTTTGGTAACAATAACTATGAATTTACCAGGGGGGGAATACATTATATATAAGTATATTACATATAAGATTTTTTTTAATATCTTAACAGTTCTTTAAATGTAATGGAAGTAGTGGTTTTTCTAAATGTAGTGGTTCTTTTCTTAATAATTTTACTAGGAGGGTGGTTTTCCTAACTTTTCTGAGCGTAATAGGAAAGGTTTCATTTAAGCCAGGCCAATTGAATTTTCTGCTAATTTTAGGTAGGAAGGGAGAGAGGGAGAGAGGGAGAGAGGGAGGGGGTGGGTTAAAAAAATTGATAAATCCATCCAAACTCAGAATTTTTAAGGAGGAATTCTGTTAAACAAAGAATCAAATTGACCTGGTCTTAGTTTTATTAATGTAGAGCGAGGATGGTGATTTTCTTAACAGTCTATTATATATATATATAACCTAAAAAATACCACGCGTTAAATGAGATCTATTCTTAATGTTGAGTGTGGATGGCCTTCTTAATCTAGTTTATATATATATATACATATCTTAAAAAAAAAAAATGTCGTGCGGTTGAGTCAAAGATATTCAATGCTTCAATTATCAATAGATCAAAAAAACTTTTATTTTTGTTGCATTTATATGAAAAAAAAAAAAAATTCTTTAAAATTGGACATGGGACACTGTCTAACTGATCATTTATCACAATTTATCAAAACTTAAAGATCATCTATGTACTAAATTATTTTTATTTAAAAATAAATGCAATTTATTTTTGATCTCATATACTTAGTTTTAATCTTTTAATAATTCCATTATAACCCATGGTGTATTACGTTATTCATATAGTCACTTGAGATAATCATATCGCTAAGGAGTTAGAAGATTTATTCTCTCTTTTCTCTTCTTGATTTAAATAATGGCGGAATGCCTTTTAGTCAGAATCCATGCTAGGTTGTGACGCTTGTTTACTTATCTGTCATTCGGATGTATTAAAATAGAATACTTCCTTACTCCAATTCTATTGAAGCAATCGTAATGTATTTATAAGTAAGTTAAAATTTTCAGTTAAATCTATTGTGTTATTTATGGCCCCTCTTCTGTATAAATTACATTTTAATGTATTAAAAAATTACTTTACAGTTTGAATTACATCTATTATCATTCGAATTACATAGTGCTATTGTTGAATTCAATTACAGCAACAAATACCAGCAACAAATACTTTTAAAAACCGACTTCGATGCACGAAATTAATTTGATATGTTCAATTTTGAACAAATTTGGTTCAGTAGTACGTTTTCATGATCCTGAGAAGGCAGTGAGAAGTGTTTGTTTAACATTTGACGACATCGATTCAATAATCAATCACCAACGTATAAGGATGATAAATCGTTAAGATGAAAATACTGTATAACAAGGTAAATATTTTCCTTACTTACAGAGGTTACAGAGGATCAAAAGACTTCATATCATCGTTTGTACGAGATCAAAAAAATTCACGGAGAATCAAAGACTCATATCTCCTGCGATATTAATTCTAGACACTGAGGATAAAAAGACTTCGTATCGAGAGGTCTAAGTTTGAACTCTCGGATAACCAAAAGATTTCATATAGGGCGTTATAACTCTAGTCTGAGGGTTATACTTTAATCAGAATTACTCACAGTTTGAACGATTCAAAGTAATAATGATGCTTTTCTTCTGAGGGCTGCGGCCAATCGTATAGGTGTGATAAAATTTTTAAAATTTTGATTCCTGGTAATAATAATAACAAATTCACGTTAATTAATCAATCTAATAACCGATGATAATGGTAAGCAACTAAGCATTTCTTTTATTGCATTTATTTGTAAAAGAAGGTGATATCAATCATTACTAAAATTCAACGTGAACCTTTCTTTATTTATTGATTAGTTGGTTCAATGTAAAACATATACGATAATATTATTATAAAAATAGAAAAGTGATGTTGGATCTGTTGATACACTATTTGAAACAAAGGAGGAGATTATCAAGTTTTCTGCATCATCCAAATCAAATAAACTCAAACAATCCGAACATCCGAACAACTTGAACCATAAAATTCAGAAGAAGTGAAAGGTTCGATCATCTTAACAAAAATTACTTTCAGGTAGAGGAGTGTTAGGCGGTCCACCGAAACATCAAAAATGTCCCGAATTTTAAGATAGACCGGCTGAAATAAAATAGTATGTACGAAAGAAATTGTGGCTGTTTCTCGGTAATCAGGATGGAACATATATAATGTAGCGGGAGGTTGGTACTTTTAACAAATTTTCTAATTTTTTATTATTTTTTGGCGTAAAAGGAACGAGAGAGTTTTCTTGACAATCCAAATTATAAATGTAATGAGGAAGATTTCATTTGTTCTTAATAATTTTCTAACATAGTGGAGTGATTTTTTTAAATTAATTTTTTATCTTTTGTTATTTTCGGTAGATAAAGCATCACGGAGGGAGGATCCTGTTCAATTTGATCAGATTTACTTTATGATACGTCAAGTAGCCGAATTTTCTATTTATTTTAGGAAGGGAGAGAGGAAAAAATTGAATCATCTAAATTCAGAATTTTTAGGGGGAATTTTGTTAAAGAGTTAAATTGACCTGATTATAGTTGGAATAATGTATGGAGGATGGTCTTTTTAACAATAATTTCTAATTTTATATATATAATCTAAAAAAATAAATAAATAAATAAATATACCACGCATTGAGTCAAAGATATTCAATGCTTCAATGATCATTAGGATCAAGAATATTAAATTTATAACAAAACTTTATTTATTATTCTGGTAAAAAAAAATCCTTTAAATTGGATAAGGGACATTCTAACTTAACAGATCATTTACCACATTTCATCAAAACGAACACTCATATAAAGATCATAATTATTTTTATCATTTTGTTCATCAATTGGTCATGATTTTAATAAAGAACTTCGACCTCAAGATCTGTTTATTGAAAATATTTTAAGTAAAAAAAAAATTATAAATCAAATAAAAATACATGTAAAAAACTAATGAACAATACAAACATCACCATATAATGTATAATTCAACAACCCATTGAATTAGTTAAGGAGGAATTTGAGAAATTTTTAATGCGATTAAGTATGTGACAAGTTTTCTTTTTCTGATAAAATATCCAAAAGTAAACGGTTAAAAAAAAAATTTTTTTTTTTTTAATACTTATATTCAAAAGTGGTTGAAAAGGATGTAGAAGACCCTGGAGATTATTGATCTTGTGATATATTACGTTTAAATTGGTTCCACTCCTTAATCGTATCCAAAAATATAGTAAAAAATTAAAAGCATGTTATTTGTTAAAATATATTTTTCTTTTCAGATAAAAAAACGTTTATCTGCAATTATTATTAAAAAGGTATTCTTAATTATGTTGTAAATATATTATAAAATTACGAAATAAAATTTTAATTAATCTGATTTTTCGCCAGTAACAAGTTTTTTTTATCACGAAATACATAACTTAGAGATGATAATGACGTATAAAAAAATGCATCTTTAAATGAATCTTAATTATTCACATCGCTATTGTCGTAAATCATCAGAATTTGCAAGTTGTTGTTATCCGCTGCTTTGGAATTTTCCATTTTTAACAAGTTGTTATCCACTGCTTTGGAATTTTCCATTTTGTTATCCACTGCTTTGGAATTTCCATTTTAACAAATTGTCGTTATCCACTGTTTTTGAATTTTCCATTTTTAACAAATTGTCGTTATCCACTATTTTGGAATTTTCCATTTTTAACAAATTGTTATCCATTCTTTTGGAATTTTCCATTTTTAACAAATTGTTATCCATTCTTTTAGAATTTTCCATTTTTAACATTCTTATTGTAATTCATTCCCAGTTTTTTACGATTTGTAAAATAATAACATGTAGTTTGACCTCATAAATGTTTCTAAAAAGCTTTGGTCCAACCAAATCATAATCCGAAAGTTACTCCTGAGAATTACCTTTTTGGAATTTAAATGCGACTTGTATGTTTATTTATACTCATCAAATATTTATAGATTTTATTTTATGATAAATAAAAGAAAAGGAGGTGATATTATTTTGCATCATATTTTTTTGATGCATTGGTAAACAAATTAATTGATATACACTCTATAAATTTAACAAAACAACTTCCTAAATCCTAACATAAAATAGTAAAAAAAGCATACCACTAAATTGCATAAAAAAAAAATCAGATAATAGTATTTTGTATTTAAATATAAAACTACGCAAAAGTAAATATTTTAGTGAAATTAAATTTTTTTAATCATATGATATGCCGCACAGTTATTTAGTATATATACATTGATAACAATAAATAAATTGTCTATATACAAGCCACAGTTAAAATCTGAAAATTATTTACTTTTAAAAAAAAAAGATTATTTACTGTATCTTTTTATTATTCTTCACATTACTATGTTAAAATTCATACAATTTTCAATTATTAAATTTCAGAACATATTAATCTTAATAAGTGATTTTAATATATATTTTCAAAATAGTTTGTTAATTATTAAATATTTTAACACTAATTTTATTAATACTATTTTTTTGATATTTTTTTTATTCAAATATTAAAAAAAAATTGAAACAATCATCCCATATTCTATCAATTTTAAATACTATCAATATAACTAAAACAACCAATCTATATATTACAAATAATTTTTTATATTAAAATTATAAAATTGTTAGATTATCAAAATATTAATATTTCCAGATTTTTATATGTTTAGTCAATATAAAAAATAGTATTATTAAATTTAAGTTAAATTAAACTAAGCTGAATCAAGTTAATAAAGTCAATTTAGCTTAATTTTAATTAGAAACTGACTTAACTTAACTTAAAAACTATTACATTATAGCTAGTTTAGTTTAAAACTTTAAACTAATATATAGAATTAATTTTTATTTTAATTATTTATTAATAAAAAAAATAAATACAGTTAATTTTTAATATAATGATTTCTTTATAAACTTAAATGCCAAAACTTGAATACAATAGGCGTCAAAACAAATGTACCAAAATTTACAAATTACTAAATCACATGTTTTTTAATCATATTTATTTATATCAACGTAATATTTATTTAATATTTAACATATCATATGATTTTCATATTGTATTAATTTTAATAACAATTATTAAACCAGATTTTTTATAATTATATGGTTTTTGTTAAAACATTGGTACATTTATTTTGCTGCTTTATTATATATTATGAATTTATTAAAAAAAAATAAAAAAATACAATATTTTTTTAATTAAAAATATATTCAAATATTTTTTACCATCAAGTATACTCCTCTTTGTTTTAATTATATCATTAATTCATCCTGGCATTGTTTTTATTAATTTAGAACATGCTTCCAAAGCTGTTTCATTCCATACCTTAGAAACTTGCTTCCATAACATATCTTTTTCACTAATTTTGATTTCTGAAGCTTGAAGATGATAATCAATATTGTTTCAAAGATGTTCTATAGGATTGAGGGCAGAAGACTGAGATGATCATGACAAAACCTCTATTTCATTATCTTCAAACTAGTGCTTAGTATGAGTTACTGTATGTTTTGGGTCATTATCTTGTTGAAATATAATGTCATTAGTGTCTAAATCATAGTAGTGAAGGGTATCCATAAGGTCCTCTTCCAATATCTTGCAGTATAATTTCACATCCAAACCACCCTCTATTCTTACCAAGTATCCTATACCTGAAGAAGTGAAGCATCTCTATACAAAAATATTACCTCCTCCAAATTTAACAGTAGGCTTTACATAAGCAACTTGAAGTGGATCTTTTGGGCATTTCCAGCAATATTGATGGCCATCTGAGCCAAATATTTAAAATTTTGACTTGTTAGACCACATCACCTTATTCCAATCACTTACTGTCCAATTTTTATATCTTTTCGCAAATTTTAGACATTTTTTACAGTATTTTTTGATAGTAACAGCTTCTTATGCTTTACATGAGTTACTAAACTATTTTTTTTTAATGCTCTACATACTGTACTTACGCTCACCTCAATATTATTATTGACTTTCAAAGATTTTTGAATTTGAACCGTATTGAAGCATTATTTTGTTATTATACTTCTTACAATATTACATTTTTCACATTTATTTAGCTTACGTGAATGGCCTGAACTGGGTTTATTTTGAATTTTACCTGTCTCCTCATACTTCTTTTTTAGTCTTACAATAATTGTATGACTTTTACAACCAACTTTAGCAGCAATTTCTCTTGTTGAATATCCTTTTTCAAGTATCATAATAGCTTGAACTCTCTGTTCAGTAGATAACTGTACCTTAAAAGTAAGTAATAAAAAAGTATTTTTTTTTTAAAAGAATATGTGTGGGGGAAAATATTTTATAAAATAATAAATATAAAATATAAAACACTTTTTTTTTATATTTTACTTTTTACATTTTTTACAAAGCATTAAAACAAATACATCATAGTTTGAAAAAAAAAAATTACATGACAGTAAATTGTATAGTACAAAAAAGAAGTAATATTCATAATTTTGAAAATTGACATCTATATTACTTATTTAGAAAATATTAAATCAATTTGATTTATTTTAATTGACAAATACGTGATTAGTAATTTGTAAATTTTGATGCGTTTATTTTAATACCCACTATATGTCAAAATATATTTAAAATTTGATATATACTAAAATATAGTTTTAAAATTTCAATAAAATTACATTTACGAATTCTAAATCCCAAACTATTATTAAAATTCCAAATTATTGCCAAAATTCCAAATTTTTATTGAAATTTAAAAAAACCTATAAGTATATTTAATACCTATTTATATAAATTAAGAACAGACAATAAATAAAAAAATTTTAATTATTAAAAAAAAATTGTAAGTTTTATTAAAAAAAAAAGAAATTCTAATTTATTATTATTTAAAAGAATCCATAACAAAAGGTGGGGCTTCAAACAATATATAAATATGAGATCTTTGCAATAGAAAAATACAAAATTTAAAAAAAAATAAAAATTTAATTAATATTAAATTTACACTTATTTTAGTATAAAAAATATAATTAGCATATAAAGTAAATTTAAAAATTTTTTTGAGTTTCTTACCTTTCTATTGCAAAAATCCCATATGTTAGATTTAAGTTTATTTAAAAAAAACCCTATATAAGACTTTTATTTGCTTATTTTAATATAAAATTTTTAATTAATTAGATATTTAAATACGTAGTCAAATTTAATTTTATTTCAGTTCAATAATTATATTTGCATAACAAAACTTCTTATTTGTATAATAAAGATTTTCATATATATATATAAATAGAATTTTAATTTATATATATATTAAAAAAAATTTTTTATAAAAAATTTTTTTAAACTAATATTTTTTTCTATTATTTTACTAATTTAATACTTGTGAAATGCAACTAACTTTTGTACTTTTAATTATTTATTATTTAAATAATTTTAATTTTAAAGTATGATTTTTTTTTATTTTAAATTAACTTGTTACTTTTAAAAAGTTGTTCAAAAAAATTGGCAATAATTTATATTTTAATCTTTATAAATTTAAAGATAATAATATTTATAGAAAATTGCATTTTTATAACAATACTAATTTTCAAATTTTAAAACTATTTTTTAATATAATTTAAGTAAATTAAATTATTATTTTATACTTAAATAAAATTATTTGTATTTGGTTTTTAAATTTATAAATTATTTTAGGGTTTTGTAATTCAATGTCATGACGATATATTACCAGTTTTATATGATATACTGATTATTTTCTTTTTAAAAAATTTGTATAACTAACCTGTATATAAAATTTTTATTTTTTATAGGATGTAAAATATTCTTTTTGGAAATTTGTATAATATTATATAATTTGACTAGAATTACAGAATGTGGCCAGAATTAACTATATAATAAATAAGGTGATAATTAAGATTTTTTTACTAAAAAAATTCTAAATTCAAATAATATTTAAAATGATTTTTGAAAACTGGGAAGTATAATATAATATGATATTTTAAACATTATATATATACAAATTTTAAAAAAAAAAAATTTTGTATTTCATAAAAAATGAAAATTTTATATGCAGGTCAATTACACAAATTTTTTAAAAAGAAAATAATCTGCATATTTGTAACATTAGATGATGTATTGAATTACAAAATCCATTATTTTAATATAATTTATATATGTATTATTTATTTTTATTTTAACAAGAGAATCTATAATTAAAAGTTACAAAACAGTTAAGATAAATTCAATATATATAAAAATTATATAAGCGTCAATACTTGATCAAATTAACGCTAATTAATAAAATTAAACTAAAAAGTTATCATGAATATCTCAGTTAAAATCTGAAGAAAACAACTTGACCCTGCAGGATACAAAAAGTATTACCTCTAATGTAAGGCATCAACACCTTAAACTAACCAATAACACTTTTAGCCAATACTAAATGTAAGTTGTGTGATCAACTCACATGATTTACATAATAATCAAAGATATCTATAGAAAATCTAACATTTTGTAGAAGACCTTTGCATAGGTGTTCCTTATTAGGTGTTATATATGTATTATTTAGGATCTTACTATATATATATTATAAAACAAATTGCTTAGCAAAATAAAAAATTTAAAGGTTATAATAAGAGTTTGTTTAGTAAAACTTAAAATAATTTGCTTATTAATTATAGTAAATTTTGAAATTTTTATTTGACATATAGGTTCTTTGCTAGGAAAATGACCTTCTGAGAACTTTTTACCAAAAATTGAGATTTTTATAGTTCTTTATTTTTCAAAGCTAATAGATCAAAATGAGCTTAATAATAAAATTTAGTTAAAAAATTTCTCAGAAGGTCATTTTCCTAGCAAAGAACCCATATATATATATTGTTTGGAATCTTACTATAACCTATATGGAATCTTTGCAATAGAAAAGTACAAAACTTAAAATTTAATTAATATTAAATTTATACTTATTTTAGTATAATAAAAAATATAATTAGCATATAAAGTAAATTTAAAATTTTTTTTGAGTTTCGTATCTTTCTATTGCAAAAATCTCCATATAATCACAATCATCTGATAGTAATATTAAATAAAAAATTAAATTTAATAAGGTTGTAATTAAATTTATTAAAAAAATATATATTAATCAACTAATTCTTGATAATCAAATAAATAACAATCAGTGGAAATGTTACAAAAATTAAAGAAAGATTTTTTGTACTATGATATCACAATATAAATTATTGGTATAGTATGGCCTTATGGCCTATAGTATATATGTAAACTTAAAGTTGATCAAAGTTGGTATAAATGGTTAAAATCAACGAGGCTAAAATTTTCTTAATTCTGGCTGAATTTATAATGCCAGCCTAAATTATGTTAAAATTGAAATTTTTAGGTTATATGTAATACTGAATTGTTACAATATAAATATCATTTTAACAAATAAGAACGCATGTTCGTCTAGTTCCCAAGAATACTTTTATAAACTTTAAAAATTAAAAATTTCACTTTATTTAGTTGCATTTTACTAATAAAGATTATCAATTATATGGTTATTTTAATATAATAAATTAATAAAGTATTAAGAAAACTTTTTTAACCTTTTTCTTTTGCTTATTTTTTTATTACTTTAGATATAAAAAAAATATTTTACTTATTCATATTATTACTATTTATATTATGGTTTAACAAAGTAAGTAGACTTAATAGCTAATAAGAAATTTTTTATGAATAAATAATTTTTGTTTTATTTTCACGTTAAATAAACTAAAATTTAAAATTTTTAAAGTTTTTTTTTTTTAATGTTATAAAAATTTACATGATTATTATAATACCAAAATTTAAATATTAAAGATCTAATATTAATAGATAAAAAAACATTATATTAATTAATTTTTTAATTAAAAATTATTTATAATGCCAAAATAGATCTAATAGTATTATTTTAATAAAAAAAAAATTTTTTATTAGTGTTTTAATCAAAAAATTTTAACAAATTTTATAAATAACAAAATTTATAGATAATAAAAAATCTGGCTTAATAATCACTATTCTAAGCTTATTAATAAAAGTTATTTATTTCACCAAATTATACCTAGAAATAAAATAATTACTGTTTAAAAAAGCTTTTGTCAAAAGTTTTATTGAAATCAAAAAAAAAATTTTTATTATAAAAATTGGTTTTTTATGGTTTACACAAAAACTTCCTAAATAACTGCCTTTTTTAATTTAATAAACCTTCTTTTTCTTGTAAAATTATATATATTTTTGTTGTTTAAATTGTATTTCACACTTGTCTTTAAGTTGCATTTTTAAGAAAACTTCATTTTTGAGACAAATTTTCTTGTATATACAAAAAAAAAAATATTACAAAAGAGGAAATGATGATGAAAATTTATAATACACATAACGAACTATTAATTTACTTAATTTGTATAAGCGTTGTATTAATAATTTCTTTTTTTAACTACATGGTGAAATATTCAATTATAATTACACAAAATTATTTTAATTAATGATCGACATGAGAAATGACATTTCCACTGACTGATAATATTAAAGAGATTTTGTATATAATATATCTATAAAATAGTTCTATAATAAAATTATTATTAAATACTTTAAATAAAAATTTGTCTATTATTCTTTACTTTGTTTTCTTTGAGAAAAGTAATTAGTAATATTCTTTAGACAACTAAGAAGTACTTTAATTTTCAAAATATTGGTCTTTATAATAAAAAAAAATAACAAAAACAGGTTTATTTATATTTAAATAACTTATCTTAAAACTTGTGTTTTTGGTAATTATAAAATCATATTTAATTATCATCAAAACTTTCAAGTATTTTACTATAAGAAAAAATATTTTATTATACTGTAGTTTACTTTAAAAAATATTAAGATATAAATTAAGGTTTATTATTAAATTAAATTTAATTTTAATTATAATGAAATAAACTACTTTTTTTTATGGTATTTTTTTTTTATTTTTCTTTTTTAAAATTAAAAAGCTTAACAAAAATTCTTTAAAAAATTCTTATTCTAATAAAAATTACTTAAATAATTTTAAATTTTTCAAGAATTTAATAAAAATTTTGAAAAAATTAAAAAATAAAAAGAAAAAAAAAAAATTTTGAATAAAAAACATAATACTAAACTGAATATCATTAAGTTTTTATTAACTTTAATTAATTAAATTTTAGTTGTATATAATAATTTTTTTATTGTTTTTTCTTTTTTTTTTTATTTAATATGATTTCTTTATGTTATTAATAATTTATATAGATTTTATTTAAAATGGCATAGTAATTTAAAATATTAATATTTTGATAAGAAATATTTAAATTAATGATGAATCTTTAATATTTTGCAGAGTTAAGTTGTTTGTTTTTTTTAAAAGATTTTTAATTGAGTTAATAATAATTATTTATTATAAATATTTTAGTAAATTATTTTAAAATATAATTTTAATACTATACTTATATATTAATATGTATTAAACAAATTTTATTTTATTTTTTGTATTTCAATTATTTGTTCTATGAAAAAAGTTCATATAAAATATCTGATAGAAAATTTTTTTTTAAAAGATTTTCTAAGAATTCATATGAAAAGAGTTCATATAGAATATTTGATAGAAAAAAGATTTTTTAAAAATTTATATAGAAAGGATTTATATAAAATATCTAATAAAAAATTTTTTTTTTATGAAATTTTCTGAATTTATATGAAAAGAATTTATATAAAATATCTGATAAAAAATTTTTTTAAGAAATTTTTTAAAAATTTATATAGGAATAGTTTATATTAAATATTTAATAAAAAATTTTTTTTTAAAAGACTTTTTAAGAGTTTGTATAAGATATTTTAATAAAGATTTTTTTTTGTAAAATATTTTAGGGCTTATATAAGATATTTTTAATAGAAATTTTAAATTTGTAATTTTTTTTTAAAGATTTTTATGAGATATTTTTAATAAAAAATTTTTTTAGAATTTGTAACATTAAATAAAAAACAATATATTTTTTATACTAATAATTAAATTTATATTAATATTATTATATTATTTTAATAAATTAGAATTTTTAAAAGTTTAAAATAAAAATTTAATAGTAAATTGAAATTTTCTCTAGAGATCTCTATTAGAAGTAAGTGGATTTTTATTATGCTACTAATTAGTAAAAAAAGTCAAAATTCCAAGATATTATACTATTAATTAATAGAAAAAAATAGAATTATATATATTTATATTTTTTTTATTAAAAAAAGTATTAGTTATATAAATTAAAATATATGATATATATAAAAATGATTACTACTATACAAACTATATATATATATATATATATATTTTTTAAAAATCTTAAAATCTAAGCAAATAAAATTTTATGATTTTTGAAAATTTTACTAATATGGTTAAGCAAACTTATATATAATTTTATGTGTATTTTTTGGGATTTTAGTTTACTAATAATTTTTATTTTTATTTTTAATACTATGAGTTAATTGATTTAAAAAAAGAATAATTTATAAAAACTTACTCCTGTTCCGTTCAAAACCAAAATTTTAAAATTTAAAAATTTTATTTTTAAATAAAATGGACGTTTCAGAGTTTAACAAACTTAACGATAATACTATAACTGCCTCATACGGCACCACTAACTATAGCGACTCCTCTTCTGACAAAGGTGAAAAAATGTTAGAAGATACTTTTCAGCCAGGTTTGACAAAAAACCAAAAGAAAAAGCTGCGAAAGAAGGCCAAGAAACAATAACATAAGCAACTACCTATACCACACTTTGATATCAAAACAAAAACAAACCCAAACACAGGACGAAGCAAAATATATTTATATACGGGTTTTATTACATTCCTTTAAAACTCGAGTATTGTCAATACTCAAAGAAAATTTTTAAGGTGTAACTTTTCAGGATGCTAACAAACAAGGCAAACGGTTAATACGAACTCTTGGTCCTGATGTTGAGTCCATACAGTATAAACCTCTAGCACAAGAAACAAATATTCCCAACACCCTAATTTCGTTGATAGTTCATACAGCCCTAAGAGTGTACTCTAGTATACTCAACAACTAGGACTCCCTCACTGAAATATTTTCCTTTCTTGAGAAAAAAGTGGGAGATACGGTCAGCCATGAAATATCACGTGCAGATCAGAACTTGGGTAATTCTAGTATTCTGCATCAGGATATACAACAGACTTTTTCCAAATCAGTACCTGACGATCCAAAATCTGCCAGTTGATCCCAACGTTATGCAGATTATTCCTGATGCAGATACTGTGTTACTGCCCCTTCTTTTAATACATCTGATGCTAAGCCAAATAAATCTAAGAAGGCTGCGCCTAAGTCTATTGAAAAAGTATACGTTAATCAAATTATCCCCAATAACAAAATAAACAACATTAGGGACATTTTTGTGTATAACATTCCTGCAGGTTGGTCCTATGCAAAAATAATTGCCAAACTTAAAGCATGGGGTGACGTAATATCATGATGACAAAGCATCAACGCAAGTACCAACCATTGCGCATAAAGATTTGTCTCTCAACCTTCTCCTTGGCGTCTTTCGACCAGGATATATGGCAATACTCCTTAGGCGACCAAGCGGTATGATGGTTTTCAGGATACTGATCTTTACAACAAAGAAAGTGACAAGAACAGTTCTGTTTATACCTCAATGACTTACCTCAAGATAGTAATTGTTGGCAATTATGAGACTATAATAAACCTTCAACTAGTTTCTCTAATTATCTGATTAAAGCTTTAAAGCATTTCAATTCTGGTGGGAAATCCCAGATTGTAGCATACTTTGAAAAATATCAAGATGTAGAATTTTGTCGTAAGATAACTTTCACTTTCAACCACAATGGTACTGACCACTCTCTTCTATGGTGTGTTTCTCCTATTTCCCTTCTGAATAAAAACAAGAAGCCTACGAAGAATTTTCACAAGCAGAATTCTGGTTCTCTTAAAGCTCGCTCTACTAATTCTAAATCTACTAAGGATCAAGCGAAGTCTTCCAAAAAGTTAAAAGGCAACAAGAAAAAGAAGTCTTCGGGCGAGAAGTCTAATGATAAAATGGATATTGTTAAACTTTTGCTAGCTTTAATTTCTTTTTTTTTTTGTTTTATTTTTGTTTTTTAGTTTATTTATTTGAGTAAGTCTGCCAAGCAATGAACTACTTATAGGGTTTTATTGACTAAGGTGTTGATACTTCATGGTGGAAGTGATTACAATTTATAACTGAGGAGCTATAGGTTGTTTTCTTGCAGGGTGGCGTCACTTGTTTTAGCTTAGCTTTAACTTTCGCTAGAGATACTTGTGATAACTGGTTCTGATCTTAATTGTTTAAGTTCTACGGTTTGACCAACTATTGATGCTTACTTAGGTTTTTCTTTGTATTGTTTGAATCTGTTTTACTTTTTGTATTTCAGTTGGATAACAATTGTTTAAATAAAAATAAAAATAAAAATTGATTTAAAAAAAAAATTATAAACTTTTATTTTAAATATAATTTATTTATATATAAAAGGATTTTTAAGTTTTTTTATATAATTTTTATCTTAAACTTAAAAGTGATACAATTAAAGGATATTTATATACTATTTTATATATATTAGTTTAATTTTAAATATTTGAATCCACTAATATTCTTGAATTACAAGAAATAATATAAAATTAACAACTATTACTTTTTAAATAAAACTCTTATTCATAATATTTTTAATTTAATTTTTAAAAAATTACTTACATTTAATAAAAATACTTTTACATATCAGTTAAATTTTGATGGATATTATAATATATATAATCAGTCATTATATAATCTTTGAAATAAAAATATATATATATATATATAATCAGATTAAGAAAGAGTAAATCTTATTACACTATCTTTAAAAAGGTGTAATGTTTAATCATTATTAATCATATGATATCTCATTTGTATTATTAATATTTATCTTAACAACTTAGATTTTTTGAGTGGTCTGATTTCTATTTATCATACTTTTTCAGATGTCACCTGTATTACCAAAAACATATAGCTAAAGGTAGTGTGATAAGATGCCTTTTAAGAAAGTTACACATATTACATAATATTCATTTTATTATAAATCTTTATCCTTTCTTTTTCTGTTAAATTTAATAACCAATCAAATCATAATATTTATAAATTATATAATTAATATAAATGTAATGTAAAATTTTAATTATCCTCCTTTTCCTTTTTAATAATTACATAATATGTGTAAGCTTTCTTATAGTAGTATTGTATATAAGATATTGCTTAGTGATTTTTTGTGAATAAAATATCCAAAAAATCCATATCTGTATCTATAGTTTGTTAACTTTATGGATATAGACAAGTTTTTAACCACTTAAATCTTTTGGCTAAAATTAACAAGAAGTACAGCTGGCATTAATGTGAACAGAATATTCTGAACATGAAAATATAGTGAATATAAATCAGATTGTCTGATTTGAAACTATCCAATATCTGTATTTATGTTTTATAATAACACTACCCTATGGCATATTATATTATTATTCTTAATATTAATGATTTGATTTTGCTATATATAAATGTTTGAAAATGTAATCAAAATGAAATTAATTCAGAATATATTAATATTATTACAGATGAAGCAATTTTTTAGAAGTATTAGTTATTATAAAAAAAGAAAAAATGAAAAAACAAAAATGATTCTTGAACAATGACATATAACTTCACTTAATGCAATAAGTAGATCAAGAATTTTTTCAAAGTATGGGTTGTTTAATATGGCAGGAATATTAGGTGTACAATTCTTGGATAAAATAGAAAAATGTGTAGATTTTAGAGCAATTTCAAGAGTATTAGAACTAATTTGGGTTGCAATTCATTTATATATATATATATAAAAAAAGAAACACTAAATAATATTCTAAAGGAAAATAATATTATAAAAGTTTGGTACTGTATTTCAATGGGCTATTGGAGTGCACATTGGTTTGGGATTCGTTGGGGTGTATTTGAATTACAGCATGAAAGTTTAAAAGCTTTTTCCCCATTATTTTCTGTAGCCGGCAAGTCAATTTATGCAAGATCTGTAGCCTATCATCTTTATTGTATAGAAAATAATCCTCGACTTCGTGCAATGCTTCGTACAGCACCGTTTGTAAATTTAACAGATCCTGGACATTTCTTTGCTTATGATAGGCTTTGGAAACATTCAAATTTGTAAAACAAAACATAACAGAATTCCAACAGATGAAGAATTAAAATTAAAAATCAGAGCTACTCAATTACCGACAAGTTACTTTGTGATTACATTGGTGATAATATTAAAGGTTCTCAACAACGTAATGTTCAATCACGAAAAGAAAAGGTTTGGGAACTTGTATATTTATTAATTGATATTTTGAATCATTAGATATCAATTAGTTACTGCATATGATATTGGTATTAAAAGATTACTATCAATAGTTGACCAAAAAATTCTTTTTAACAGAAGATTATACAATTGTTGGAAGAAGAGTAGAAATATAACCCGAATTACAGTATGATATTGTTAAAATGAGAAAGGAAAAGAAGGAAGAAGAAAAGAAGAAAAAAGAAAAGAAAAGAAGAAAAAAGAAAAGAAAAGAAGAAAAAAGAAAAGAAAAGAAGAAAAAAGAAAAGAAAAGAAGAAAAAAGAAAAGAAAAGAAGAAAAAAGAAAAGAAAAGAAGAAAAAAAGAAAAGAAAAGAAGAAAAAAGAAAAGAAAAGAAGAAAAAAGAAAAGAAAAGAAGAAAAAAGAAAAGAAAAGAAGAAAAAAGAAAAGAAAAAGGAACGAAAGTAGACGTAGAAGCGGAGGAAGAAGAAAAAGAAGAGGTAGAGGCAGAGGTAAAGGTAGAGGTAGAAGTAGAGGTAAGAGGAATGGAAGTGAAAAAGAATTAAAAATTTTTTTTAAATGTACATGTCTTTAATAAACTAACAGCTAGTGCTACTATTGATAATAAAGTGAAATACACAACAATCATATACAATAAATCCAAAGAATCTTCTAAACCACCTAAAAATTTACTGTTCGTATAAAAAAATATCTAAAACTTTCTAACGAAAAATTAACAGCTGAAGAAAATGATTCACACCGCCTAAGCGGAATATAAAAAAAAAAGACAAAAGAATTAGAAGCTTTTTTTAAGCAAAATTAAAGAAAAAGTAATAAAAAGTAAGAAAGGACCTACCACCGCTTAGATAGAATCCTAGATAGAGTCCTAGAAAATTTTAAATTATGAAACATCTAAGAAAAATAAAAATAGAAAAATTAACATTAACAACGTTATTGACAGAAAATTAATGAAAAAAAAAAATTTTAAAAAAAACAGAGGTTATAATTGCCTACCGAATTTTACAGTTTATTTTGATCAGCTTAAGAGAAAGATCCATAACAATTTTTTTTTTTTTACTAAAGACACCGAAATCAAAAAATAAAATCTAAAAAAGAAATAAAAGTCAGAAAATTTTTAAAAAAAAGATAAAAAAAAAGGTATAAAAGAACCTACACTTATTACAGAAAGTTCTGATTCAAAAACATCAAACTAAAAAAAAAACATTTAAGCAAAAAAGGATTAAAGACATTAATAGAGATATTAAAAAGTAGTAGTTAACGCAAACAGTTTATGAAAAGAAACGAAAGAAAGGCCCTACCATCTATTACACAACCTAGAGAAGCCAAGGAAAAGAAATTAAAAAAGAAATGAAAAAAAAATTAGAAAGTCAGGGAGAAAAACGAAGCAAAAAATGGCCTATTATTAGATCAAACCTGCTACACCATCTAGTAAATCCAGTCCTGGGGCATAAGATCCTTAAGAATCTAGGAAGGAAAAGAAATTTCTCAAAACAAATAAGAAAAAAAAGCGAAATTATAAAGAACTTACAATTTTTTATTATCCACTTGGAAAGAGGATACCCAAACATAAAATGTATATGAAAGGGACAAGATCAGAACATAGAACTGAACACGATCCGAAATAGTACTAAAATAGTCTTTTTTATAACTAAAATTATTATTTTTTTATTTTATTTATTTTTTTTTTTTTTACATTTTACTCGATAACTACCTGGACAACCGTCGTAATAAGCTTAGAAAACCTTTTTCTTCTCGTAAAATTACGTATAACTATGTACCAAAATCGTCTACTTCTTGTTATCCCAACTTGGCTCTTGAAAAAAACTTGTTTTTAAGACGAAGGTTCTGCAAAATATAAAGGAGACAATATTTGTTAAAATGAGAAAATAACGATTAAAATTAGTAGAACACGTGATGATCTACTAGTTTCTATATAGATGTAATCTTTAACGTATAATCGCATCTTTTCATAGATAATATTAATATTAATTTTGTTTTTGACTTTTTTTTTGATGGAATGGCAAGATGAATAATATCATGTATATTTACCATATTATTATCTGTATCATTATTCTTCTCATAAGAACCTCCGTTAGATTCATCATTTTTCTCCTAACATTTCTACCCGAAGATATTCACCAAATTCATTTTCTAATTGAGATCCGTTGGTACTAAATTATAAACGAGTTATTAATTGCCATTTAGAATGCCAGAATCTTGATTTACATTAATATTATCATCAATAGCAGGTTCAGTAATTAATGAATTATTACAAAGGCGATGGCTATATGTGATATCAGCTCTCAATTTACTCATTGAAAGAGCTTTGGTTGACTATATAGTGTAATAAAGAAAATATTAGAATACTTTTATATAAATATTAAATAAATATGTTTAAACATACCATCAATCGATTACAGCGTTTTAATCGCAAGAACATCATAATCTTTCAACAGAAGCGGCATTTACATAAATGCCAAAAATTCTACAAGCTACAAACTCCAGCTCATTTGTTGAAACACTAATAAAACACCATTAACGTCAAATATCATTATTAAATTTTCTATATGTATTGAGATCAAATGGATATTGAACTAACCAAAAATCATTAAATTCACTAAGAGTCTAAGAATACATTTTGGCTCCTTTCCAGATCATGTACGATAATAATACATAAGCCATTTTCTAAATTCTGAATAATTAATATTAGAAACTGTATTGTCAATTGTTCCATATTATTTAGCTTTAAATTTTTCTGCCTCTATCAGCCTAATTCTTTGATGTACAATTTCTTCCATAATCCGGCAGTTGATTCCATTAATGGATGCCTCTTCCTCAATCCGCCAGTTTTCTCCATCTGATAGATGCCTCTTTCTCGATCCGTCAGTTTTTCCATCTGATCCTATATTCAGGATGTAATAAATAAGAAAGTAAAAGGAGGGGCTCTTCCCACGTTTCTCCAGCCTATCAATCATTTTTGAAGCTAATGTAGGCATCTGAATAATTTGACCAAAATTAAACCAAATAACCCATGCTATGTACAACCCGAAATAGCTGTGTCATATCACATTGTAATACATCGAGTAATCGTAATAAGAATCAAACATTTGACTAATAATTGTAATTTGATTCCAGAATGTGGTAATGTTAACTCTTCTCCCGACTACTGGTGGTTCATAGTTAATAGCTAATATCTAACATGATAAAAATTAAATTAAATTTAAAAATTTAATGCTAATAGCGAAATAATAAACTTACTTGCAATGCCCTTTGAGTTTTAAAAGTCTAATGCATATTTTATAAAGACTATTCCAGCGTGCTTCGCCAGCAACAGCTATTGCAATATATTTTTTATAAGTTTCGTGTTGTTAAACTCGTAATCGTGCAATAAAAAGTTTATTATTAGCATTTTTAAATAAGTGGCAAGTCGGATTGCAAGGTTGCAAGACACGATAATATAACTGATCTATTGGATATTCTTAATTGATGTCTAACAGATATAAAAATAATTAAGTTTTAAATCAATAAGCAAATTAAAAGTAATAAATAAGTTTACCATACCGTGTTGCTGCATATGCTGATGCGTCATCAGTAACAAAACAGCAATCTCTTTTTTCTTTAAATCTTCAAGCATTCAATATAATTCCACGCCCAGAACTTTATATCTACTGCTTTTCAACATAAGGTTTTCCTTCTGAAGTTAATAGGACTGTTCCTAATAGTTGTTCATTGTCCAACGGTCAAAATCAAAGTCACGCCTACTGGATCTTTAAAAAATTCGAACAACTCTTTTGCTTCAGGTTTATTGACCTATGATAATGTCCAACCACAAGAAACTGCGAGTCGAAGCATAACATGAAGAATTTTTTAAATCTTCTTTGGATAGACTTCGAACAATATAAGTCTATATATCATGAAGACCGGTTGATTATTTTGTGAGTTGATTGTTCTGATGATTGTGATATAGAATTTGTGACTAAAATAAATAATCATAATAATAATTTTCATTTAAGCAATGTAATTATATAATTATATTATAATTTATATTAAAAAAAAAAGTTTAAATACTTACATGATTTTTTCACTAGGAATCAAGCTTGGAATAATATTATTACTAGTATCTGCTTCTTTACTTCGTGAAAGTGCAAAGATTATTGCTTCGTTCCTCTTCATTTTTTTAGCAAGAAAGTGAGAACATTTCTTGAAACGTTGAACTATTCGATCTGTTATTTGGAAAACGTCCCTCATCTTCTCCAAGCACTTCTATGCATGCTGGTTTTGATTAACCTTTTCTTCTGTTTTAACAATATATTTAGTTAATATAGATGAAAGCGGCATATTTGAAAAAAATTATTTTGTAGCGTGACCGGATGAAAATCCGAGAACATGTCCCAGAACGTCCGTGTCTGCCCAATTTTGGCGGACAATGTCCGCTGTATAACGCTGCAGTTACGATTAAACTGCATTCTACTTACTGTCTCATTTTCGTCTTTATAACAGATCAGATTTGACAAGTATTAGAGGCTCATTTCGTTTTTTCTACAATAAACATACGTTTAACATTATGATATATAACATTCGAATAAACAAAATTTTCTTGTACTTACGCTAAAACACCATCGCGATTAGTGAACTCAGCTTTACCAAGTCAATGATTACGAGTTCTGGTTCTTCGCTACTGTCTATCATATTTACTTCAGACAGGTCATGATACGCGAATCTAGCATCGTGAAGCGCCTTAATGCCTTTTACTATGTGGATGAGCTTTCTCTTGTAATTGAAGAACGGGTATTAAAGGCGTAATCTTTAACGTATAATAGTATCTTTTCATTGAAACTTACTTGAACTATCTCATTTTCATCTTTATAAACAGATCGGATTTGGCAAATGTTAGAGTCTCCTTTCGTTTTCATTATATTTGAAGCTAAAATTGATACACTTCGCACCTTTGAGTGTTTCAATCTGATCTCAAATTTAAAATCCAAAGCCTTTAAATCCAAACTTCCAAGAACCTATTACGAAAATTTCTGATGCAATTACTGCGCTAATTTCACTCTTCTCGCACAATTGTAGCCGATTTGGAAAGAGCTTAACGAGTAATCCTATTTGTTCAATTTCTATTTGATAGACTCAACATTGGTTTATAGCTAGTCGTAATTGGACGTCTTCACATATATTATCTTGAAACTGACCCTTGAATAACATAGTTCCCATTCGACTACTGAGTTTTAATTATCCTTAATAATAAAATATTCTGTAAGGATGTCTTAATGTGAGGTTGTGTTCGGGAATACTGTACGATTTAAGGTGTGTACTGTGTAGGTGCAAATCTTACACGGATTCAATTATTGATTACGTTATCAATTATAAATATGTTATAGTGAGAATCGCAAAGACTGCTCCTTTTATTTTTGGTCTCGGAAGATAGGAGTTAAGAAAGTTGTCTTAACCTCCCACGTGTTTTTTTAGCTCTTTATTTAATTACCAGATTATCATAGATAATCAAATTAATGGGAATCGATCATCACGAGCGAAATTGTATATTTAAAAAAAATTTTCAGTATTTCATTATTGTGAGTTTATTCAGAATTAAACACAAACTAAGCATTGCTTTAGATCTTTAATTTTATAAAATAACTATTATTATTGTACAAACTGATAAATACGAAATATAAATACACAAATAAAGATATATGATAAAATACAAATAAAATACAATATACGAAATAAATAAAATAAATACATTATATAAAATAATAAATGGAATAAGTAGTCATGTATAAAAGTTTGCAAAGGTAAATTTGCGCTTAAACAAACAGAATTATTAATTTCTGGGGACGTAACTCAATTTCTGGAAATGCTCACATTAATCCTTGACGGGGTTTCCATTAATTTTTTGCAACGTCCCCAATTCAGTTTCTGAGGGCGCTGCTCAATGTAAATATTTCTTGAATATATTCACGTAATAATTATTATTTTGGTAAAGGGACAAGTCGTGAGAGTTGCAGGTGTTGTAGAGTTGTAGAGTTGTAATGGTTTATGAGGCTTCTAGATTAAGTTTTTGTGAAGTGAGGTTTGAAGGTTCTTGCAGTTAATGAGTATCGTGAAGTTCAGAAGTTTGTGAAGTTTACAAGTTTGTGAGACGAGGCTTGGAGGTCGTGAGATTTATGGTTCCGTGGAGTTCGTGAGGTTCGTGAAGTTTATAATTTGTGATGCGAGGTTTGGAGGTTCATAAGGTTTATGAGTTTCACGTAGTTCGTGAAAGTTCAAGTTTATATATACAGTACATACGCGTGATGCAATGACACAATCATATGCTGATACGCATATATAAATTGATCGGCAGCGATTCCGGCCAAGTTTATAATTCCGGCTGGAATTAAAATAATTCCTAATATGAAATTTTATGTAACATATGTACTTATGCTCAGAAAAAATTTTTTATATTGAATAAAAAAGTTATAGTAGTTACTGGAAAAAATTAACTTCAATTAATATTTTTTTTCTTTGTACTTTTTCTTTTCTTTATACTGCTTCTTTTTCTTGTATTTTTCTTTTTTTCATATTTTTTTTTCTTTTATAATTTTTTTTATCATACTTTTAAATACTAAAAGAAATATTCTAACATTTTGTTAAGTTTTGGACTAGCAAGTAAAAAAATTTTTTTCAGATTTTTTATTTTAATAAACATTACTAATTGTTTTTTTTTTTCATTTTTTTTAGATATATTTTATTAAATATTAAATATAATAAAGAAAAAACTAATTTTTTTTTTTTTTAATTTTTTATATTTTAATGAATATTATTTAATAAAAAAAGTGATGAATGATTATAACTCTTTTTTTCTTTTTTTTTACTTACTTTTTTCTTTTTCTTTCCCTTTTATCCATTTTTTTTTTTTTCTATTTCTCTCTTTTCTCTTCTTTTTAAAAATTTAATAAAATATTTAGTAATATTTTAATATTTTCTTTTTTTAAATAATAAGCTATTTGAGATTTCTCTAAACATAATATTATAATAAATTTATTTTTATTCTTGATTTTTATTTTTACAAATTGTTTCTAATAATTCATATATTTTTTTTTTTTTTAAACAGTTTTCTAAATTTTTTTGAATGTAAATATTATCAAAAATTAAAAATAAACAATTTAATTCTGCATGTGATTGTACATCTAAATATGGTGGATATCAGTCTTTTTTTTTTAAATGAAATGATTATTATTTTTTTTCTTTTTTAAGTAGCTGGTTTTTTAAAAAAAAAATTTCAATTTTTTTGTACTGTTGCATGCGCAACGGTACCATACTTTATAATATCACGTGATAACAATAAAAAACCAATTATAAAAAAAATTAAAGAATTTTCATTATTTATTGATAATTTTTAAAGAATTTTAGAAATATTTTGACAAAATTTAAAAATCTACATTTTTAATAAAGAATGTAACTAATTTTTGCTATTTATGAATAATTTGACATATATTTTAGAGAACTTTAGATATATTTAATACAAAAATTTAAAATTTACATGTTTAGATATACTTTAAGACAAATATTAAATTAAAATGATGGACCAAAAAAATTTAAGATTATCTCCCATTCCCCCCCCCCCCCCCCTACTTAATTCTATAATTAAGTCACGGGCCGTCTACTTATAACGCGCATATTACAAACCCGTGACTTTACTTATGACGCGCCTCCCTGCATCATCTCCCCCATTGTTTTCTTTTGGGGTTATATCCGTAATATTGATCATGACACGACACGCTATATGTTGCGTGTCGTGTCACGATTATCCACGAATTTAGTGGATGTCGTTTCGTGTTGCCTTCTTCTGGACATTTTTCGTCAGTGATCAATGAAGGAAAGGTATTAGGTTTATAAAGTATAATGATTTTGTTAATCATGGTTTTTAATGTTTTAATTGATTTAATAATTTAATATTATTTTAATTTTTGTTATTTATGACAATTTTGTTGAAAACGTAAAAATTTTTTCATGGTTTATATATCTTCGGTTACTTATAATTATCCATTATTATGATACCTAATTAATATAATTAATACAATTAATTTACCCCTTTAAACAAAACAACGAGGGGTCATTTTAAGTTTCGAATTTAAAAATTACAGGGACGATAAAGGGAATTATCAATCAAGATGATTTAATCATTTAAGTTATTCCAATTAGTTTTTTTAGATATTGAATTCCTTTTATTGTCTAAATGAAATCAAAAAGAGTTTCTTTTTTCTTCATCAGATAATTTATTACGATCAAAATTATCGCGTTAGATATCAAATGATTCCAAATATAGAACACAAGAAAGAATGAAATATATGTATTAATTAACCGAATCTAGATGTTTCTTTAAAGTTCATACAATGAAACATTTATTATTTTCAATAACGAGATTGCAGATATAAGGACCAGTTACATTGAATATAGTATGAATATCAATGAGTCATATTCTCATATCAGCAATTCTTAAATAATCCAATCTATAATTTTTAGACCAGTCGCATTTCCTATGGTATGGATATGCATAATCATTTTGTCATACATGCGATCGTTTACATACATGGTATTTCTTTTAAATGCAACTTTCATTGGTGTCTTTTAAGATACTAGTTTAGATTGTTTCTCATCACAATGTTAAAAACTTCAAAATCTTTTAATCAATGAAACTAAAGACCGCATAGATTAGTGTTACAAATATAATTCCAAAAGTACTTGTGCGTCTATTTATTTGTCATCTCGTGAATATGAAAATACAACTCTATATTAAAATTTAGTTAAACAAATAGAATTTTATTGGAAAAAAAAAGCTGGAATACGTAATAAAAAATCACCATAGAAAAGTATATACTAAAAATATTTCAAAGAATACTCTTATTAGAGTAAGATGAATGGTCTTTACATACTTAATTAACTGTACAAATATTGTATTATACAAGTTCCATTTAAAGCACGTGGAATAGCGCTTGGTAGATCTTACGAGAATCAATCTCGTGAAGTGGGCTTGAGATAAATCTATTGGTCGGCGAAGAATTCTGTACGCTCTGAATGCTATGTCAATGCAAAATTGAACCATGTATGGATCGCGTTGTTTCTTTTTTATTAAAAAAAAGTACCACGTGTTGAGTTTTCAACTAAATCAATTTTAAAATTTAAAAATAACTGATAATTTAAATAACGCAATTAAACATTTTCTAACATGATTTTTCATTTATTATTCTAGCAGCAAAAAATCCAATAAAATTGAGATGACTCTGTCTCGAAAACCTTTCACTACTATTTTTTTAGGTTATTTGTCTTTTCTTATAACCCCTTCCGATCTCTTCCGTCTTCCGAGCTGAAATCTTTTTAATCTCTCAATTGCATCAACTTCTCGTTGAAGATTTTTATTGGAATTACTTTAAGTTAAATCTTAACTTTTCCTCGAGACTTGGCTATTTTAATTTTGGTTATGTACATGTTTGAAAACTCAAGAAAATGTTCCATTTTATAAAAACTTATAATTTATAAAGGTTCAATTATTAGGAAGACGTAAAATCAAATTCTCGTGATATTAAAATATTTTATATATGTTTTATGCAACTACAAATAATAAAAGTTTTTCAATTGTGCTACTGAAATAATTTTTGATAATTATTAAGTAATTACACGTTAAAAAAGGAACTTTGATGTACTTTTTCTGCCACCATCAATCCATCACCAATACATTATTACTATAAGAAATAATAGGATAAAAGTAAAATTATTTTTGTGTTTATGAATTGTGTATCTTTTCCTGCCACCGTCAGTCCATCACCAATAATTATTACTATAGTAACCTACTCTTAAATAGGAAATAATAGGATAAAAGTAAAATTATTTTTGTGTTTATGAATTATGTATCTAAATTTCTACATGTATAAAAAAAAAAGGAATAGAAAAAACGAGATGAAAAAAAAGAATCAAAAACTAGATGACAAAAAAAATCCGTAAATAACGGGGATGGATCATCATCATCTGGTGCAGGTGCATTTAAAAATGGTTCCTCCCATAATAATGGGATGGATAACCTGCACCAAACTCTGCTAAAAAGAATGCACGAAAGTCTGAACATTCTATATCACCTTACGTAGAAATATAATTCTTTATCATCTTGTTGTTTTGAATTTCTTACCCATTGTTACAGAATAGAGGCGTAATTTATATGTTCCGTGCTGGTTTATTTTTGGCCTTTTGTAGCCATATTATTTCCAACTGGGTAATAATCATTATCATCATAACCTTTCCGCTTTGTGTCGATTATTTCCATGTTTTTGTTACGCCCCGAACCAATTATAATTATGACCATTTCGATCTATGATTATTATGATTATTATTACTGTGTTCGGAAGGGAAGACAAAACTTTTACTAGATTTTAGGTTTCTAGTTTTTTAAAAAATTTTTGAAGAAAGGGATTTTAAAATTTGGTTACTGTTTGGATCAAGACTCAATTTATAGAGAATTCTTACGTTTAATGTTTTACTAAATTAGGATTATGTTGGTGTGAATCGCGTACGCGTTTCATGTTTGATTAGATTGATTAGATTGTTTTGACTATTATTTTACTGGTTTTACTGGTTTTACTACAAGATAACTTGTTATTTATTACTATAAAAGCATAAGTGCATCAAGTTTTCTTATTTACACTTGACGCGTTATGAATTTTGTGATCAACACGTGATTACCTATTATTAGTCTGGAGTGACTATATATTTCTGTCTGTCCACTCGCTCAAACAATTGAGTCGATGCGTGATTGGTTCATTTAGTTACACTTGTTACTTGTACTCCGGACTACTATCAGCGGGAAACTCCATCATGCTCTCCGGACTTAACAACAGCGTTCCCTAGTTATAATTATGATAATAATAATACAAACGCGTCGCAACAGATTTTACGTGAATAGTGAATAGTAAAGAATGAATTTAATAAATTCACGAAATTACTTGCAAAGTATTTAGTTTATACACCCTGCTTTCGTGATAATATAGATAACACATATCCGGCTTGAAAATTATTTTTACTCCAGAAGATTTGATCTAGCAAAGACATTCGAATCACAACAATTCTTCCAAGATTAAAAGCGAAATTTATGGTTATAATTCAGATTTTAGTTACTATATGTGCTATTTCATTTGGTATAAAATGAAAATGAAAATTTTTTTTAAGTGAATTAATAAAAAATACGGTTTCTAGCCTATCTAATCCTGAAATCCTGAAAATATGAGCTAATTATAAAAAAAAAAAAAGAATAGTAATTTACTTCCAGCAGTCTTTCAGCTAAATGGCTTACAACTCAAGTAAAAAAGTTTATCATCATTGGAAGTTTCGGTGCAAAGTTCATTAGACGATGATAGATGATTTAGTAATAAAGATTTCAGCATTACATATAAGAAATTGAATAGCGATGATCTAGGGATTCATCTGGATGATGAAAATGATTTAAAGAGTTTGTAAATCAATATTCTGATATTATCAGTAAAACCTATGGTTATTTACATTACATTAAAGGAAGTTATGTTGAAAAAAAAAATGATGATCGAATGGTAATTTTATATAATTAATAATTACTAATTGTAAATAGCTTCCAAATAATTTTCTTATTTTATTAATTTTTCTTATTTATTAATAACAGGAGTACGAGGAATCAAATTCTGAATCTGTTGATGTTAAATCAAATTATAACACCAAAGGTATATGATCTTGATGATGTCAGAATTACATAACAAATATCATTGTATTTATGTCATCTCAATGCATAAAAAAATTAACAATGTAGAACTTCGGTCAACAGAAATAGTCTATTACAACTGTAAGCGTTAATAGTGGAATAATTAAATTAAAATTCAAAAAATTTTGAATAGTGAAAAAAAATATTATAACGGAGTAAGATTTAGAATAAGAGACAGGACGTACAAATTGTTCATTAAAGATTGTGTGATGGGAACAATTATGAGCAAGGTTCAGAAAACGTAAAAAA
Organism: Rhizophagus clarus; assembly: GCA_015698045.1. NCBI lineage: Eukaryota > Fungi > Glomeromycota > Glomeromycetes > Glomerales > Glomeraceae > Rhizophagus > Rhizophagus clarus. The sequence continues at coordinate 60,971 of BLAL01000271.1, forward strand.
ATTATTACAAATATGAGTTAGATCAGTACCGACTGGTTTAAAAGCAATTATGATTTTATCCCTTATTTAATAAATAAAAAGCTTACCTCTTTAAATATATGTTAGATTATACATAAAACCTTTTAGTTGAGTAATGTGGAAATTGGGTAATAACCGGTTAGCAGCAATCCCTAAATTTCCTGAATTGAATGGAATCGCTGGAGTACTCAGAGATTTTTACATCTAAATATTATATAGTATATTATTAGCAAGTTTGTAAATAAAATTCTTAATAATAATTGATTAATGGTATAAATTTAATAATCATATGTTATTAGAAATTCGTTAGCAAAAAATAAGGCGTTCATTTAAAAAGTTGTAATATAAAAATTAACAAATCGGATAAATTAATAAAATAATTTCCGGTAACCAGAAACTTAACCGGTGACCTAACCGGTTAAATATAAATTTTTACCTAATTAAATGCTAATAGAATAATTACCGGTAACCGGTAACTCAACCGGTTGAATATATTTTGATAAGTATATTAAAAAAGAAAAAAAAAAAAGATAATTTACCGTAAAAACCACTTTCATGAGGTTTCAAGTCCTCATGATTATTCACTTTCACATAATTAAATTATTAAGCTCCAAGTATTATAAATCTGTTTTTAGATTTTGTGTGTTACTCTTCATATTATCAATTGTATTACCAAAACAGAGGATTATTCTTGCCATGATTTCCAAAATATATTCGGCACAGCTTTTGTTATTGGGTAATAAAGTAGCATCACATAAATTCATTAACTTCGATATTGTGTCTAAAGTTATAATAAATGAATTAGAATATACGTGTTAACAAAATAACTGAATATTTTATGTATTGATAAAGTGATTTGGATCCGGCCATACCTCGTTGATCTAAGTAAGGAACACGATCGTTGTAAGTAGAATCAAACCGGTTTACAGGAGTCATTGCTTCTCGACATTATCCATTTTCAAATCATTAATTCCAATTAGATCTTTTGACATTTGATATTTGTAAACAAAAAGAGCCGGAAGTTTAATTAAATTAAATAAATTGTAACGGTTTTGATTAATTTGAGGATCAGTAGTTAAAGGATTAGGAGATTTCAAATAATTCATTCAGTATTACCTGTTATATCAATCCTAATCACCGTTAGTGAGCTCATATTTGATCCCGAGTTAATCGGTGATATGATAAATATGACAGACGTAAAGAAAACAATTAGCTAATGATAAAGAGCAATTTAATTTTATCTTGATAACCTTCAATTTATAAAATAAACTACCTTATAAACAGTGTGTCTTTCTAATTGGATTCGTATTAAAGCTACTGTCTCAAGACCTGAAATGAAATAATATAATATATCCGTGTAAATATAAAATAAAATTATCCGTTTAAATATAAGATAATATTTACCTTGAAAATTTGGTCACAGTGGAACAGGGACAAATCCGGAAGATCTTAAGATAATCATGAACTTCTGTGAGAATCATTGTAAGATATTATGTAATATTACGTATTGTCTCAAGAACCCCCTACTCTGGGGTTTCGCACAGTAGGTAATGATCTACGCGGAAAATAGCATATAATTACGCCCAGTTTTTTTTTATCGTTCGAATAACATTAAAAATGCATGTTAATACTAGAAATTTAAACAACAATCCTAAATTTAAAAAAGTTTACCAAGAAATTATTCTTGAAGAGAAGGTAAATATAACTTATATAGAAGGTTATTTTATTTTCATTTATAAAATTTTTTTTTAAAAAAAGAAAATTTCTATTCATGTTTATAGATTAAAAATTACAGTGAAATGAATTCCTCCTGTAAAAACATTAATTTTTACGATATTTTAAGAGGTATAATGAATGTTTAAAGTATTTCGGATATTTATATGTATTTAACAGTTAATGTATTTATCCTTTGTGAGGCCTAAAATAATTTTTTTTTTTTCGTTAGTAGTGAAGGCAATTTTATCTTCTCATGGCGAAGAAATTATTCATCGTGACTTGGTAAATCTATTTTTTTTTTTATATATATTCTTATTTTTCTTATTTTGAATTATTATTATTTTGTAATTCTAATATATGTTATTTATTCATTTTATTGCATCTAATAACAGCACTCCAAAAATATGGTGGTAAATATTGGGATTGCTCACTCAGCATATTACACTATTATGGGAAATATCTAGTGGGCATCCCAATGCATCAAGAAAAGTATTACATCCCTGGTAAATATAATTCAATCTTAATTATAATAATTTAAAAACTACTTATCCTCTAATTCCTTATATAATTATTTATTTACTTAGATAATCAATGATCCTCTCGAGAACGATTCTACGTCTAACTACAGCCCTGGAGAAATTTAAGTGGAAGTCAGTGCCAGTGTACGGCTTTCAAAGTACCGATTCTCGGATTTTTGACGATTAAATTTCTCTAAATATTTTTCTAAAGGTTCCGTATTTATTTAAGAAATATTATAATGAAATAGTTGATCTTCTTAATAGTTACGAGAAAGAAATGGGGGCAGCACAATTTGGAAAATTTTATAATCCACTCAAATCTCGGTCTTACATATAAAAAAGAGAATAAGAGTTGTGAAAACATTTATTACAAATTTTGTATTATAAATAAAGATTTTTAATTAAAAAAAAATATTTTAAAATATTTTAAAATTCCACATAACGCTGACTGTGCATATCTCTAACTTACCTCAGTGTTTTAACAAGCACGTCGGGTAGCTTCGTCATACGATTAAATGTGATTTTTTTTTTTTTTCAACTTACAATCAATTAATCATTTAGGTTTCTCGCGGATATGCCTTTCTTGTCAATAAGTAACTTTTAATTTATTTATTTATTTATTTTTAACTTTGAGATTTCATGTTAATTTTAGCTTGGAAGTTAATATCTTTTTACAGAGGGTTTGAACTTTTGTTTCCTGAGATTGCATTGCACAGTTGCACTTGATTCTTCAGGGAGATTATAATATATGAAGGTTTCAATTTGATGATTATGGAAACAATTTTTTCTCTAGAATATCAAAAAAAACAAAAAAAAATTTAATCTACCTGAGGAAACAGGTTTTGATCACAATCCCTTACACTGGATTAGAACGGTCTGATCTTAATAACACAAGTTGAAAGGTAGATACAACTTGTATCAGATCCTGATGAAGATCCGGCAGGTGTAGAGGTGGCCCAAGCAAAGAGCTATCGGCACAGCAAATCGCAAATACTGAAGAAAGATGCGAGGGAGTGTATGGAAACTTAATTAACCACTTTTTACAAAGCAATCCTGTTCTACGATAGTTCAAATAGGAATTTTCTAGTACTTAATTACTCCTATATGAGTCAACGAACAAGATATTGGTCTCTTTACTTTGAAAGTCGTTTTAACTACATCTACATCTTGGTTTAACCTTAACACGTAAATTTTTATCATGAACGCTACATAATTAAATTAGATCTATGAAAAAGGAATGGTCATGTAAATGCAATGTATAGTTCGGCCTAATAATAATGTTTATATAGTAATAAAATAATATAATAATTTATGATTTGCAATTAAGTAATTTTGTAACTAAATAATTTATAAGAATATTTTGATGGGTTTAGTATTAGGAAAGTTAGGATTCTGATTCGTTATTGTTATTTTATAAAAAGAAACGAACTATTATTACCTATTCAATAATCAAATTAATAAACGATGGAAACTACCAAAGTTACTACTATATAATATAAAGACTTTTCCAATATTTTGAAAACCCTTATTAAAGAAATTAAATGACAAACGGTAATAAATTATGTAATATTAAAATTTACCACGTTAACATTCAAGCTTCTACTATTATGTAACGACGAGAAAAATAATATCGTCGATTGATCTAACCTTTCTATGTATCTAGTGATATTTCTACTAAAATTGTGCTTTTTTTGTACTTTAATTCTCAACTTGAAGTTGTATCATATTTTCTCAATATCTATATATAATGTGTTTAAATTTACATATATGAAGAAATTTAACAAAAAATTCGGAGTTCAAAATATAATCCGAAATCATCAAGAAAAAAGCAAAAGGTTCATGACATACCCAAGAATCAGAATTCCTTCCGTGTTCGCACTTAAACCCGAAGGAGATTTGGATCGTATACACATAACACATTTTATTGTTGTATCCACTTAGTAATTAGAGTCTTCTGTTTCTTTAAGAACTTTTTGACTTCTCAACTCATAGAATTTGTCTCCAAGAGATCCAATCACAAAATTCATCCATCTCTAATGATGAATAAAAGAAAATATATTATTATATATTAAAAAAAAAATTATAAATTCTTACCAAAAAAGTTCTCGGTTCGATTTGTTCTCTTTCTCTTGATCAGTGTACGGACGAATATTCAATCAAAAATTCTTGAATACGGCTTGAATGTTAGGTTCATCAACCGCTATTGAAAGCTTGAAACATCAGAACCTTGTAATTCCTCTAAATCTAACTTTTTGCAATAAATAAATCCGTATGTTTAAATAAATTCTCCGATTATTCGGATGTCGCATTTAAGATCTAGGAGTTGATACGTATTAACCCAAAGTCAAAGGTATCTTTGATATTTGTTATTGCGAGGATATAATATCTGTAATCATATTCCTCATTTGCTGGTATAGTACTATTTGGAAAATTATTTGCTGTAGCAGGGTTGATTGTGTGAATCATTTCCTCCACTTTCATGTTTATCATAATTTTCATGTACTTTCTTAAGTTATACGTCCTATCTGAATTCCAATTTATTACGTCGAGCTAGAGCATCTTAAGTTTGATATAAATTAAGCTGCTTATACATACATTAATCAAATGAATTATATAATAGATCTTATGGGAAATTTTTAAATAAACAAATTGTTTTTTTTTTTGTTCAATATTGTTTCGTAATCGCGTTCGTAATTCCGGGAGTTTAACCTTCAATGCTCTATTATGTTTACACTCAGCAGTTTCGCGACGAAGATTGCCCAATTATCCCTCAATTGTTTGGTCATAATATTAGAATTGGTAGCAGGTCTTAGAAAAGGACCAGAATAACTCTTTGTAAAAGTGAACCGTTTCCCACTGACTTAGGTATACGAGACCATAAGGATGAGTCGTTGTAATTTGTCTTATCATTTGCAGTTCAAAAAATGATCCTATTTTAGTTTGAGCTGGTGTTGTTGAACGTTATAACACAAAAATAAATGGTACTCAGGATCTATTAAACCAACAACTTGATCATTTTCTGTCCAGGGTGATCAGGATCAGTCATCCGTTTTACGCTTTGCTACTGCTTGTTCAATCACCCTGAATTGCTGATGATAACATATCTCCGTTACTTGATCTACTCACATTGTTTTGTTGTTGATGGTCGCCAATAATGTAGTGATACTCCAGGCTGAGACTTCCAAACCGTTCGTTACACCCGGTAATTTGTACTCGCTCATGTTACACCTCCCTAAAGTAGGAAATGTACGAAACTTATCTTCTTTTCAGCAAATTTATGGTTCACAAAAATTATGCGTACAAAACTTTTACCCACTATTTTTTTGTAAATTTTTTTTTCGAGATCGCCATGACCAGAAGGTCGTCCAAGTATGAGATACAAGTATTCTCTGATCGCGAACCGGTGTTTAATGATAATAAATATTCGAAGACTTGTTGTTAATCAAAAGGGAAGACATTTGAAACAATAACGCTTGCCTAGAAACAGAGCACAAAAACGTTATTGACCTGGTGTCAAGGGTACATGATAGAAGAAGGCTTGTTTTAATCCAGAGAAGCCCTCTGATTAATGTTCTGACTAGATCTAACCTTCCATCTTGACGTATTGGTACTTTACATATTTATTGAGGGTTCTTTTAAAAATTGATTCCCTGAATAACTCCAATTTCTTCCTGAAAAGAGTAATATCGAAGGAATTATAACCCTTCTGATAATCGAGTCTTGCGCAGCGTATGTCATTCAAGTAAGTGACCCTGAGAGACAAAATTTGTCACTCTTATATCTTTTGCCATATATCAAAAGCTATAACTTGAGTAGGAAAATGGTACTTGTTAGTTGTTACCCACAAAATTCCTCCAAGATCTGTGAAAGGGGGCTATGACAGAAAGATATGCTAAAAACAAAGCATATATCAACATATACTGATGAATGTAATAATACCATGAGCTTAAACATCTCCACTTATTCTACCTGTTCAATCTCACAACTTATCCAATACTTCTCGTCCGGCAGTACTGCCCGTTCATATTTATCGCATGGGATATTGTTCCAATTTGAATCTTTTTTTTTCTGTTAGATCTTCTTCCAATCCCATTCGAAGATTCATTTGTTATTCCAGTTGTTTGTCTTAACGGTTAAATTAATCGCAATGAGATACTACATCATCAATTATTTTACTCCACTACAAACTTGCTGCTACATAGATTGTTTCCTATTCGTGCAAAAGGAAAAATTGTTCTTTTATTGAAAAAATTCAAACATAATTGCTAGCGAATCAACTCGTCGCATACGGAGCTAGTTACACACTTTACGTACGGGTGTTGTTTAAGTGTCTGAATGAGGATTTACGGTATTTTGATTGACGTTATTGTTACGGCCTTCTTCTCTTATACTTAATCTCAGGAACATTTTGAAAAAAATAGACGTGATTATAAAAAATGTGACTACAAAGGTCTCCTCGGCTACCATCACGGCCTGCGGAAGATGCGATCCTACAAGACCATCAACGATTACGTCGTCACCATCAGGAACTACATCTTCTTCCATATTGACCACGTCCGAGATGTATTCTGTAAGGTAGACTTTAAACTATCAGCAATTCAGTAAATCGTTTGCACGTCTTCGTGTATTGATCCTCAATCTTTGTGTTATCCATATTTAAATAATTTTTTTTCTTTTATTTTAGCCTAACACGTAACATCACATAATCCCATTACACCCGTGTTCGGTGATGACCTGATTATTTGTCGTTATTCCCAATTCGGTTTGTCATTTCAGTCATCTGATTTTAATTATCTAATGATATCATTCTCACCTTCAGATTTTCGATCTTGCTTCGCCCAGAAGAAATTTAGCTAACGCATGAAATTGAATTGTCATTAATATTTATCATTAAGTCCTAGCAAGCTCAGAAATTATGTTGGTAAAATAACCCTCCCTTACTATAACCATAAGTGTAAGATCCACTCTCAAGAATTCGTTACCAACTATATCTCCGTAAGACACAGCATCAATAGGTGCAAAGTTTTCTTAAGTAACTCTTACTTAAAGTTCTATTTCAACATAACTAATACTTTCATGATTAATTTTCATATGAATAGCAAGTTCAAAACTCGACGAATATCAGAACTGACTTCTCTTACGACTTCGTCCACATCCGTTTGTTGAATTGTAAATCCTCCCTTGTTACGAATGTTATAATTCATTCTTGATCTGATTGTTCAACTCGAAGTTCAACGAACTTTAACGCCTGAGTTTTAAGAATTATATCATTGCAGGTACAAGTTTTTTTTTGTTCAATTGAATTAATTATAACACCATTATCACTAACAGGTAAACTATCGATCCATCCATTAATATATGTGTTTCTTTTTCCGTAAACATCATTTATAATTGATGCTCTATTGTTGAATGGTTGAAAATTTCACAGACGATATCTTTCTAATCCAGGAAAACTAGCAATTAACAATACGTTCTTTGCTCTCAAATTTGTCACGAGATTCTGATTATTAATCACAATTGATGAGGCAGTAAGAAGTCAATAATAATTGCATCAGAGAGTTTCGTTGGAGCTTGAATTTAGAGCTTTATATTGAGATTATTAATGATGACACCAGATATCTTAGAAAAGTTATAACCAGTTCCAACAAACTCCTAAGCTGATCCTCATTTAGTGTAAGATTAAACTTTTTTGCTTGGTCATGAATCTTCAATCTTATCCGACCACAACGCATTAACATGACGAGATCTTGAACATCTACACGGTCCATAGATAATAAATCACAAATATTTTACCAAGAAGGTATTTCTTTTGATCCAGGCCAGCTTTATTCAGATAAGACCAAATCACTCGGTGTGAAAATTTTAAAACTCTTCAGATATCTGTTTATTGGGTGCCATTAATTAAATTAAAAGACGCGAGAATTTACGCGAACAAATATATAAAAAAATTTGCCTTATAACCTGGACCTGTAGGTTACAGGAAGACGAAGTGCTAGCAAAGATGACAAGCCTTGATAACTTCTGAAATCTGAATATTGGTTCTGAGGTGGCAATAGATTCCTTACGAATTTCCAGGTAACCGTAAGTTTTTAGGATCCCAAAACGAATATCAAATAGGGGCTATTATGTGCAAACTTAGATCTTGTAACATAATAATATAGTAAATACGGTTAAAAGAACACTTCAACAGAGATTGAATCGAAGTAAGAGACTAGTAATAATATTGCGTACCATTAAAACCATTAAAAATATTAATACTGCTCGTTCCTTACTGGAGACTAAACGATAAATTATTTGATAATCTTGGTAGTTTCCCCTCAACACAAGGTAGTCGTTACTTTTGAATTACTTGTACAAATTCAAAAGACGGACAGAATGAGAGAAGTAATCAAAGAACTTAAAAAAAATGATATTTGACGTCACGTGAAACAAAATTTCTAAGCCACCGATCAACATTTTTTTTGAAAAAGGAATATTGTTCCAACAGGTCCAACTCAATCTGCTGTAGCTGACTGACATTTGTAGAATAAGAGATTTTCTTGGTCGGCCAGTGCAAAGAATATTTCCAAAATTAAGAGGATTATACGGAATTATTGATAGCATTATAATGTATGTAAAAGAACTTTTTTATTATCATCAAATGTATTAAATATGAAATTTAAATTTAATTAGGAGCAAATTGATTTTTTTTTTCTAAAAAATTTGTCTTATGCATCTAGTACAATATTATGATTATGTGAGTATGTGGTGACTTTAACAGTTTAACAGCTAATGCTAATGTATACTTCTCTACAAAAAAGTATCTAATCACTCTAAAAATTAAAATAAATCAAAGAAATTTGGATATTTAATAGAAAATTTTTACTTATATTAAAGTTTGAAATGCAAAATACATGTTAAAAATGATTTTTTTACTTAATTGATAATAAAATTTGATGTAAATGATTAATTTAAAAGGGTAAATTTATTCCTCACCCCAGGTGAGATTTGATATTACTCACCCCTATCACGTGATATATACTTTCGATTAGCTAATTTTTGATTGGCTAATTTTTTTAACTTAAATTTATTCTCACATAAATATAAAAAAAATTTAGAAGTTTCGCAATATAAAAACAACTTTTATGTTACAAAATATTTATGAATTTATTCCTTCGAAGTTTATTGAATAAAAGAGTAAAGTACATTTATTTAAAATTAAAATTTAAGTTTATTGTATTCAAAGCCAAAACTTTTATTTAACATGACTAGTGATAATGATGTGAAATACATATATATAGAAAAGTAATGAAACAAAAACAAAATAAACGGAAAAGGAGGCAAGATCAAAAAGGAGGGAAATAATATGTTTGATAAAAGCAGAAAAATGAAAGGATGGTAGACAAAGAAACAAAATTAAAACAAAGGGGAAATGAAAAGGAAAGGGAACAGAAATGGAAGGGAAAGCAAAAGGATAAAAAGAACAAAAATTAACATAAAGGAAAAATGAAAAGGAGAAGGAATCGAAAATTAAAATAAAAGAAAAAATGAGAAGAGAGGAAACAAAAAAGGAAAAAATAAAGGAACAGAAAGGAAAATGAAACGACAATGAAAATAAAAAGTAAAGGGAATGAAAAAGGGAAAATGAAAGGGAAAACGAAAGGGGAAAGGGAACAAAATCAAAAATGAAACATAAACAAAAAGATGAGAGAAAAAATTGTTAGTATCATAATGTAGTTAAAGAGATACAGTAAAAAAAGGAATGAAACGGAACACCCACCCCATTTTTGAAAAGATCTAGAAAACCTAAAAAAACGTGTCGCAAAAGGGAAGATGAAAGGTAAAGAGGACAAAAACAGAAGACGAAAGGAAAATGGAAGGAAACCAGATGGAAAAATGGAAGGGGAAAGCGAAGAAAAAAGAAAACAAAAAGGGAAAAACAAAAGAAACAGATGGAAGGGAAATGAAAATGAAAACAGGGAAAAGAAATGAAAATGAAAATAAGATGGAAAGAAAAAGGAAAGGGAATGAAAAAGGGAAAAATGAAAGGGAAAATAAAAGGGTAAAGGGAACAAAATTAAAAATGAGATGAAAACAAAAATGAAAAGAGGAAAGAAAAATTTTTGTTAGTAATGAAGATAAAAGGATACAGTGAAAAAAGGAATGAAACGGAACACCCATCTCATTTTTGAAAAGATCCAGAAAACCTAAAAAAAAACGTGTAGAAAAAGGGAAGACGAAAGGTAAAGAGGACAAAAACAGAAGACGAAAGGAAAAGGGATGGAAAATGGATGGAAAAATGAAAGGGAAAGTGAAGAAAAATGAAAAATAGAAGGGAAAGCGAAGAAAAAAAGAAACAAAAAGGGAAAACAAAAGAAACAGGTGGGAGGGGAAACGAAAATGAAAACGAGGGGAAAAGTGAAAGGAAAGAGAATAAAGAAGGGGAAAACGAAAGGGAAGAAAACAAAAATGAAAGAGTATCGAAATTAAAAATGAAACGAAGACCAAAAAAAAAGAAAAACGAAAGACTGTTATTAGTATGAAGGCAAGAATAAGAGAATAAGACAAAAAAAGTGAAGCCGAACACCCACTTTCTGTTTCAAAGAGTTTCGACAAACCTAAAAAAAGAGAAAACCAGGAGCAGACGAAATCTAAAAAAAAAGAAGGAATGAAAGAATGAAATAAGGTTAGAAAACGAAACAAAAAAAAATTAGAAACAAAAAAAAACAACGTACGTTTGACGTGAAACTGGAAGAACTTAATAAAGACCTAAGAAGGAAAAGAAAAAGAAATTAGAAAACGAAAAAAAAAATGAAAACGTGAAAAGAAAAAAAATATCAAACCTTTGACACGAAGCCAAAAGCTAACCAAAAAATAGAAACAAATAACTGGTGTAATTGTAAAATTTCATTGGCCAATCAAAATGTTTACACATGATAGGGGTGAGAAATCATCCGGATGAGAAATAAATTTTCTCAATTTAAAAAATAGCAAAATTTTTAACTTTTTAACCAAAATAATTATAGCAAAATAGATAACAGATTTTGGTTCTTTAGCTAAAAAATACCTTATCAGTTATAAAATATGTTCCTACTAACTTACAAATTAGCTCAAACTTTTTAAGCTAAGGGTAAATTCAAATTGATATATCTTAGCCAATAAATATTCATATGCGCCGATCCTTAGAATTAGCTTAAATTAAGAATTTTTAATAAAAAATTAGTAAACAGTGCAAAATACGATTGTGTTACACATTCATCTTATCAATCTTATGTAGAATAATCGGAAAATAAAAAAATTTTTTACAACTTATACTTAAAAATTAAAATAATAATAACTTTTTATAACCCATCAACTATTTTAAGAACCCATCACTTTTTACACCAGTTGCAAATAAAAGTTTTATGAATACAATTGTAGTTATTTGCAGTTGTTAATGGTATTATTTATTCTCCAAAAGCTTTTTATTGATGTAAAATAATTAAATAAAGCAGCAAAAATAACTGGGTTTCGTATAAATTTGCTATCATATTTAAAGAATTTTGAAAATAAAGAAATAACCAAAATTTTCATTATCTTTTAATAATTTTTAATTTTAAAAATTGTTTTTAAAATATGGAGACAAAGAATCTTTCTTTATATCATTTACTGACGATGATTTTAAAATTCATTTAACCGACATTGAAATCTCATGATATTTAAATCCACCAGTACGAAAGCTTTGACTTTTAAATAGATGATCATTGTTACAGAGCCTTGCGAACGCCGCCTTTCTACAAAAACAATATACCTGTATCCCAATAAGTCCAGAGAATTCATCACCTACAAAAATTAAAAAAGAAGAAACGTTAGAACATTTCTTAAAGTCAATTCCGATATTCTTTCCAAAGAAACAACATACCCGCGTTTCAAGGAATTCTATTTGCTGCAGATAAGTCATATTATGATCGATATACTTTTATTTTATTTTACATTTGGTAAAACTCGGTAAAACAGAATAGTAAAAGTTATATCATTAGATTCAGAACACCAATGGCCCTATGATCATTAAATAAAATGATAATTTTTTTTTAAATACACAATATATGAAAGGCACAGAATGCTTTTATAAAAGTTATTTAACAAATCGTTTTAATAATGTCAAAATATTAAATTGTGAAGTCCGGTCGTGCTTTTCGTCTGGCAACACTACAAAAAAGAAAGAAAAAAAATAATTAATTAATTAATTAAAAAAAAAACCAACGAAAAACACCACCCCAACCCTCCCTTACCTTAATTGTCCTTAATTCCAAAAGTCCGGTCATGCTTTTTGTCTGGCAACACTACAAAAAAAAAATTAATAATTAATTAAAAAAACAACGAAAAACACCTCCCCAACCCTCCCTTACCTTAATTGTCCTTAATTCCAAAAGTCCGGTCGTGCTTTTCGTCCAGCAACACTACAAAAAGAAAAAAAACAAACAAATAATTAATTAATTAAAAAAAACAACGAAAACACCACCCCAACCCTCCCTTACCTTAATTGTCCTTAATTCCAAAAGTCCAGTCATGCTTTTCGTCCGGCAACACTACAAAAAAGAAAAAAAAAGCAAATAAATAATTAATTAATTAAACAAAAAACACCACCCAACCCTCCCTTACCTTAATTCCAATAGTCCGGTCATGTTTTTTGTCTGGCAACACTACAAAAAAGAAAAAACAAACAAATAAATAATTAATTAATTAAACAAAAAACACCACCCCAACCCTCCCTTACCTTAATTCCAATAGTCCGGTCACGTTTTTTGTCTGGCAACACTACAAAAAAGAAAAAAAAAGCAAATAAATAATTAATTAATTAAACAAAAAACACCACCCAACCCTCCCTTACCTTAATTCCAATAGTCCGGTCATGTTTTTCGTCTGGCAACACTACAAAAAAGAAAAAACAAACAAATAAATAATTAATTAATTAAACAAAAAACACTACCCCAACCCTCCCTTACCTTAATTCCAATAGTCCGGTCACGTTTTTCGTCTGGCAACACTACAAAAAAAGAAAAAAAATAAATAATTAATTAATTAATTAAAAAAAACAACAACGAAAAACACCACCCAACCCTCCCTTACCTTAATTCCAATAGTCCGGTCACATTTTTCGTCTGGTAACACTACAAAAAAAGAAAAAAAAAAAATAAATAATTAATTAATTAAAAAAAACAACAACGAAAAACACCACCCCAACCCTCCCTTACCTTAATTCCAATAGTCTGGTCGTGCTTTTCGTCCGGCAACACTACAAAAAAGAAAAAAAAACAAATAAATAATTAATTAATTAAACAAAAAACACCACCCCAACCCTCCCTTACCTTAATTCCAATAGTCCGGTCGTGTTTTTCGTCTGGCAACACTACAAAAAAGAAAAAAAAACAAATAATTAATTAATTAATTTAAAAAAAAACAACAAAAAACACCTCTCCCAACCCTCCCTTACTTTAATTCCAATAGTCTGGTCGTGCTTTTCGTCCGGCAACACTACAAAAAAGAAAAAAAAACAAATAAATAATTAATTAATTAAACAAAAAACACCACCCAACCCTCCCTTACCTTAATTTCAATAGTCTGGTCATGTTTTTCGTCTGGCAACACTACAAAAAAGAAAAAACAAACAAATAAATAATTAATTAATTAAACAAAAAACACCACCCAACCCTCCCTTACCTTAATTCCAATAGTCCGGTCGTGCTTTTCGTCCGGCAACACTACAAAAAAGAAAAAAAAAACAAATAATTAATTAATTAATTTAAAAAAAAACAACAAAAAACACCTCCCCAACCCTCCCTTACTTTAATTCCAATAGTCCGTCGTGCTTTTCGTCCGACAATACTACAAAAAAGAAAAAACAAACAAAAAAATAATTAATTAATTAAACAAAAAACACCACCCAACCCTCCCTTACCTTAATTCCAATAGTCCGGTCGTGCTTTTCGTCCGGCAACACTACAAAAAAGAAAAAAAAAACAAATAAATAATTAATTAATTAAACAAAAAACACTACCCCAACCCTCCCTTACCTTAATTCCAAAAGTCCGGTCATGTTTTTCGTCCGGCAACACTACAAAAAAAGAAAAAAAAAAAAAAAATAATTAATTAATTAAAAAAAACAACAACGAAAAACACCACCCCAACCCTCCCTTACCTTAATTCCAATAGTCTGGTCATGCTTTTCGTCCGGCAATACTACAAAAAAGAAAAAAAAAAAAATAATTATTTTTTTAAATTGTTTTTTATCTAAATGTAATAAATTCAAAAAAAAAACCTGTTTACCCAAATAATCGGATCATAATACCGGTTATACCAGTTCAAAACTAGATAAAGTGCATGTGATATATAACATATTCCTTTTTTATATCAACTCATGAGATAAGCTTATCGTAAATGGCAAGCGATATTGCCTTTTATGTTATAAATAGATAATCAATGCTAGTAGTTTTGTTCAGACTTCAGATTTTTATATTTTGGCGGAAGGGAAATTTTTTTTAAAAAAATATATCGTTTTTTTTAAGTGAAATTTTTTTTTTAAAAAAAATGTCGTTTTTTTTAAGGGAAATTTTTTTTTAAAAATAAAAAATCATTTTTTTTTAAGGGAAATTTTTTTTAAAAAAATAAAAAATCATTTGTTTTATGATAAGGGAAATTTTTTTTAAAAAAATAAAAAATCATTTGTTTTATGATAAGGGAATTTTTTTTTTAAAAAATAAAAAAATAATTTTTTTTTTCAAAAATTATAAACCACAATTTAAATTTTTTAGTTAATGGTGTTACCTTTAGCTTCGGGATTAAATACTGTAACAGGTAAGTTTTTTTTGCTTTTATTCTCCTTTCTTTTGTCTCTTATTAACTTGTTCTTTTTTTTTAGGCGTGGCTGTTTTTATCCATTTCGGAAATTCAAGGTGAGTTTTAATTTCTTCTCCTTTTTTTTGTTTTCTTTTCATTCTTTCCCTTGTTCTTTTACTAAACTTTTTGTCTTTTTAGATGTGTACCATATGAGTGAAAATTCAAGTAAGTCTCTTACGTCTCTTCTCCTGTTGTTTTATTTTTCTTTTAAGATGATATTAACCGTTTTCTTTCTTTTTTTTTCTATGGGTGGGTGTTCTGGCTTTTCTTTCATTTTTTCCCCTTTATTTCTCTTCTTTTCGTGGTTTTTTCGTTTCTTTTTTTCATTATTCCTTTCGTTTCTTCTATGGTTCTTTCATTGATCTTTTGTGGTTCTTTTGTTATTCCTTTCATTGATCTTTTATTCCTTTCATCATTGTTTCTTTTATTGCTTTTTTGGTTTATTTTATTGATCTTTGATTTCTTTCGTTGCTTTTTTTTTGTTTTTTTTCATTGATCCTTGGTTTCTTTCATTACTTTTTTCGTTTCTTTCATTGATCTTTGGTCTCTTTTCAATGATCTTTGGTTTCTTTCATTGATCTTTGACTTCTTTTGTTGCTTTTTTTTGTTCCCTTTATTGATTTTCATTCCTCCTTTGCTTCCTTTCATTCTCTTTCATTCTTTTTTTGTTTCATTCATTCTTTTTCACTATCCTTTACCTTTTTTTGTTCCTTCCTCATTTCTTTTTGATCATCTTTACTTCCCTTTATCCCTTTTCATTTATCTCTTCTTTCCTTTATTCTTTCTTTGTCCTTTCTTACTGTATTTTCCATTTTTTCTTATATATTGCAGTGCATGTGCAATTAATACAGCATTATAACATTAATATTACAGTTAAAATTATGCAATTGCGGCTTAATTTTTTTATAAAATCATGTATACAGTGTGGTGTAATTTTTTTTCTTTGAATTAAAATATAGTTTTTTTCATACAATTTCCTTTTTATTAATTTATAGTGATATTAATTATTATTCAACAAATTATTAAGTGTGAAATTGTTTTGTAATTATAGATTTAATTATTGTGGTGTTAAAGTTTTTTTTTCTTTTTTTGTTTAACTAATTATCATTACTATCATATTACCAGTTACAGTATATTAAATCTAGCCGAAATTATGTTAATTCTGGCCAAAATTAAAATCATGCTGAATTGCACTTTTAAAAATTGTACGCATTTTTTTTAGATCACTATATTGCATATCTTTAACTTTTATAATACATTGTATAACAAATTTAACATATTTAGACGATGAAACAAATCCGCCGATATGACTTTAATTTTTATAAAATAATAACCATTAGAATTGTTTTATTGAAAGGAATTTAATAAATAAATTTTTAAAATTTGGTTTATTATATTCAAAAATAATTTAACTAATATTTGAATTATTATATTTTAATAAATATTACCTTTTTCAGTATAAATTTAATAGATAAGTCTAATAAAAAAAAAATTATCAAAATTTAATTAATAAGTTTAAATATTAAATTTAATAATAATAGAAATATACTTTAAATTTAATTAATCTAAATATCTGATAAACTAATTTAAAAAAAATAGATTTAGATTAATTTATTTATATTACCAGTTTGATTAAATAGTTCATCAGATATATCAGGAAAAATTTTGGTTTGCAGATTTATACAGTTTTGCAAAATTCATTTTTGTACAAATCTAAGAATATGCTAATATGCAGTATTGAAAAATTTTATAGATTTCTGTATAAATCTGCAAATACTAAAAAATCTGCAAAATTTTTATAAATAATAAATCTGCAAAATTTTTTAAAAACACTAATACAAATTTACAATTAAGCAGTATTTTAATTTTAATATTAATTAATATCAATTTATTAATTAAAAATATTTACAAATTTAAAAGTATATATCTATTTGTTAACTAAATATACTAATTAAAGAACTTTTTTCTTTTTTTCAATTTACAGATGTTTAAATTATATTGTTATTAATAGTTTGGATATTGTTCTAATTAGTTCAATTTTAACAAACAATTTTTAATTTCTTTAATTCAACTAGTATTCAAATCTGTGATCAAGTCCAACCGGTTGAACCTAGATAATTTTTTTTTAGATATTCAAATAATTACAGTTTTTATCCAAATAATTATCCAGTTAAAAATTATCTAATTTGATCCAGATTTTGGATAAAAAAAATTTTTTTAAAATATTTAAATTAGATTTCTTATTAAACTTTTGTTTAATAAAGGATTGAAATTAATTCTTAAAATAAGAATCAATTTAAAATCAATTAATAGTGATTAATCACTTCTTAAGCTTTTACTTATAAATTGCTTATATTTTAAAAATAGAATTTTGTATTGTTAGTTAATTTTATCTAAATTTTGTATAAATTTTTAGTTATAATTAACCATAAAATTTTTTAGCTTCAATATATTTTGATCATTTAATTAAACTTATTCTTTATTTTAAAAAATATTATATTACATATTAAAATTTCAGAATGAAGGTTTATATTCATAATAATTATTTTAAAAAATTTGCAGTTTAACAAAATCAGGATAAAATCATTTATCTTGACAATATTATTACCAAATCAAATATAATTTAATCTTTTTAGCAATTTTCATTATTTGGAAAATTAAATTTGCTGATATCTACAAAATTTAGAGTATAATTTTAAAATGTGATTAAATAATCAGTTATCTATGACTATACAGTAATAAATACAAATTGAAATTTAGAATTATAAGATTTATATTTATCAATATAAAAATGTGAAAATTTTGGATAAAATTATTAATATATGATATTATGATTCTGCAGTATAAACTAAATTTGCATAATATTTTCAGGATATGCAATTTGTTATAAGATAAACTTTATTATTTCATAAACACTATTTTTATTAATAAAGAAAAGTTTAATTTGAGATAACTTTTGCTGGTAATTATCAAATTTCTAAATGACAAATACTTTTTTGCAAATATAATTTAAGCAAAATGAATAATGCTGGCCAAAATTAAGATTTTACTATCGTAATTTAATTAAATGAATATTACAAATTTAATTAAGTAATAAAATGTCATAGATTTAATTCGTAAACTAATGTTATAGTTAACTACACAAATACTATGAATTTTGTTTGTTAAAATTAGACTATAAAAAAATAATCATATTCAGATTTTAGATTCTATATCATAGACATATCCAGATTTTTATCTTAGATAAATTATTCAGATAAAAACTGAATAATTTTTTTAATTTATCTGAATAACAGTTTTTATTTAGATCCAAATACTTAGGGATGGTAAAATCCATCTTAGACCAGTCTTGGTTTTAAGACTTATAAGTCCTAGCAGGCAGACTTAAAGACTAAGCCCATATATAATAAGTTTTAGAACTTAATCAGTTCAGTTTCAGACCTAATCTTAAACTTAATCTCACAGGTCAAATGAAAAAAAATCAGATTTTGCTCTATTTAAAATAGCCTTGCCAACTTCAATATAGAATATGTCAAATTTTGTTTATTTTAGTATAGCCATATCTATTTTTGCCGATTTTTGTTAAATTCTGATTTTTCAATCATAAATGCCAATTTTAGTGGCCGATTTTTACCTTTTTTTAAATAAATGCTGATATTTAAACTGGAGATATTATATTTATTATATACTTTACCACTTTTCGTATAGTTCGAATAAAGAATTTTATTTTATTTAAAATTCCCTTGCCAACTTCAATAAGGCTTTGCCGATTATTTTACTAATTTTTTGCCAATTTTTGTTAACTTCTGATTTTTCATCCAGAAATGCCGATTTTAGCGGCCAATTTTTACCTTTTTTTTAATTAAATGCCAATATTTAAACCGAAGATATTCTATTTAGTGTAAACTTTACCGCTTTTGACACAGGTCAAATAAAGATTTTACTCTATTTAAAATAGCCTTTGCCAATATTTAAATTGTAATATTTCGTAATTTTACATCATAGGATTTTTGAAATTATTTATTATACTAATAAATATAAGATACTATTCTAAATATTCTACTTGTTTTGTACATTGAATTCCCAGTTGGTTCAATTTCACAAACAATAACTGAAGTATTCATAAGGTTGAATAGTAATAATCAAAACTGATGAGATCGCATTAATAAAGCCTATTCCTAAAAAGTTAATTAATCACATTTAATTAAACGCTATTTAATTGTACTATTTTTTTTTCAAAAAAAAAACTTTCTTTCTGAAAGAAGAGTCTGCCTCCTATACCGTTTGTCGTCGTGCATAGTGTGTTATAGGAAAGGTGAGCTAGGTGGCCACCTAAAGTTTGTAAATAACTCTGGTACCAAAGTTGATGATTTATTTACTATACATAGACCTTCAGCTTCAAATTTTGGTTATGATAATTCCGCCTCCTCTGTCGCATTATTCGTCGAAGTCTAAATAGATATCATTATGACTTATGAGTAAAATATTTACAATAATAATGTAAATTCTTTAATCATAGTTAAAATAGGCATGATAGGATAACTCATATATTATAAGCTTTGTCTGTGTGAAGTGCTGTTTTATTTATAATCAAAGTAGACTTAAGTCGTAAGTAACTTTAATTATCATTGATTAGGAAAGTACATGCAACAAAAATCCTTTATCAAGGGGTAAAATAGGCATGATGGGATAACTCATATATCATGAGCTCTGTCTATACGAAGTGCCATTTTATTTATAATCAAAGTAGGCTTAAGTCGTAAGTAACTTGATTATAACAATGATGATTATTGGAGAATTAAGTTGCAACATTTTTAAATATTTTTAAATAAGTGCCGTATTAATTTAATGTAATTGTTACCCTTTTCATATAAGAAGGGCCGATTTGCAATACAGCTTTGCTGGCCTTAAATGTACATTTTATATAATTTTAATTATTTATATAGCCAGAATAATTGTTTTATACTTTATGTGATATTTAATTAAAATAAAATAAACCTTAGATATCTAAAAATTATTACATGATTAGAGTTATTAATCACAAAGTATGGTGCTTGTATCGTAATGCCGTAATAAAAGACCAATTTGCAATACAACTTTGCCAGCTCAAAATAAGATCTCTTGTTATCTGAATTATCTGATTTTTCACGCAGTTAGAATTAATTACGGTATATGTAACCTTTATCTTTATTCTTGTGCCAAAAAAAAATAATTGTTATAATTTAATCAAATACAAATGCTATAATTGAATTCGCCATTCTGATTTTACATATAATTCATTTTATATTATATAAAATTTTTAAAACGAAATTTTTTATTTAAAGGAATCACAGCTATATATTCTTTTGTTTTTCTCGTCTCAGTATTAAAATTACATTTAATGAATTTTCCTATTATATGATGTATGGGTATAATACTGTCTCTTCTCATATTATAAAATTCATTTGTCCATAATTCTATATTACATGATTTTATGTTGTTATCTACTTAGCAATAATATCTTGTACTATGATCTTGAACTAGTTTGTACCATTTGACTAATGCTAATGAAAAGGTTAATGATCGTGAACTATTTAAATAAATAGTATACTTAAAATAAAATTGTACTTGACCAGAATAAACATCGATCGATCTATCATAATGTACAAATTGAGCTAATATATATGAGGATTTTTCGTGATGAGCAGCCTAAACAGAACCATATATGTCCGCCCCAATTCTTATTCTCCCATATTATATAAATCTAGGGTTTACGACAGTACCGCTATTTGAACCTATTATAGAGTAGATGGAGATGAAATAATAATCATTATACAAACTATTATAAAATTCTGCCAGTAGGTCCAAAATTTGGTTTGGAAGGGTAGTTTCTTTGCACGGTTTTTTAGCAACCCAGAAAAACATTCTGTTCTGTAAGCCGAATCTTTCTCAATAAGAGATAGTCTTATAAAATTTTGATACTTATCACTCGTAAAATCATCAAGTGTAGCCAAGCTGCCAACAGATTTTCTTGGTTCTATAATCTTCAAGGAGGAAAATAAGTGATCACTGTCACAATTTGAGAGGAAGTATTGAAGGATTGTATTTTCAGACATAATTCTTAGTAGTTCAGGTTCAATATTACATCTGCTATTATTATAAGAACTTACAATTTTTAAAAATAATTAATAATATTGTGATTTTCAAATCAGAAAAATTAAATCACGTACCTAAAATTCTATTCATCCGTTCAAAGCTATAACACCAGAATGAGAACAAAGGACCATAGTCTAATGCGCATTTACAGATATGGAGACAGAGATGCAAATTAGGACTTATTTTTTCTTGACCATATTTTTGTTCAATTAATTTGTTCATCTCCATCAGTCTTGTAAACGCTTCATTTAATATATTTTTTTGTAGCTCTCGGTTTGTTAAGATCTTGCAAGCGCGCATGAAATATGCAAAAATTTTTCGGTCAATGTATCCAAGGAAACTCCATATGATAGGTATTGCAAAAATTAATATGAAGGTTTTCCACATGTCTGCCGTGAAACTTGAGAATCCTTCACTAGTAGCTATTCTGACAGGGCGGCATTTAAGATCACTTGAGAACTTTATCATGTCAGCTCTCTCTTGCATAATTTTAAGCTTTTTGTTATTTAATATACCTTCGCCTATCCAGAGTTTCATTACGATCCATTTCGCAACACTGAGAAAAAGGCAATACATAGGATCAACCACGCAAAAGTGAACAGGATTAAAATAAAGCAAGCGGTATATCTTCGACCAGCGAATATGATGTTCAGAGACATGGGCTTTTCGTGCTTCTTCAGTTGCACATTGTTTCCACTCACTTGCTTTTTCTCTTATTTCATTAATATCTCGCTCAACAAACCAGTCGTCTAAATCTGCAAACCCCCCAAAATTTGGTTGATTGTTTATAAAATTTGCCAATTTGTAACATCGGTAGCATGCAATACGAGCCGAAATGAAGCCACATAATTTCTGAGATGCAGAGATGTTACTAGAACAGCCAATGATTGCACCACAGACAAATCGACCATTGTTGTATTCGTTTATTTTTATAAAATAGCCATTTCACAAACGATTTAACTGGTTAATGATCAGATACAAATAATTGTTAATTTCATGTTGGCTTAGTTCTTTCAGACCAGGCATTACTGCTAGTGTGAGAATATTGTGTGACTTGAAGCGTTCATTATGCAGCAAATTACAAAAAACGGCATAAATCACACTAACAGAATATTGTGAATTTACGAATGGCTGGAACCAATCCATATTTAGCATTAATCTGATATGAGTATTGGCAAATTCTTTTGTAAAAAATAGCGCACCATCATCATCTGTAAAACTTTTCCAGACCCTATTAACATAGATATCGAATAAAGCTTCAGTTCTGTTTTTCCTTTCTGACTACTTCTGACATGACATTTCAAAATTTTTGCGATTAAAAAAAAAGGTCAATTGTTGTTTAATATTTATTAACAGGAATGTCATTATCAGACGAATAATGGGATTATTACTACTATTATTACTATCTATTTTCATTAATAGAGGATTATTGCATTGTTGTCAAAATTATTCTATTCTGTGATTTGGATAGTTTACAAAACTGCAAGTTGGTATTTCAGTATTGTCTGATAATTCTTTATATCATACAATTTGTGACATCTGTCACAGGCTGCATATTTAATTATCATTGTGAATATTTCCAACACCTTTTTAGCCATATATAAAGAGGAAAAAAAAGATGAAAATTTATTTTCATCTACTGTCAAAAGAAAAACTTGAACAAAGAATCTATAGCTACATTGAAAAGTTTAAATCATTGTTGATATTGTAATATTCACAAAATAGTCCAAGTATAATTATCATTAATGTTAATGTTAGAAAGAATTGGTTCGCCGTCATCAAAATCTGTTGATGCAAAATTTGACTTCCTCATCATCATTATCTTCATAATCATCAGAATAATTAGAATCGCTATCTTCAGTATCTCCATTTATCTTCAGAATTCCCATCTTGATCATTCTCATTTCTTACATTATCCAATAATAAATTTTTAAGAACAAGATCAGATATTTTTCCTTTCTTTATCGTTCAATGTTTTGCCGATTCATGTATAGGTGTCTTCTTTGTTAAAAAGAAATAGTTTCTTGTGAGTAATGGTTCAATATCTTCAGACAATGGTTCAATATCTTCAGACAATTGTTCAATATCTTCAGACAATTGTTCAATATCTTCAGATAATTGTTCAGTTATATCAGGTGATGTATCATTTATCCCTAGTATTGGGTTACATCTTCATCAATAGCATCAGATGATATAACATTTGAAGAACTTTCTTGATAATTGTTACCAAAATTATTATTCGCATTAGATTTTAATTTATATTTTAACTTATGTTTCAGTTTAGTCCTTGGATCAACCAATTTACCATTACATTCTTTATAGAAACAATGCACTTTAGTTCTGGTTCTTGTATCTAGAGATTCTGACATTTTTTTTTTTTTTTTTTTTTTTAAGGAATTGCAAATCAATCTAATTGGTTCAGCAATCCCAATTCTTAGTTCATTTTTGTCAAGGCACAGCTTGGTAATTAAGCTATTTTGATAATAACATATGACAATGATGTCAAGACCAATGTATTTTATCAAATTTTTGCTAATTCTCTAATTAAATTTGGTATTAAGGGTATAATTATACTAGAAAATTTTTTCAAATTCAATTAATCCAATTCTTGAAACATGTCAATCGACTTATTAATAAATCTCATATATCATCACGAATTCAAAAGATCCAAATAATTTAAGTAGAGATATAGCAATTTCCTATTCACAGATCAAAATGTGAGAGTTATAAAAAAAGTGTCTTAGTTGTTCGCAACTGCAACAATATTAAAATTTAATACTTGGCCTATTCTTTTGAATATATCAAAAATTAGGAAAAACTATATTTCATTTTTTTTTATATATTTTCTTTCAAGTCGTCAATTTCTGGTACATCAGTATTATTTAAAGCTGTTAACAAGATATCAAATATTTATTATTTTATCTTTTATTGAGTCGCTTACAATAATATGTTGAGTTATAGTATATATACGTTTATTCTAACAATTAAAATTACTTGTTAATTAATAGAATTGTTTTAATAAATCTTTAATTCTTCTTTTACCCTTGGCAGTTGGCACAAACGTACAGTTTGTTAATACCACGTGACTAGATAGTGCATAAATGTCACCCAATGTGATTGGCAGGAACTATAAAGTTTGTTAACATTTACCACGTTTACCATGCATGTTCCACAAATCGGTAATTACCAATTTGTTTACGTTTACTATAAATTTGCTCATAAGTATGGTACATTTGCATATATTTACCACGCTTTCTTTCTTTTTTCTCCACGTTTTAGTATGATGCAACAAATTTTCTTTGTTGCCTTTCATTTTTTTCGTTAATGGTTGACGATATTTTTTCACCTTATTTTTCGCCTTATTTTTTATCAACTTAACAAAGTAAGCATATTTCTTTTCACCAATTATATTTCCTGTCAGAAAAACCAGCTTCCGTAAGTATAACTTTATCAAGCTTCAAATGTGTTATTACTAATTTAGACATATTATTTATGATAATGATATAATATTTAGTTTATTAATATATTTTAATTAATTCATTGATATACTTTATTGATATATTTTAATTAATTTATTGATATTTTTAATTATTAATTGTTTACTGATATATTTTAATTAATTTATTGATATATTCTATTAATTGATAATGCTATAATATTTAGTTTATTGACAAATTTTAATTAATTGATAGTGATATAATATCTAGTTTACTGATATATTTAAATATTGATTGATTTATCTTAATTTAATTAATGTAGTTTACTGATTATTTTAAATAATTGATTATTGATACATTTTAATTAATTGAAAGCGATATAATATCAAGTTTATTTAATTTATTGATTTATTTTAATTAATATTGATAGCGATTATTTTATTAAATGATAACGAGTCTTATTAATTTAATCTATCTTTTATTTTAATCAGATGATAACGAAAATGATTCAGAAGACGTAAGTAATGATTATATATAGAGCCTTTGTTTCTTGTTTAATCATATTAGATTTCAATGAAATGAATCTAGTTCCTGTTTCCAATCTCATCAATCTTGGCATCAAACTCATATTAATCGATCTCGTAATCGCTTAAAATCTCGCTCAATGACTCGTCAACCTCAATCTCGTCCATCTTGATCTAAATCTTATTATTATCATTCTGAATTCTAATGATCACGTTCCCATCGCTCTCGCTTTCCTCATTGTTCCCATCATTCTCATTCTCATCAATATCGATCTCGCTCCCCTCATTGTTTTCATTATTCTCATTCTCATCAACGTTAATTTTGATCTCGCTCTCATTCTTCTCATCGACATCAATCACGTTCTCAATCTCAACATAATCAAAACTATCAAAATGTCTCTAGAGGGAGATCAATTACAAAAAGTAATATTATTTTATATTAGTGCTAATTAAATTTCATTTTACTTATACTATACCAATTTAACATTATTGTTATAGGATCCTTAACCTATCTATCTTTAACAATTCCTTCTTCTTCACCTCCAGCGAACGGTAGTATTTCTTTCACGTTTCTTTACTTACTTGCACGTAAAATTTTTTATACTAAATGATTTATATTAAATACTGATTTATAATAGGTGTTAACAACAGAGAAGTCAGCGAATTAAGAAGCATGATTTCAAATCTTACCAAACATGTGGAAGTGCTAACAGAAAAAAGAACGAGTGAAGGACCAAAAAATAGAAGCTTATCACCAGTTCTGTCCAGAAAGAATCGGCGTGTTTTCCTCCAATAACTGATAAAAATTTCAAAAAAACCATTCATGTAAATATATCTTTATTTTATTAAATATTTCTCTTTTGTATTGATCGTTAAAAAATGAGTGTTATATTAAATAGGATGAGGTAATCCATATTATAAACAACCTCAATTTGTCGATTCTTTTCAACATATCAAAGACATTTAGTAAACAAAAAAAGTCGATAAATAAGAAACTTCTACCAGCCGTTAAAGCAGCAATGCCTCCTTCATTAGAGGTATACGATACAGAACTTTTAAAAGTAATAAAACAGCTACACAAATCACGGCGGGAGATTTGAAAATTAAAAAAGGAGGGTAAGATAGATGAATACAATAAACAGCAACATATGACGTTGAGGAGAGATCAGGTGTGAAATTCATTATTTAAAATAACAATGTATATAATCTATTAATTATTTTAATTTATTCTTTAATAGAAAATGACAAGAAGACGCAAAGGTCTCCAACACATGATCTTCACACAAGACAGCATTCTAGATGATTGTCGTCCTGAAAATATGACTAGGGAAGTATTTATTAAAGATTGCGAAAAGGCAGTAAATACCACAGAAGTCCATTTAAATGAATAGTCTACTGAAGATGAAGTTCTGGCAAATGAAGAGCATAACAATAACATAAGATCAGGAAGGTTGATAAGTACAAATTCTGTAATTAAGATTCACAATAAAGAGTGGAGGTCTTCTAAAGTACGTAAAGTTGCGAAAGTTTAAAACATAAGTATTTATGCTAATAAGTTATAAATTTATCATTAGGTTAAAAGAATCTTATTTTGAGCAGACGAGATCAAAGTAAGCATCGGAACCAGGTTAAGTCACAAATGTTATCGTCTAAATGATGTCGATAAAAAAAGCAGACTAACACAAGACATGGCTAATTGGTGGATATCATCAAGGTGGATTAAACCAGAATCTGATAATGATGATGATGATGAGAATAATGACGGTGATAATAACGATGATGACAATAATGGTAATAATGATAATAACGATGATGACAATAATGGTAATAATGATAATAACGATGATGACAATAATGGTAATGGTGATAATAACGATGATAGCAATAATGGTAATGCTAATAAAAATGATGGAACTAATGAAGAACAAAATGATGATAATAATGGTAATTTAGAAGTAGATGAGCACCAAGGTCCCTTTTACTTAGAAGTACTGGTCGATATCAGAAGACATACATAAATTTAGATATTTGTTTCATCATTTAAAATCAACTGCTTGTATTTTGAGTGATTTAAATTCCGTTGTTTATAAATTAACTCTCTAATATCGTTTCTATCCTATTAATCTTTTTTTTAGAGCTCTGGTTATTTTATAGTCATTTATAAGTAACATGACAAGATAAATATGATTTTAATATATTTTATATAAACATTCTATACATAATAATAATATAATAATAAGAACAATATAGTAATATAATAATAATAATATGGACAATATAATAATATAATAATAATAAATATATCATAAATTGCAGTATATATTATAAAATAATAGCATACATATTATATATCATACATATTAAATATTAAAAATAAATCAATTATCAAAAATGGAAAAATAAAATAAAACCAGACAATAATAGTAATTATGAATTATGAGAAAATTGATAATAGAAAGATCTCTTTTGACTCAAAAAAAAAAAAAAAAAAAAAAAAAAATAATAGAAAGATCTGATATATAAATCGGCATAAATTATTTTTGAAATATTTATACTGAACTAAAAAACTGGACAATAATAGTAATTATGAATTATGAGAAAATTGATAATAGAAAGATCTGATATATAAATCGGTATAAACTATTTTTGAAATGTTTATATTGAATTAAACTTGGCAATCTGATTTTAGGAGATTTGGCATGATTATTTAAAAATCGGCATTCTGATTTTTTGTTCATAAATAACGTATTTCCGGTCACAAACAATTCGTGCCATAAAATCAGCTTTAAAAAGCCACAAATCAGACAAATATATCTAAAAATTGGTTAAAAATTGGACTGCTGATTTTTGATAATTTTTTTTTTATTTGACCTGTGTCTTCATTAAATGCTAATATATTTAGTATTTTTTAACTAATATCTCACTAAACAATATTGAAAAATGATTTTATTTTTAGTGACAAAAACTTCAACAACAGTTCTTTTTTATGGTTTTAATTTTAAAACTAAATTTATTCAAAAAAAAACTAGTTATTTTATTATTTTATTTTTGAATATCTTTTTTTTATTATTATTAATATTATTAGCATAATATAAAATAAATTATAAAAAAAGTAGCAAAGTTAAAAAATTGAAGTCACATTTCGTAATATTTATTCCAAAGCTACTACTTAAATGAATAACAAAAAAATATTAGTCATTAAATAAACATAATAAAGCCTTTCTCTTCTTCCATTTCCTGTAAATCCAGTTTCTCAGTCATTGTTTCTACAAAGTAAAAATAAATGGAAATGTTAGTTATTATTCATCAGATAAATATAAAAAAGCTTTTTTTCTCTTTTTCTTCCTATTACCTGTAAATCCAGTTTAACCTGATGAGCATTCCTATAAAATAGATAGAATGTTTTCATTAAATAAATATAAAAAAAATCCCTTTCCCTATTTCTTCCATTATCTATAAATCTGGTCTGTCTCAGATTCTCAGCTGGCATTCCTATAAAATAGAAATAGAAATATATAGAACATTAGAGACATTTTTCATTAAAAAATAAATTAAAAAAACAAAGTCTTACTTTACGCTATTTATTTTCAAAGCTAATCCAAAATTATTACCTGAAAAAATAAAGTAATGTTTTAAAAAAACTGAAACTGAAAAAATATACTATTTGTAATTGATATTAGGATAGGACCCAGAAATATATATATAGGGGTCAGGTGACAAGAAAAAAATTTATTATGATCTGTACGCAAGGGTTTTTTATATGAATGGTACGCAAAATTGACACCTGATATTGAAAATCCTGCAAAAATACGCAAATAAAATTTCAGACTATCAAGAATTTAGCCGAGCTGGCTTACGAGCTAGCTTGAGCTTTTCAAGCTGCACCAGCCAGGGTCCATATAGAAAGAATTCCGCGTAGATCCTTCCTCACTTCAGCGGATCTTTGGAACTAAAAGTTTGTAGAATTCTAGATTTACAATTAAGGAATCCTTACGGATATTTATTGTTAATATTATTAATTTATTAAATTTATTTTATATTTATTGTACATAATTTATTTATAAAATATTGGATATCATATTTTATTATTTAGTCTAATACAACTATTAGCAATAAACTGTAAAAACCAATAAAATATTCTCATTTTTTATCGTTTTATGGTCTTCATATCAGCAGTTTGCTTCCAAATAATATTAAACAAATAGGAACAATTAAAAAAGAATCCAAGTTCCTAAGATTCAAGCCATTCAAGATATGAATTTTCACCTCCGAAGATCTGAAAAATTGGTGATCTAAAAAAAAATAGTAATGAAATGAAGCTGTTAATAGCAGTTTCATTAAAAGACTATATAAAAAAATTACTAAAAAGGCTTCCTACAAAAATACATTCGTCCTAGCTCATCTAAAGAAAAAAAGAACCGAAGTCAATTTACCGAGATCTAACGCGCCTAAAAATGAAGTAAAAATGAACAGTTAATAAAAATATACAAAAATATATATATGGGGTCTTTGCAATAGAAAGGTACGAAACTCAAAAAAATTTTTAAATTTACTTTATATGCTAATTATGTTTTTTATACTAAAATAAGTGTAAATTTAATATTAATTAAATTTTTATTTTTTTTTGAGTTTCGTACCTTTCTATTGCAAAGATCCCATATATTTATTTACTTTCCAGATTACTACGTCCAGAGAGACTCAAAAAAATCTCCTAAAGAAAAAAAGAACGAAAAGTTAGTAATGTTCGCTAAAATACAGTAGATAATAAAAAAACATATATATATTTTTTACTTGTCAATATATATATATATCAAAATCTCACATTTTCAAAGATCTAAAGTCATGTTAAACGTCTAAAAAAAAAGGAAAACCAAATCGGTAGTACCATTTTGCTAAAAGAAATATAGTAAAAAAATAATTCCAGATTCTTACTTCACACATCTAGACCCAAAAAAAGTTGCAAGTTCTGAGCTCTGGCCAAAGATTCACGCCCCTATCCATCTTAAAAAAAAAATTATCAAAATTTCTACGTGTCCAGGCCATCTAAAATTGAAATCTATTTCTAAAAAAAGCTGTTAGTAACAGTTCGTTGAAATAAACTTGCATCCAGGACAGTATCCAGATCGAAATACCACTAAAAATGAAATTTATAGCCACTTGGATGGTCATCATACAGTATAACTGATAATTATTATTATTTTCTCATATTAAGTTTTTTTTTTAATCAGAAATCTACGCGATAAAGGTCCTAGCTACCTAAAAAGAGAATAAAGTCAAAACGTGTTAATAAAACGTTTCGATAAAAGAAATCAATTTAAAAAAATATATATTTCAGATCCCTTACCAAATCACCACGAGTCCAAAGATCTGGCTGCCTGAAAAAAAAAGAAAATCGAAACATTGGTAGAACGTTTTGCTAAAGAAAAATTCAAAATTCAAAATTATCCTTTATTCTACTCGGCCTAAAGAAAAACATAAAATATAAACGTATTAGTAAACATTTCATTAAAAGAATAAATTTAAAAAAAACCTCTTTCCTTATTCCTTACCGAAATTTGTATCAAACAAAAAAGCCGTGAGAAAAGGAAAGTTATGGGAAAAGGAGAGCTGTGGGAAAAGAAAAAGCCAATAGAGAGGAAAGGGACGAAAGGGAAAGGCCTGGCAACTGGAGAGTAAGGTAAAGGGAAAGAGTAGAGGACGGAGGAAATGAGAAAAAAAAAATGGGAATGGCAATATGGAAGAGTTTTGTTGAGTTAAAAAAAAATTCTTATTTTTGATCGATCTGATTACTGTGCAATAAATATAGTATATACAGTATATGATCGGCCAAATTTAGACCAAATATACGCGAACTGAATTTCTTACATATAAAAATTTTGATGAAAAATACGCAATTTAATCACCTAACTATGAACAAAAAAATCCTGAATTATACGCAAATCAAAACCTTACACTGTCTAACTTCACTATAATGGCGACGCATCAGTAGACCCTACCCCTATATGTATATTTCTGGGTCCTATTAGGATTTACTTGTCATAATGCTCATAATAGATTAATAAATAATATTTCTATAAAAAAATTAGAAAAGAATGTTAATAATATTTTTAAAATCAATTCCATATTAATTTACTTCAAACTTAAAGAATTACATGCAAAAAATAGAATTTACATAAATTTTATTATATATTAGTATTATAAAATCTGTTATGAAATTTTTTTTTATTTTGGTGACTTATTTGAGATTTTATTAATGACATTTTTAAATAGTTACTTTGGATTAGCAATTAATAGATTGGTTAGGACTTATTAAGATTAGATCCTTATTAGTTTAAAAAATCAGATTTAAAGATTGGCAGACTTAGTTTTAAGACTAAGTTTTAGATCTGAAACTTAAGGACTTTATCATCCTTAAACACCAGTTGCAAGATTTTGAGAAATCAAATTTTTAAATTACATGATTAATTTTGCAGATTATTGTTTAAGGAGCGTGCTAGAAATCAGCTGATTTAATAGGGGGTGGAGGGCTAATCTAAAAATCAGGTTCCTATGATTGGCTATAAATTATATAATATATATAATATATTATTATTATTTATATATTAAAATAGTTTTTTGCAATTATCTTGCTATCTATTAGCTCAATTTAACTAAACTTTTTTTTATTTTGTAGGGCTTATCAAAAGCTATAAAACAAAAAAAAATTCATAAAAATTGGATTACTAGATCACAAGTTATTTATATAAATATAATTATATATATCAGTCACCGGAAATGTCACATGCAGATCATTTTCATATTAAAATTATCTTGCATAACATCAATCGCATTACTTTATTTAGTAGTTAAACATTAAATTTTTTAATGTACTATACTTATACAAATTAAGAAATTGATAGATTATCATGTGTTCTATTAATTTCTATTCTTACTTTCTGATCTTGAATAATAAAATTTTTTTTTATAACGTACGAAAAACTCTCCTTAAAAACACACTTTTTTCAAGATTGAAGTTGAGAAATAAAAAAATATGCAGTTTTAAAAGTAAAAATATATGTAATTTTACGCGTAAAAAATGTTTTTCTAAGCTTGTAATAGCAGTTATTCAGGTAGTTTTTGTATAAAACATGAAAAACTAAAAAAAACACATTATTTTTAAATATACATAAATTTTTAGAATGAAATTTCATCACCTTGATCAAAATAAAGTACCTTTTATTGCTTAAGTAAAGTTGTTTAATAAAATCCAAAATACTTGGATCTTAAATTTTATAAATATAGGTATAATATTTGAAAAAAAACTCGCATTTTTATAATAGAACTGACAACTAAATCTATTTTACATATTTAGAGCGTAATTTTGGTACATTGGCAAAATGAAATTGCTTACTGCGGCTTAAGTTATGTTGTTCAGAAGTGTCAAAAATATTTATATTATAAATTTTTTAAGTATATAATAAACATTCATAGAGTAATATATATTTTGCAAAACTGCACTAATTTTCAATTTCTAAATTTTTTTACATCTGTTTAGTGAATTCAGAGCGTAATTTCAATACTTTGTTCAAAGTAAACTACTTTTTGTTGCTTAAGTAGAGTTGTTTAGGTAGGTTAGATCTATTCGTATCTTAAATTTTATAATACTATGATTAATATATATGGAGAAATTAACGTTTATATTTTCTTACTCATTTAGAAATTTTAGAGCATAATTTCAACACTTTGGTCAAAGTAAATTGCCTTTTAATGCTTAAGTAATATTGTTCAGGAGGATCTAAATTACTTGTATATCAAATTTTATAATGCGATGATTAATACTTATGGGAGAATTAGCATTTTTTGTAACGGTATTAATTTCCAATCTTTAATTTTTTATTATTTTAATAAAAAAAATAGACTATTTTTAAATAAAGATTCAAGTTGAATAATAAAGATTAAATGGAAATTTTTTTTATAAAATTGTAAAGGCACTTAATAAGTTTATATTTTTGCTTTTAAATTAAAGTACTATATTATATAAATGTAATGCTATATTTGATCTGTATTTTTTCAATTTTAACTTAATTTAGGCTGAAATTACGAGGTTGGCCAGAATTAGCAAAATTTTGGCCAGAATTATGAATTATTGATCAGCAAATTTAACCAGACTTAATTAATTTTAGCCAACTTTAATTATATATATGCGCTATACATTTGAAGAGGATACTGTGCCACAAATTTTTTTTTGCTAACCTTAATAAAAAAAATTTGCCTTCTTTTTTTGTGACATTTCCAGTAATTGATATTATTATATATTTTTTAACCAATCAAATGCGATCAGGTGGGGGGTGGGGGGGTAAGGGCTACTAATTGAAGGAAATCAGCTGATTTCTAGCACGCCCTTAATTATAAAAAAATTCAGATTTTTTAGAATTCTTTTATATTAAACTAAGATAAAATTTTGCAAGAAATTTATTAAAAGTATTGTTTTTTTTCTAACAAACTTGTACAACTTATTAATATCATAAAAATAAAATATAATTAATAAAAAAAATGTTAAATTTACAATTTTTTTATTAATCTATTACTAATAAAAAATTGTATTTTTTGAAAAATTAGGCTAATAAATATATAATTATCATAAAATCTTGAATTTAATTTTTTGGCTTAGTTTTACCTTTTGCTATAGAAGTTCCCATATATAAAAAAAACTCAAAAAAAAGAATATACTAAAAAAATTGTATATTTATTATTATAAAAAATAAGTTTACATTATAAAACTGTAGTTTTTTGCTTTATTTCTCACTTTTTTATAATTAGTAAATGCTAAAATTATGAAAACTTATTTATGTGTTATATAAATCATACAATATAAGTAAAAAAACTTGAAAAATTATAATAAGTTAAAAAAATCTTATATTTATTGTTGAAAAAATGATATTTTATATAGCAAAATATTTATATTATACAAATAGGGTGAATTTATTCCTCACCTTGGGTGAGATTTGATATTACTCACCCCTATCACGTGATCAATATTTTGACTGACTAATTTTTAATTGGCTGATTTTTTTAACTCAAATTTTCTGTTATCAGTTTAAAAAATTTTGTAACGTAACAATTTTTTTTTTTCGCAAAACATTTTATTTTATTCCTTTAAAGTTTACTGAATAGAAGAATGAAACGCAATTATTCAAAATCAAAACTTTTATCTTTAATATAACTAGTAATAATGACATCAAAACCCCAATAATAATGATAAAAATGATGATAAAAGACAAAAAAAGATATGATAAATAATGAAAACAAAAGGGAAACAAAACAAAGGTGAAAAGAAAAAGGAGACAAGATCAAAAAGAAAAGAAAAAGAATATTGATGGAAAAGATAAAACAAAAAGAAAGGGAGATGAAGAAAGAGAAATAAAAGGAAAAAGAAACGAAAACAGAAAGAAGAACGAAAGGGAAAGTGGACGATAAGGGGAAAATGAAAGGGGAAAACAAAAGGAAACAAAATCAAAAAATAAAATGAAGATGAAAGGTGGGAGTAAAATTTGTTAGTAGTGATCATAAGAGAATACATTAAAAAAAAAAAATTTGAAATGAAACCGAACACCTACCTCGTTTTCAAAGAGATTTGGCATAGTAGAAAAATCCAGGAAAAAATGAAAGGGCAAAGGAATAAAGATAAAAGGAGCGAAGACAAAACTGAAAAGAAAACTGAGATTGAAAGAGATAAAGATGAAATTGAAAGAATAATCGCTATTTTCCCTATCCGTGGATCAAGATTTATAATACAGTACACAGGTCGAATGAAAAAAAATCGGAATTTGCTTTATTTTAATATGCTCTTACCGATTTTTATATAATTCTGCCAATTTTTATATAATTCTGCCGATTTTTCAATCAAAAATGATCGTCTTTAATTGGCTGACTATATAATTACATCATTTGTTTATTGATTTATTGATAATTTTTTTTTATTTTTGCTTATTACCACTGGTCAAAATCAATTCTATCGGGTACATATCGGGGACTTATATATCGGCGGCTAATTGGATAAATATCGGGTATTTTTACATATCGGGTACCTGATTTATTACACTTCAAAATATGCCTAATTACCAAGACCCTGATATCTAAACTATTGGTCACCGATATGTTATTTAATATATATCAGGCACAGTTCTATTTTACACATATCGGGTACCCGATATGTGATACAAATTTTAATACGTTAGATTTCATATTATATAACGTATTAAGAAATTTTTTAGAGTTTACTTTCTTTATAGATTTTTCTTTTTAGAAATTTTTAATTCGTTTAATGTAGTTAAAAAATTTTTATTGTCTTATTTATTTTGAATGCATTATCAAGTTTATAAATTTTTTGTAAAGTGTTTAAAAGTATAATTATTATTGTTAATATTTTTATTTTATTACGTATTTTATTACAATAAATTAATAAAAAAGTTACAGTCATTTATAATACAATTTTAAGAAAAGTTTGCTCAAACTTTTCTTAATCGTGATCATGTTAGGATCAAGAGGAACAAGGGAAACTGCAACCTAAAATAAATAAAAGAAACGTTAAACTGTTTCTTTAATATTCAAAAAATATCCCTCCCTCTCTCCTTACATTTCAAGTCCGGAGTCCAGCAATCTGAAAAAAATAAAGAAAGAAATGTTAGTAACGTTTCTTTAACATTAAAAAAAAATCACCACCCTTTCCAACTTACATTCCCAAGTCCAGTTCGTCCAAGAAGGCCGGCAACCTAAAAAAAATAAAGAAAGAAACATTAGTAACGTTTCTTTAATATTAAAAAAAAATCTCCCGCCCTTTCTAACTTACATTCTCAAGTCTGGTTCGTCCAAGAAGGCCGGCAACCTAAAAAAAATAAAGAAAGAAACGTTAGTAACATTTCTTTAATATTAAAAAAAAATCACCACCCTTTCCAACTTACATTTCCCAAGTCCGGTTTGTCCAAGAAGGCTGGCAACCTAAAAAAAATAAAGAAAGAAACGTTAGTAACGTTTCTTTAATATTAAAAAAAAATTCCCCCCACCCCTTCCAACTTACATTCCAAGTCCGGGAGTCCAGCAACCTAAAAAAAAAATAAAAGAAAAATTATGGTTTAGAAAACCGTAAAAATAGATTGATCATGATAATCAATGATCGTCAAATTAAATTAAAATGCCGAAACTATTGCATGTAAATGCCAAAAGGTTTCGGCAGTTTAGCAAAAATGAGTTTGATCACGTATTTTGAAAATGTGAAAGATTATTTCAAGATTTTATATTGTAAATTGATAGATTAGTTCTTTCAATTTGATCTATGGAAAGATTTTAGTAACATTTTGGAAGAATCAGCAGTATTAGATCTGTCACGCCTAAATGTACCTTTTTTAAAAATTTATTGGGGACATTTCATCATTACAATATATTATATAATATATGATGACAGATTGTTTATTTAATTAATACTTTAATAAAAAAAAAAATGAATGTTTATTGAATAAAAGCAATTTATTATAATAAGCTTTAATTACTTATAATTGAGGTCGAATTTTTTAATTTCAGTTGAATATAGGCCGATATTAAATCAAATTATAAAATAGTAAAAATATTAAAATAATAATTAGATGACTATATAATATATATATATATTTAATAAAAAATAATAATAAAAGATAAAAAATAATAATAATAAAAATAATAAAAATATAAAAATATAAATAAAAAATAAAAATAAAAATAAAATATAAAAAATACAAAATAAAAAAAAAATAAAAATAAAAAAATATAATTTACGGATTTCGAGGCCGCCGATGCGCAGTGTTTCTACGCCGCCTACAACTGTGGTGGTTCCTTAAGAAATATATATAAATTTAGAACTTAAATAACTTAAATATAAATTAAAAAAATTCTTAATAATTACCAGGTCTGTCCCAAAACCTTGTGCGGAACTGCCTATAATATCTTTCTTCTTCCCAGGACCACCTTCCATTTCGCGCACCATTCCTCCATTCACAGAAATTCTAAAAATGTTAATACTATTAATTTTTTATTTTTTTTTATTTTTTTTTTATGATTTATTATTATTTTACTAACATTAAAATTCCTGACCAAGTTTCTCCACTTTCTTTCTACCTGTTGGCCAGTGAACCTTACGCAGAACCGTCTCCGAATTCTTCGAGCTAGGCTCTCCCAGAATTTAGAGCGGTCCCTCCCGGGTATGTCATAGTAGTAGTTGTTCCTTCTCCTTTACATTATTTATTTAATTTTTAGATCAGGAAACGTAAGAGAAAAAAAAACTAGAATATGATCAAAGTTATTTATTAGTTTTCATTTAATTTTTTACCTCCTATATCTTATTAAATATTCAGTTATTGCATCAATCCAATTTGCGGGCATTTTAAGAAAAAGAATATATAATAATAAAAAATAACGGCAACAAATTTTAAGAAAAAGAATATATAATAAAAATAACGATAACAAATTTATTGTAAGAAAAAAAAAAAAGATGAAACCTCTTTTTATAAACAATTTTTTATCACCTTGTATTATTATATTAATTACCCTTCAAGAACATTTACGAAAATTGTTCTAATTTCTCAAATATGTCATGATTGTTATGATCTGTCTTCTTTATATTAATTATAATACAGATACGGATCTACAATACAATCAATCACAATGAACAAGTTAAACTTGACCTAAACTCAATTGTTATGATCGTGATTCCAAAATATCAAGATAAAGGTCTTTTTTTTAATTATATATCAAATCTAAAAAAGATAAAATCTAATAATACAGATACGTAAATAAATAGTGTTTTTTATTTTGGTTTATAATAAGCTTTTGCCAATTATAGACTACAAATAAAACAATTACGGATCTACAATACATTACACAAAGATCTTGAGCGAACAATTTAAATTCCAAATAAAATATCCAAGATTAACAAAAAAGTTGGTAACGTTATAATGAAATCGGTAGTAAAACTTAATTTAATCATCTTTAATTAGGTATAAAAATTCTGATAAATTTAATAAAATCAGTGATTTTTTAATAATTTTATCAACTCAAGTTGAGCACGAATAGTGAATAATCAAGTTTGTGCTGCTTCGCTAATATTGACTTGTGTATTCGATAGGTGACCGATTTTGTGGCTGATGTGGCTGAATATAATATTACCCAAATAACCAATAAAAATTGATAATTTTGTTGATCATGTGATTGTACGATCATGGTTTAATTATTTATTTATCGTATTTTTTTTTTTTTTTTTTCAAAAACTTTTTCTCTCTCTCTCAAATTTTTACTTTATTGTTTTGTCTAAAAAATAAAGATAAAGGTATATTTTTTGTTGAAATTTCTTTTCCCATTATTATGTTATTTATAATATTACCCAAATAACCAATAAAAATTGATAATTTTGTTGATCATGTGATTGCACGATCACGATTTAATTATTTATTTATCGTTTTTTTTTTTTTCAAAACTTTTTTCTCTCTCTCTCAAATTTTTACTTTATTGTTTTTGTCCTAAAAATAAAGATAAAGGTATATTTTTTGTTGAAATTTCTTTTCCCATTATTATGTTATTCTTAACACTCTTATTAATATATTTTTCCAACGTATTTCTTCTCACTAACGTCCTAAACAATGTTCTACTATCGAGTTTTTTACTTTATTGGTTTTTCTAAAAAATAAATACAAAGGTACATTTTTTGTTGAAATTTCTTTTTCCATCCTGTTAACACTCTTATTAATATTTTTTTCTAATGTGTTTCCTCCTACTAACGTTTCTACTAACATTTCTACTAACAATGTTCTACTGTTAAACATTTTTTATTCCTTACTTTTACTAACACTTCTACTAACATTAACACTAACATTAATACTTATACTTTATATTTTTTTTTATTGACGTTCCTTTTCTACTTCTACTAACTTTCATACTAACATTAATACTATCACTTTCTAATGTAAAAATTTTTTTATTAACGTTCCTTTTCTTTTGCTAACACTTCTACTAATATTCATACTAACACTTTTATTACTAACATTTTACTTTCTTTCAAATTAAATAGATATAATGAAATGAAAACAAGCAAACAAGTGAACATTAATTGTAAATTTGTGTAAAGAGTAGTGAATTTTTTTTATAATATTTTTTGTATAATATTTTTTTTATTATCGATTGAAAATATAAATAAAACTTTCAGTAATTACAATTAAATGAATTAAATTACTTTTAAATTACAATTGTATTTAAATTATAAATCTACTACTATTAATGCCCCATAAATGCTATACTATTCGGCTATCCGATATGTGTGAAAATTATGAAATTATGCTTATATTTCAAATACAAATAGGATACATATCGGGTATATATAGGATACTTATTAGCACTATCCGATAAGTGTATAATATCTGTCCGATATTTTTTTAAAATATATCGGGTACCCAATAAATCTATGATATGTAACCGATATTTAACTACCCAATATGTATGAGAAATGTACCCGATATGTACATTATATGTCACCGATTTTCTGCATCTGACGGGTACATATCGGGTACCCAATATGTGTAGTATTATTAAATAGCATACACATATTTCACACATATCGGGTACATATCAGGTACCCGATATGTACCCGATATATACCCGATAGCATCGATTTTGACTAGTGTACGTTTCATTTTTTTCTTTACAAATAAAAAAAAGCAACCGTTAGAATGTATTTCTTTAAATAAAAAAATAAACAAACAAAAAGTTGGTACACACCACTGAAATACCATCATCCAATGAAGCCGTATTTTTTTTATTTAATCTAAAAAAACGAATTTTTTTTTTATTTAACATAAAAATGAATTTTTTTTTAACTTTATTTAATTTAAAAAACAAATTTTTTTTTATTTAATTTTAAAAAAAATTTGTTAGCTTTATTGTAAAAATGGCGAATTTCGTGTTAAAGAAACATTTTAATGTTTCTTTCTTTTCTCCATTTTTGTAAAATGCAGCCTTGAAGATTTCAGAAAGGCGAAT
Source organism: Rhizophagus clarus (assembly GCA_015698045.1). Classification (NCBI taxonomy): domain Eukaryota; kingdom Fungi; phylum Glomeromycota; class Glomeromycetes; order Glomerales; family Glomeraceae; genus Rhizophagus; species Rhizophagus clarus. The sequence goes on from BLAL01000271.1 coordinate 101,210, forward strand.
TGACAATAGGTTTTATTATTAATGGTTTTAGAAATGTACCAATATCTCTTTTTTCTCTCTTTAGACGATGGGCGTAATTAATGTAAGTTTCAAAATTTTCATTTTCAAAACTTTATTTTTTCTTTTTTTTTTTAGGAGACGTTTTTACTAACGTTTCCATTTTTTTTTTTGTAGCTTCCAGTCTTTGATTCTTGGACGATGGCCATGGGCATAATGAATGTAAGTTTCAAAATTTTCAAAACTTTTTTCTTTTTTTTTTAGGAAACGTTTTACTAACGTTTCCGTCTTTTTTTTTGTAGCTTCCGGTCTTCGATTCTTGGACGATGGCCGTGGGCATAATGAATGTAAGTTTCAAAATTTTTGAAACTTTTTTCTTTTTTTTTTAGGAAACGTTTTACTAACGTTTCCGTCTTTTTTTTTGTAGCTTCTGGTCTTCGATTATTGGACGATGGCCATGGGCGTAATGAATGTAAGTTTCAAAATTTTCAAAACTTTTTTTTTCTTTGTTTTTTTTAGGAGACGTTTTTACTAACGTTTCCACCTTTTTTTTTAGTAGGTTCTGGTCTTCGATTCTTGGACGATGGCCGTGGGCGTAATGAATGTAAGTTTCAAAATTTTCGAAACTTTATTTTTTCTTTTTTTTTTAGGAAACGTTTTACTAATGTTTCCGTCTTTTTTTTTGTAGTTTCCAGTCTTCGATTCTTAGACGATGGCCATAGGTGTAATGAATGTAAGTTTCGAAATTTTAGAAACTTTTTTTTTTGTTTTTTTTAGAAGACGTTTTTACTAACATTTCCATCTTTTTTTTTTGTAGCTTCTGGTCTTCGATTCTTGGATGATGGCCGTGGGCGTAATGAATGTAAGTTTCAAAATTTTTGAAACTTTATTTTTTCTTTTTTTTTTAGGAAACGTTTTACTAACGAATCCATCTTTTTTTTGCAGGTTCTGATCGAATGTTTTTAGTAATTGGGCTTCTTTACAAGTATGTTTCTTTTTATTTCATTTTATTTTTTTTATGATCGATTACATTTCGTTATTTACTAACTTTTCTTTCATTTTTTCTTTATCCCCTGTGTTTTTTTTCGTTTGTTTTCCATTCTTTTTGTCTCCCTTCAATTATTTTTGTATATTCACATTTCTCTTTCATTTCTTCCTCTTTTTTTTCTTTTTTTTTACGTTTTTCCTTCTATTTTTTTTTTAACTATTACGTTTAACCCTCCTTTTCGTTTCATCACTTTACATTTGCCTTCATTTTGCTTTATTCCTTTACGTTTTATCTTCTTTTCATTCGTCTCTTTACGTTCCTCCTCTTTTCATTTTATTTTTTATCTTTTCCCTCCTTTTCATTTCACCCTTTACGCTTCCCCCTTCTTTTCATTTTGTTCCTTTCCCTTTTCGTTTCATTTCCTCTTTTTTTTGTTCTTTTACATTTCCTTTCTTTCTTTTTGTTCCTTTACGTTTCTCCCTTCTTTCTTTTTCATTCCTTTACGTTTCCCCCTCCTTCTTTTCGCTCCTTTATATCTCCCTTCTCTCTTTTCGTTCCTTTATGTTTTCCTACTATTCTTTTTGTTTTTTTTTATATATTACACTATCCTTTTTTTCTTACATTTCCTTTTTCATTCCTTTTACTTTCTTTAACTTTGTATTCTTTTCATTTTTTTTTGTTTCCCCTTACTTCTTTTCATTTCCCTCCCTTTTCCGTTTCTTCTTCCTTTTCATTTCTTTTATTTCACTTTTTTTCTTTATTGTTATTCCTATTTTTTAACACATTTCTTTACTTTGATTCATTTTTTTTTATTTTCATTATAGATTTCCTTTTTTTTAGATTAATTTTCTATTAAAATAAATTCTTATTTTTTAATTACTAATAAAACGTGTAAAATTTTTAAATTAAACTACTTTGAATAAAATTTTTTGAGAAAAAATAAATTTTTGCATGTGTCGTACTTCTTTAAATATAAAGAAAATAAATTGGTTGAATTTGCATGCACTATTTAAAATCGGAGTGCCGATTTGCATGCACTATTTAAAAATCAGAGTGCCAATTTGCATGCACTATTAAAAATCAGAGCCAATTTGCATGCACTATTTAAAAATCGGAGTGCCGATTTGCATGCACTATTTAAAAATCGGAATGCCAATTTTTTGTGACAAATCGGCAATGCTGTTTGTTACCTTTTCGCGCCAAAAAATTGGCAAAAATTTGCAACAAATCAGACAAAAATATCTAAAAATCAGACAAAAATCAGACTGCCGATTTTTGGCGATTTTTTTTTATTTGACCTGTGGTATAAAACCAAATTATTACGTTGGATGCTAATTTTTTATCGACGGCATTGATAAATTATATTTTAATCACTTGATTTTCTAGCGTTCTGGATTCGCAAAATCATGGGACATTAATGGTACAAAATTGTGTATAAAAATGAAAGGGCATGAAAACAAAAGAAAATGAAACGAAAATAAAGAGACGAAGTCAAAAACAAAAGGTAAAATAAAGGGACAAGGGAGAAAATGAAATAAAGTGAAGGAAAACAAGATAAGGGGGATGAAGATAAAAACAAAAAGAAAAACAAAACAAAAGAGAAAACAAAGGGGAAAAAGAAAAAGCGGAAACAAAAGGAAAAAATGAAAGGGAAACAGAAACAAAAGGAAAGGGAAAACGGAAACAAAAGATAATGGAAAAAACGAAAGGGAAACAGAAACAAAGGGAAAGGGAAAACAGAAACGAAAGATAATGGAAAAAAATGAAAGAGAAAGCGGAAACAAAAGGAGAAAATGAAGGGAAACAAAAACAAAGAGAAAGGCCAAAAGGGAAAGCGGAAACGAAAGGAAAAAATGAAAGGGAAACGGAAACAAAATGAAAGGGAAAGCGAAAACGAAAGATAATGGAAAAAATGAAAGGAAAAGTAGAAACGAAAGGAAAAAATGAAAGGGAAACAGAAACAAAAGGAAAGGGAAAGTGGAAACGAAAGATAATGGAAAAAATGAAAGGAAAAAACGAAAGAGAAAGCAGAAACGAAATGAAAAATGAAATGAAAATGAAAGAGAATACAAATATGAAAGGATACAAAAACGAAAAGGAAATTAGGGGATAAAGACAAAAATAAAAGAGAAATAGAATAAAGAGAACGAATATAAAAAATAAAGACACCCATAAAGAAAAAAAAAATTGAAACAAAGTTAGTAAAAACGAAACAAAATCAAAAAAGAAAAAAGAAAAAAGAATTAAAGAAACGAAAAAATCATACCTTTGAGCGCAAAATCGTAGGAGCCCAAAACTTAAAAGAAAGAAAGAAAAGAAATTAGAAACGACAAAAAATAAAATAAAAAATAAAAAGAAGCGACATACCTGATAGCTGATACCTGTGTATTTTTCGACGCGAAACTAAAAAACCTAAAAAAGGCGTAAACAAATAGTGGCAGTTTGGCCGTATAAAGTTTCATCAGCCAATCAAAATTTATTACATAATAAGGGGGTGAGAAATCACCCAGGTGAGAAATAAATTTTCTCATACAAATAATTGATAAGAAATGCATTAATAAAAATCTTTTCACACTGATCACTAGGCCAATTTTTTCAAAAAGAAAAATATTACAACTCGTCATATAAAAGTTATCCAAAACAATGATCAACAAACGCTCAAACACTCAAAAATAACAGAAAAACAACAATAAACAACCTGAAATAGTTGTTCCTAGCAGAAAACCTTCAGTTATTATCCTGGTTAGAAGTTTTCCTCCAGAACTTACTTCACCATCTCAACACGCAACTCCTCCTTCTGGTAGACCCTCTGTGACTATAAAAAAGAAATTATAGCGAGTAAATAAAAACTCACTGAAGTGGAAGTAATAGCTATAGCCAAATAATAAACTACTCTCGCTTCAAACCTTACTTCAAAACAGGCCCTCGCCTCTGATCTTTTCAAGAAAAATAAAAAGGATGACCAGGCCAAGGATGCCACTGTTGCTCAGTTTTCAAGTTGCGTATCAATTTGCTAACCGCTAAGAAAATCTCTTCCCAAATTAAGATAAAAATCATGTTCACCTGTTATTCATCAGATTTGAATGAGGATCATATGGCGACTAATTATGCTACACAGAATAATTTACCGTCCAGGTCCAATATACTTTTTAAAAAGTCCTCTAGCCAGATTATTGATCAACTGAAATCCACATCAAATATGGATGTTGATCAAACACCAGTTGACACCAGACTCAAAGAAACTAATAAACAGTTCCCTGAAGTAATTACACTTTCTGATGATAACAATAACTTTGTTTTGATTCTGAAAATCTTCACAGTATATACGTAATCTAGTACTATCCTCCTAGTATTACAAAAGTAGAACAAGCTCATGAAATGGCCAAATTGCTTAAAGATTATCCAGGTTTCGAATATGCGAAACCAGCCTTTCACTTTGTTAAGGACCAAAACAATAAGAAAAAGACAATCAAAATCATCAAAGCTATAATTAGTAACAAAATGAAGATAGTTACAAAAAAGTCCTACAAGACTTTGAAGAATCTGAAGATGGAAATATTACAGAGAAAATAACTTCTTTTAAATTTAAACTGACTATTATTAAAAAACTGGTTAAAATTACCAAATAAATAAATGATGAAAAAGATCATACCATTCAAGTATTTGATATCCCATTATATATGGACACTCTCACAATTAAATGCTCCTTTAGCCTTTTAGGAGAAATAGAAGAATTCACACCAAAGTATTAGGACAATATCAACGTACAGGTATATATCTTGTATAAAGATGCCAACTCAATCCAACGCTTCTTCTACAAGTGGTTATACTTTATCAGTAAGGAATACGTCAGAGTAACTCCACTCTCATTATCTGAAGAATAAAGAGAATTAAGGAAATCCTTCAGTCTAAGACTTTCTGGCCTGCCCTTCAGTACAACCGCCATCAATTTTAGACCTATCATTGAAGCAACAAATGCAATAACATGCTTTATACCTAGAAATCCTTTTAATTATAAACTGATGACTTATGCGTATTTTAATTTCAAGAATGCTGAAGATAGAGATATTGTTATCACGAAAAAATTCTCTATCTGACAAGGCAAATCTAACAAAACCTGTTTATATCTAACACTATAGTACAACGCAATGTATGCAACAACTGTGGTAATCCTAATCACATTAGAGCTGGATATACGATTCTCAAATGATAACTACAGAAAAATAACATGATTAAAAATGCTTGGAAAGAAAAATCAAAATCTATCGCTCAAAATACTAAGAAATCTTACGCACAAGCAGTTGCCACTAAACTGAATACAGATAATAGCAACAATAACCAGAAATACCATAATACAAATAAACCCATTGGTATTTCTCCTAACAATCACAAACCTAACTTCTACAGACCACAAAACACAACTTACTATCAGTCAAATCAACTACACTCCAACAGAAGACTAATGTAAAAGGTAAAGCAAAGGAATCTGTTACTCCTGCGCAACAATAATATTTAAATTCCCTAGTTGACGACTTAGTGAAAAAACTAGAGGTTCAAATCACAAAAAAATTTACCGACTTGAGACGGCATATAGACTCATTTGGTGAAACTATCAACAAATATAAAAAAGAACAGGAAGAGCGGCTTAAGCAAAATGCGAGTGGAATAAATACTTCAGCACATGTCAAATCCTCTTCCCTCCATCTACTTCTAAGAATGACCAAAACAAATGCGTTCAAAAAGATCCAGAATATGAATCTTTCTCATCAGAAGAAGAACAATTAGAAGATATGATCCAAATACAACGTACTCTTATTTAACGCTTCAATAACATTGCTGGAGAACTTCAATGCATTATTGAAGAAGTTATTCACAACTTTTTAGGAGGTTTTGCAACAGCCACTTATCAACATATAGAAGAAGAACAAGACAAAATTCTGTTCAATGGTGATGAGAAGCACCTTATAACAGATAATGAAGATGACGCCAATATTAAAAATAACGTCAAGATCTAAATCTTCGTATTCTCATCAACTATCAGTATGCACTAATGATAAACAACCCAAATAATTCACAAAATAAAATAAAAAAACAAAAAAAAACAAAAAAATTCTTCTCTCTCTTTCTCTAGTCAAAAAACTTTATCTTCACAATCAATTAGGAAAAAATTTAAATTTACAATCATAACATTAAATATACAATATTTAACACAAACTAAACTAGAAGATACTATTGATTATATGTGTCATAATAACATCGATATATTAGATTTATCAGAAACCAATTTAAATGAAAGAAATTGCCATTTATTCGCCAATTTAATTAGTAATTGTTACGTATTATACAGTTTAACAGGAGAGAAAAAAGGTTCGGGTGTTGAATTCTTAGTCAAAAAATAATAATAATAAATATATTAAACAATTTCAACATTTCAACAATCGTGTATGTTTTATTGATTTATACACTAAAAAGAGAAAATTACGAATAATTTATGTATATATTAATGCGAAGAACAATGAAAAAGACCAAGCCTTAATTCTATATAATAGAATTAAATCATGGACTAATGAATGTTTAAGCAGTATGAATAAAGACATTATTATAATGGAAGATTTTAATGCTAAATGGAATGACTATATGTTTCTTGATAGTTCTTCTTGGAGATTTAATATCTTTAATTACTTTAAATCTAATTTAATTAAAGAAACTATCATCATATTTGAAGATGATATAAACAATTTGCATACATTCAATCCCCATAATATTCAACACAAAAAAAATAAATTAGATTATATATGATGCAATATCAACACTCTAATTTCAACCTTTGATAGCAAGATTTTAAATGTTAACCCTTTGATAAAAACAGACTATTGACTTCTTATTATTGAATTATTAATGGAAGAACTTTTTTACGAAAAAAGAGATATTCGACTTCAAAAATGTCCGCATCGTATTATTTATAATTACAAAGATATGAAAGCTGAAGAAGGTAATTGGAATTGGAAAAATTACAATAAAGATATTAGTGAAGAATTGAAAAGTACTTCAATAAAACTTATTCCTGATAGAATTAGAGGAATACAATTTATAAAAGAATTGAACCAACATTGGAATTATAATTATTAAGAGTGCGAAGAAGAATATTAAAAACAAACTATCGAAGAACCTTGCATGACGACATCATCCCATACGTAATTCACAGTTAAATAATGATGTAAAAACACTTAAAGGCATGATTACGATGACAAAAAATAGCAATTTGGATTTCAACAATTATTCAGCCGAAGGAATTAGTAACATAATTCAATTTATTACGAAAAAATACACACAATATGATGGAACTGTTAATAATAATCTTAATAAACTAATAACCATTATGTCTCGTTATAACATCCCTTATACTACATCCAACATCAAAAAAAAACTCATAATTATATAAATAATCTGCAAACAACTTTAGCTACTATTGAAGCTAAATATTATCATGAATATTATGAGTATCAAAAGCTGATGATCAAATCATTCATCAATGAGCGTAATCATAACTATAAGGACAACAAAAAAAGGATGATCAATTCTATTACAGAAAAACATATTAAATCTATTTCAATAGATAAAGTTTATTATAACGATAATAGAAAAGATACCTTGTATACAGAAGTACAAGATGTTAAAGATCATACTAATCTCCATTTTCAACGTATTGCTGGTGCTATAAATCAAGAAAAGAATATGACCTTATATCCTGAATAGATTCAGCAATATTCTCCTAAAGAAAATATTGATACGTTAATTTACTCCAACCTTCTTACCTATCCTATATTAGATGAATAGATAGAAACTATTTGTAATTTATCCAACGATAAAGCTTCTGGACCTTTCAGAATTTCCTACGAAATGTTGAAACATCTCGATCAAGAAAATCAATCTGTACTCCACGCTTTTATTTGTGTATGTATTGATTTAAACAATATACCTGATGCATGGAAAAAGGCTACAGTTTATCTGATACCTAAACCTAAACCTTTCTTTATGAGCTTAACAAATATACAACTGATCACGCTCTTGAAAACTTCTCATAAAGCATTTATTAGCTTACTCAATAAATGCCTTAATACTGTGATAAAACAACATGATATTCTTAAAGGCAATCAATTTGCAGTCTTACTTGGCAATTCCACGTTTGAACCTTTAAGAATAATCAATGAAGTATTGCAAGATGCCCAAGAATCGAATAATGAACTATAGCTTCTCTCACAAGACCTCAGGAAAGCCTATGACAAGGTCAATATTTTTATGTTAAAAAAAGCGATAATAAGATTAAAGGTTCCATTTTCATTTATACGAATCATTACATCCTTTTTTAAAAACTATACAAATTAAGTGATTACAGCTTACAGAATAACTGATCTGTATAAGGTTCTTATTAGTATTGACCAAGGTGAGGTAATTTTACTGTTATTATGTTGTATTTACTATGATCTCCTATTATGCGAGATAGAGTCTAAAAAATTAGGCTATAAGATCAAAATGTCCTTGATCAATCTTTCGAATAACTATAGAGATGAATCTATATTGAATACTGACTTTTTGATGATATCATCCATCGCATTCATGAACGATACACAATAGTTAGCTCCTAACCAAAATAACTTAGAAAAAATACTCAAAATAGCAGATTTCTTTTATCGACTAACTGGTATTCAGGTCAACAAAGAGAAATTCACTTTACTGCTTAGAAAAAAAAGGAAACAAATATCTAAATTGAAAAAACATGATCTGATACAGTTGGACTTTGAATTTGATACAATTACTATAACTCCTACATCTTCTTATGACTCTACTCATATATTTGGCGTTTATTTTGATAAAAAAAATACCTTTAAATTGACATTAACTTAAATTTGTAAAGAAATTTCTGATTTAAAGTTTAAATTTGCGAGGAAAAAGATCACAGATAAATACATGATCTATATATTTAATTAAGTGTTGATTCCCAAAATAGAATTTTAGGCGCAACTTAAAATTTTACTTCCAAATTTTATGGAAAATATTATGCACTCATTTTTAAATACTTTCAAAAAGAAATTACATCTATCTATTTTTACGTCAAACGCTATATTTCATGAAAAACTTTATAATATTAAAAAAATTCAGGATAATCAAATACAAGCAAAAATTACCAATATCCTTTTGCAAATAAATGACCAATCCTTGTTAGACTGTATTACACACTTATGTTTGAGGAAAATTCAATACAATGAATAGTTACTGAATTCTCTTTTATTTTCGATACCTGATTATATTGTTAAAAAATACAAAAATAATTTTCTTGTTTCTTCTCTTGCTTTATTATTTTCTTAATTTACTTTTTACCCTATTTAATTATAAGATTTTTATTATTAATTTGTTATTAGAAATATACGTTCGTCATTCTAATTTTTTTAAAAAATATAGAATTATGTTCTTAGAACAATTATTAGATGATCAAGAATACTTACTCTTTAGAGAAAACATTCGTATCAAATTTGATATTCCTTTTAATGTTTCTTTAACTTGGTACAACGCTTTATTAATCAATAACCTTAACAATAACAATGACACTTTATGCTTAATTAACGACATTTATGGACAAAATTTCACTTCAACTTCCATACGTATCGATAAATTTACTCAAGAATTAGAACGTATTAGGAAGGAAAAATGTTATACTTCAAAACTGATTTTGATTAATCTTGATAATTTAGACATCCCTATTATTGGCACCCTTGTAAAAAATACTGATTTTAATAATATTTCCTTCAACTTAGAACATTATAATATCCTTTTTACCATTGGTAACAGATTGGTGATCAATAGATGTGAAGGTTGCAATAACACAATGTCTCTTTTTTCTTCTAACAGACCGTGACGCAACTAACAACAAGTTTTGTATTGCAATATAGAAACAAAATTTAATAACACCAACGTACTCTACACTGGACAAGGCACCTCCTCCACCTCTTTAGGTACACATCTTGTTCCGATAGACTACGATAACCTCATCATTATACTCACTTTACAACAACACTTCTCAACCACGCATAATACAACCCACTTTGGTGATGATGAATTTCTTCTTATCGCCTGTCGTTCTACTATTCATAATACTTTTTCTTTAGATTCTTTCTTTATTCACTTTGAATACAACGCTAAATCTGAAGAATTATTTACTATTCAAAGGCATTTATCTCATCATTGCAATATCACCTTTTACACAGATGGATCCTTGATCAATGCCAACTTTTCTCAAGCCTCAATGGCTGCTGGTTTTTTAGTAGTCTCTGAATTGAACATTATAACACATTCTTTTATAACTAGTATTGAAAATTGGCTCTCATCACTCAGGACTGAAATTAGTGTTATTTTATATATCTTGATTGTTTCACCTCAAAACTGTAATATAGATATCTTTACAGATAGCCAAAATGCCATTAATACAATCACAAAACTATCACGATTGTGTCATCTTACTCCTTGTGATTTTTTCAAATTTCCTAATAATAATATTATTTGGAACAACATTCATCATTTAATTTACACAAAAAACATATCAATTCATTTCAAAAAAGTAAAAGTACATACGGACAACGTATTCAATAACCACATCGACCTACTGTGCAAATAAGCTCACCTTGATTTGTCATTTATGTTAATTTTTAAAGAAAATTTTTTTACTAATATTTCTTACCTTTCTCATTAGAATATTCTACCGATTGAATAAAAACTTTGTTCTTTTCTCAAATACTTTAACAACTGTAAAAATTTTATAGATTTTTTGTCGTTACCACAAAATAAGAAATACATCACTACTGTAGATTGGAATTTAACTTTTCTTATTTTTAACAATAACAGCGATATCTCTACCACTGATTTCTCGTAACATAATAAAAAACTTTTTAAATACAAAATATTAGCTGAACAGTTACTGACTCTAGAAAAAACTAAAAAACAATTCTCCTTCTTGTATGGAGATGCAAATTGTTTACTTTGTCATGACTTTTTAGAGGATTTTTCTCATATTTGGACATGCTCATATCACGAAACTTTTATTCTTACCATTTACAATAAGTTCAAAAATTCTAATTTGAACGTAATTCTGGTTCAGCATCCTATTTTAACTATTATCAATTTATTATCTAATTTTGAAGCATTAGGCCTCTTTGCTAATTTACAAGATACAAACAAATTTAACTTCATAGACATCTTTAAAGGATTGGTTCCTATCGATCTTTGTATATTTATATCTCAATATTTATCACATTCACGATTAGTTATTTTGTTAACCAAGATTTACAATGACATATATGAAGATTGCTCTACTTTATGGCATAATTATTGTTCAGGATTTGCTATAACTGAGAATGATTTAAGCATCACTCATTGTATTAAGCGTTTTCATTGTTTTAAGATGAAAACTAATATTGATCATAATTTTTCTTATTTATCGTTAGATGATAATAATTTTTTATTATATTTTAATTTTTTCAATTTTATTTCTCATTTTATTAGATTTAATATGAAATACATAGATTATTATATTTATAGGGTTACTTAACTGCTAGATTTATCTTTCACTATATTATTACTTCATGTTAGCTTTTTAGCCCATTTTGTTAATTACTTAGTGTTTCATTTTTGTTTTTTTGGAGGATTATTGGTTAAGTTCGAGAAGGTTGGAGTGTTACAGTTTTCTACCCTTTAGAGAAAATTGGGATTTAAATCTGGCAGAATCTCCTAGTTTAGATTGGATGTTAGTATCATAGTATAGTTTAATTGTTTCATAGTTGGTTATAATTCATGTAATTTGTACTTTTACTATAGACTTACCCTCGGGTATTTAATGTAATCTCATGTATTTTACATTATTTTGTTAATAAAACATAAAACATAATTGATAAGAAATACACAAAAACTATAGTTTTAAAAATTTATCAATATATTGTAAAAATTAAATTATATATGTAAAAAACTCAAAAAAAATGAATAAGGTAAAAAAATCATATATCAATTAATGAAAAAAAGAGGTTACATTTCATATATGTCAGATTTCACTTTATTTCATGTTTTTTGCATAATAATCAGTGAAAAATTGGAAATGTCACAAAAATTAAAGAGAGATTTTTTGTACTATGATATCACAATATAAATTATTGGTATAGTATTATGGCCTTATGCCTATAGTATATATGTAAACTTAAAGTTGGTGAAAGTTAGTACAAATGATTAAAATTGACAATCTTTAAATCTTAATTCTGGCCAAAATTTTCTTAATTCTGGCCAAATTCATAATGCCAGCCTAAATTGCGTTAAAATTAAAATTTTTAGGTTATATGTAATACTGAATTGTTACAATGTAACATCATTTTAACAAATAAGTACATATGTTTGTCTGGTTTCCAAGAACATTTTTATAAACTTTAAAAATTAAAAATTTTACTTTATTCAGTTGTATTTTGTTAATAAAAGTTGTTAATTATATGGTTATTTTAATATAACAAACTAATAAAGTATTAAGAAAACTTTTTTAACCTTTTTCTTTTGCTTATTTTTTTTAAATATTTTATAAATATTTTTTTATTTTAATATTACTTTAGATATAAAAAAATATTTTACTTATTCATATTATTACTATTTGTATTTATGACTTAACAAAGTAAGTAGACCTAATAGCTAATAAGAAATTTTCTATAAATAAATAATTTTTGTTTTATTTTCACGTCAAATGAACTAAAATTAAAGTTTTTTTTTTTAATATTATAAAATTTACATAATTATTATAATATCAAAATTTAAATGTTAAAGATCTAATATTAATAGACAAAAAAAACATTATATTAATTAATTTTTCAATTAAAAATTATTTATAATGCCCAAATAGACCTAATAGTATTATTTTAATAAAAAAAAATTTTTTATTAATGTTTTAATCAAAAAATTTTAATAAAATTTATAGATAACAAAAAATCCAGTTTAATAATCACCATTCTAAACTTAATAAAAGTTGTTCATTATACATACCTAAAAATGAAATAATTACTGGTTGAAAAAGCTTTTGTCAAAAGGTTTATTGAAATCAAAAAAAAATTTTTTTATTATAAAAATTGATTTTTTGCGGTTTATACAAAAACTTCCTAAATAACCGCCTTTTTTAATTTAATAAATCTTTTTCTTTTCATAAAATTACATATATTTTTATTATTCAAATTATATTTCACACCTGCCTTTAAGTTGCATTTTTAAGAAAACTTCATTTTTGAGATGAATTTTCTTGTATATGTTGTGCCTTAAATGACATCGTGTATCAGATGCCAATTTTGAATTTTAAAATAAGAATATTACCACGAATATGAATTTGTTTATGCTGAAAATTTAAAATTATATGTTTACAAAGATGAGAAACAAGTTTACTTAGTCTTCTAAGATACATTGAGACTAAAAAAATTAAAGTTTATTATAGCATATAAGATTATTTAAAGTATATAATTATTATGGGTCAGATTTATGTAATATTTTCAGGATGTGTATAATTCATCATGATGCGCAAGTCCACTTATGGTACTGGAGGCAACTTTATTAGCAAAAAAAAAGTTTTCTTATAGGCGTTTGCATCTGACGCGCGTCAATTGTCATTTGACGTATGACGTCATTTGAGGCACAACATATATACAAAAAAAAATATTACAAAAGAGGAAATGATGATGAAAATTTATAATACACATGATGAACTATTAACTTACTTAATTTGTATAAGCGTTGTATTAATAATTTCTTTTTTAGCTACATAGTGAAATATTCAACTATAGTTACACAAAATTATTTTAATCATGAGAAATGACATTTCCACTGACTAATAATTAATAAATATTAAAATTATAAAAATTTATTTATATGCTATAAAAATAATATTACATATGCATAAATGCTTAAGAAAAACAAATAAGCTAAAAAATTATATATTTCTATTAAAAAAAAATAGTTTATATTTCATGCATATCAGATTTCAATATTTTTTGCAATATTAGTAAATACTAAAATTATAAAAACTTTTTTTTTTATTTAAAGTTAATGTGATCATATAAACTAGATACAGTAATTATGTGGACCTTACGTATTTGTAATCATATACAAGAAATACTATTATTTCTAATGGGACAGTCTTACATTAACTATATTATATAAACTATCGAATAAAGGGAGAAGGGAAAAAAAATTTTTCTAAATCATCTAGAGAAGTCAAATAATGGTCCTACTGTAATATCATTATTTTTCAGACTGCTTCTGAATAAAATCCATCAAAACTGTCTTAATTTCTACAATTTTCTTATAAAGTTATTTTTTGGATAGCTTCTTTAAAGAAAAAAAGTCTTATTTTATTTGAGATTTCTTTATTTTCTTGTTTGTCTTCTCATCTGTCTTATTACTAGATGACTTTTTAGATGAATCCTTCTGTAGACTCCTTATAGGAATACAATTAGAACCTGTAGTGAGCGATCCTATTAGATTTCTATTGAAATTCTACTATGATAATTTAGTGTTTTTTTTGTTGACTTTACTTTAGTCCTAAAGCAGAGGCTACTTACGATAAAAAATAAAGGACAAAATTGTGTAGCGACACAACGAAAGAGAACTTCACTCCAAAGCAATTAAGTACTAATAACTGATTATAAATTAGCCCATAATTTGAAATAGTCAATAACTTTCCATTTACCATTCAGGTTCTTGACCTCTTTAAAGACCTTAATCTTTAATGGGTTAATAAAATTTGTGAAGTTTTTCTTGGAAGATAGCGTTTCTGTTATCATAGAAATAAGTAGATCATTAACAACTACTTGAAATCTTTTTCTTTCTTTACGTTCTTAGAAGCTTTATGATACTGAAAACTATCAAACAACTGTGAGTCCAAGAGAAGCAATCCAAAGTCGATCATTTTTCCAAGTAGAAAACTTATGCATAATCTCTAACTTACACCTAATAGTTTTATACTTCTTTTGCTCCTTAACTGTAACTGAGATAATGTTACCCCATGGCCAAGGTTGGGAATTGTACTAGTACAGTACTAGTACGGTACTAGTACTGTATTGTACTTCTCAAATTTTAAAAATTAATACATAGTACATGTGATGTCATTCAATTTTGATTGGCTGTACTAAGTACTAGTATAATGTACTAGATTTTTTTTTAGTATTAGTACAAAAATATATAAATCACGTGATTAAAATTTGATAACGATTTATTTTATTTTATTCATTAGAAAGGGCAATGTAAATTATCTTTAAACATAACCTTTAAATCCCATTTTGCATTATTATTTTCTGCTGGATGATCAATATTTTCAATATTCAAAATCTAAATTTAAATCATTTATATTTTCATTACTTTCTTGAAGCATTTTTAACCATTGATCTAATTAATCTTGAATTTGCGATTCTTCAATATTATCATCAGAATCACTTTCATCATCACTTTCGCCTACTATGTCAGTCTCTATAACTAATACATTTTCACCATCATTAGAATCTTTATTATGTTCATCTAAATTTGTATTTGGTAATTCTAATTCTTCTGATTCAACATTAATGTGAGCTATAGTTGAATTTGATTCTTCTTTACGTCAATTATAGGTAATACTAGCTCATAATTTTGCCATATCTAATACTCTAGAAAACTGCATAAAATAAAACAATTAATTTTTAATTATAACAAAATTATAAATTAAAATCTTTTATTACCTTTAATCGATTTCTGTTTTTTGTGTGAAGAAATCCTATGCTGCTCCATAATCTTTCTACTGAAGCAGCATTAACACAAATTCCAAATAAACACGCTCCAACAGTTCCAATTTCTGGATATGCACTTCGAACCCAACACCAATATTTATAAATATCATTTCCAAAGTGGGCAACAGATTCATCATTAAAAGGATATTTAGTTCCTTGTGAAAAATCATCAAATTCTGTAAGAATAGTTTTAGGATCATTTCCAGTCCAAGCTTTGTAATAATAAACCAGCCATTTACCTAAATGTAAATAACTAATTTGTGATTTCGATGATTCTGTAAAATAATTTGCTTTATAATGTTACCCAGCGAATGCAACCGACTGAAAAGTTACACGTGATCTGGAATAACAAACGAGTTTAACTTTAGAGAGCAAGTTTATTTATAGTCTGAAGGCTAATACTTTTATTATCGTTTATAATTTATGATCGGATTATTAATAAAGTTTTCAGTTGTAACGCATACAACCTAATTGTCTTTATTAATAAATACAAGTGACAGTTAACTGTAATTTAAGTTTAACGCATAAACTTCTTCCTTTCACTTAATCCAAATTCTCTTCCTTTTATAATCTTTAATCTTTCTATCTTATTCTAAATCTATTACTTTCTAGATTTGTCTTAAATCCTAATTCCGGGTACTACAATTTTCTAGATTACCCTATAAATTTCCTAACTTTTTTCATTCATATAGATTATACTAGAATAATCTAATTTATAAAATCTTATGTAACATTTCCCTCTCTTTAAGGGTTGAACTCCTGTGAAACTTTTATAAAATTATTTCTAGAGTTTTCGAATTAAAGGACATAAGTACTTTTAACTACATATATCAAACTAATCAAATAATTCTTCCTATTTAGTAATTTTTCCTGAATAAATATTACTATATATATTATTGATTTAACATTATGTCACCTCTGAGTTACTAACATGTGTTTATATTACTTTATTTAATAAATTCTCGTGTTTTCAAAATCCTATTCCTATTTAATCTTCATAATACTCATGTTAAAATTATTATTATCTTCTTTTCTCATATTTTGTTCTTTTAGTCTTTACGCGTTTTTTTTAATTTTTACGCGTCTTTCTTTTTCTTTATATATACAATCATTATTTCTCAAGGTAAGAGTATTATTACATTTTTCATTATTATTTTTTTTTTGTTTTATTAATTTAGTATTATCTCTTTTTCTTTTTCTTCTCTTTCTTTTTTTTTTTTTTTTAATATTATTATGGCTTTTTCTATTGATTTTAACACAGAGCAACTTGTTAGTTTTTTACATGTTCAAAATATTGGGCTGGATAGTGATGATTTGGATCTTCTTAAAGATGAAAAAATAAATGGACGTTCCTTTCTTTTATTAACGCAGGATTTATTACTGACTATGGGTTTTAAAATGGGACCTATTATTTGTATTTTGGAACTTATCTCGTCATTAAAGAAAGAATCTAACTCTTCTGGTGGAAGACTTGATTATTTTCAAATTTTTTCTGTCGAACAGTGGTCCAAAGATCATTTTATAAATTGGATTTCCAAAAAAGATCAAACCCCTTCTAGAAATGATAATCATTTTTTTGTAACCCTAATTGGATTACTTAAAGATGATTCTTTACTCTCAGCAAAATCCCGCTCTATTATAAAAGATTTATTTTTACAACGAAAAAAGGTAGGCATCCATTTTTTATATTTTCATATACTTAAATAATTTCTTTTAATCTCAGGCCTTTACTCGGAGATGTATAAGCTCCTGGTCTTGGTAGGGATTATAGGATTTTATTTAGGTTCCCTTATTTTACCTATCTTTAAAATGGATTTAATAAAGGTCTACTGGTTCTGGAGGAGGAATTGGTTATGTACCTTCCTTTATTAAAGAAGTTTTAAAGATAAAACCTTAAATAATATTATTTTTTTATCTCGTTCATTTTTTATCCATTATTTTTCATTTATTCATTCATTTCATTTTTATTTCTTTTCTTCTTCTTTTCTTTTCTTCTTCTTCTTCTCTTTTTTTTTTTTTTTTTTTTTTTTTTTTTTTTTTTTTTTTCCTCACTTTCATACTTAATGTCTACTAAGTAAAATTATTTTTACTTATATCTATTTTTCTTACTTGATAGGATGGTAGTAATAAAGTTTCAAAAAATATTAATTTACCATCATCATCAATATTACCTCCGTCATCACCATTATCTGTCAAAAGAAAACATGTTGATGATGATAATATAATGCAATTAGAACTTCCTCTTCGATCAAATCAATCACTAGATACTTTTGAGGTGTTGAAAACAGTTGTACGACATTTTGATACAGATATGATTGTTCAAGGATCACTTTTTTCGTATAAAAGTTCAAATCATCTGGTTGTTGATTCGCAATGTTATAATAAGGTTCCACGTGAGAGTGTATATGATGCAGAGATGTATCGTATTCTGGTAAATTGGTTAAAATTAACGCATCATATTAATATTGTGAGTCAGTGGCATCTCAATCATATTGGAAAAGATGGAGATCCTCATCATTTATACTGTGATTTCGCTATAAAATTCAATAGTTCTACTTTTCCAATAGCTATTCTTGAGTTGGTGGTAACTGCTTCTAGTACTGATTTAGAACGTCATTATATTCGTATTTTTGAATATGCCTCACAATTATGTCCAGATGAAATATGGGTTATACATTTTTCTTGTGAAGACAACTTTGTTCCATATTGGCCTAGAAAAAGATTACAAAAAAGAGGCTTAAATGTAATCCATTTCTGGCATGATAAAAAATTCAAAAACATAACAATGTTTACTAGATATAATGATAATGGAAATATAGTAAAATTAGATAATGTTATAATAAAATAAAATTATTCTCAAAAATTTTACTTATAATATAATTATTTATTCCAATAATATTAATGGTTCTAAATATTGTTCAATATATATTTTAAGACGATTTCCATGGATTACTCCTTTTACCAATTTTCCATTCATATGACGTAACTTATATACATTTTGATCTAAAACATTATGAATGTAATAAGGTCCAATCCATTGATTTTCTAGTTTTGCTGACATATTATTTCTTAAATGAGTTTGTTCTACTAATACTTTATCACCTATTTTTAATTTTAAAGAAATACCTTTATCATCATATTTTTTCTTTTGAATTTGTTGTCGTTGATTAATTCTAATCTTTACTTTTTCTAAATCTTGATCCATCTTTTCCATTATATCATATGTTCGCTCTAATAATGCTTCATGAATATCTTTTTCTTTATTAATATTTGTATCAATCATTAATTCTATAGGTAATACAGCTTGTCTTCCATATATTAAATAAAATGGTGAGTATCCTGTAGTTTCATGTTGCCTAGTACGATAAGCTAATAGTATCGCCTGAATATAATCATCCCATTCTTTATTATTATCTTTATCTATAACTAACTTTGCCAAACTTTCGCCAATAGTTCTATTAAAACGTTCTACCATTCCATTTGTTTGAGGTCTATAAGCTGAAGTTAACCTATGTTTTGTTTGGTATTTTTCGCATATTTCATTGATAAGAGCATTATTAAAAGATGTACCACGATCAGAAAGTATTTCTTTAGGAACACCATGCCGGCTAATAATTTCTTCAAATAAAAATTTAGCAACAGTTTCAGCTTTAGCATTAGGTATTGCTCTCGCTTCTGGCCATTTTGTAAAATAATCCATAGCCACTATTATATAGCGATTACCTTTTTGAGTTACAGGTAAAGGACCCTTAATATCTATTCCAATTTTATCAAAAGGACCTCCTATCTTTAAAGGTAATAATTCTTCTCTTCTTTTTGTTTTACCTCTTCTTTGACAATTATCACAGGATTCAATATATATTTTAATATCATTATACATTTTAGGCCAATAATAACGTTCTTTTATTTTATTGTAAGTGGTTTCTACACCAAGATGTGCACCAGTCATATCTTTATGTAGATTAAACAGGATGATTTCAACTTGTGATGGCGTAATTACTCTCTGTAATTTATCTTGATTCTTCCTAAATAGTTTATCATTTTGTATGGTATAATTTTTGGCTAATTGTTTTATTTTATCTTGTTGATTTTTATTATACTTTTCAGGGATAATCAAGTTAGATAGGTACTGATATAAATCATAATATAATTGTTCTTCCATATTAACAGTTATTAGTTAAAATAATTCGGGAAAGAGCATCTGCGTTATGATTTACAGTACCTTTTCTATACTTGATATCATAATCATAAGGTTGAAGAATTAATTGCCATCTGGCTAATCGTCCAGTAAGACCATTTTTAATAGTCTTTAATTTTAATAGCCATTGCAGTGCAGAATGATCAGTGAAGATTGTGAATTTCTTACCATACAAATAAGGTCTAAAATAATTAACAGCCCATATAACAGCGGCACATTCTAATTCTGTGGAAGAATAGTTTCGTTCAGATTCACTAGTCGATCTACTAGCATAAGCAATTGGATGTCTTAATCCATCCTCCTGTTCTTGTTCCAATACTGCTCCCAGCGCAGTAACTGAAGCATCTGTAAACAATAAAAATGATTTGGTAAAATCTGGATATGCCAATAAAGGTGCAGTAATAAGTTTTTCTTTAAGAAACTGAAAAACTTGATGGCGATCCTGATTCCATTCATAAGGAATATCTTTTTTTAATAACATGTATAAAGGTGTTGAAATTTTTGAAAAATCCTTTATAAAGCGACGATAATATGATGCTAAGCCTAAAAAAGCACGTAATTGTGTAAGATTTTTGGGAACAGGGTAATTTTTAATAGCATCTACTTTACTTGGATCAGGCAAAATTCCTTTATTAGTTACTATATGACCTAAAAATTGAAGAGATTGGGTACAAAAATGACATTTTTCTGGATTAATTTTTAATCCTGCTTTTTCCACTCTTTTTAGTACTTCTTCCAAATGTTGTAAATGTTCTTCAAATGTTTTGGAATAGATATTAACATCATCTAAATAAACCATTGTATTTTTCCATAACATATCTTTTAATATATTATCCATGCATCTTTGAAAAGTTCCTGGAGCATTGCATAAGCCGAATGGCATTACATTGAATTCATACATTCCATTTCTTGTTATGAAAGCTGTTTTTGATTTATCTTCTTCCTTCATTTCTACCTGCCAGTATCCTGAGGCCAGATCTAATGAAGTAAACCATTGGGCCTTTCCTAGTGAGTCAAAAATTTCGTCTGTTCGCGGAAGAGGATAATTATCTTTTTTAGTAACTTTATTTAATTGGCGATAATCTACACAAAATCGTAACTTTCCATTTTTCTTGGGTACTAAAATAACAGGGGATGCCCATTCGCTTGTAGATGGCCTAATAATATTATAATACAACATCTCCTTAATTTCCTTATCAATATGCTCCTGCTCTTTTTGGGAAGTCCTATAAAATTTTTGACGTATGGGAGGAATATTTTCAGTATAAATAGAATGTTTTACAATATTAGTACGACCCAACTCTTCCTTTTTAGTGGCAAAAAGATGTGCATATTTCAGTAGTAAGGTTGTCAATTTCTCCTTTTGTGTATTATTAATTTCTCCGATAGCAATTGATTTCTCCGATGTTATATATAGTAACACATCATCTTGTTCAAGTTGCACTTTATAGAAGGGATCATCTGTAGGACTGATCATGGAGTACAAGGCGCAATCCTCCCATCGTTTGTAACAGACTTTACATTGTTGTTGTTCTTTTAATTTCTTTTCACACCAACACTTTCCTGGCCCTTTCCACTGTTTTTGATCATTACTTCTGAACTTCTTTATCCAATATTGTAAACATTCATTTGGATATACATCTCCTTCTATTTGAGTAATATTCGAGGTTTGTTGTACATTAAAAAAGAAAGTTTGCGATTCCACATTTTCATCTTCCCCTTCTAACTCTAATTCACTGGGATTCTCAATTGATACTTGTGGAATTGGATGAAATTGTAACGGATTTTTAATGTTATCCCAGCATGTTACGGCTGTAGTAACTGTTCCATGTGGTGTAAGTATAGTTAAAAGTCCATTATTATAATCCAAGGTGGCGCGGACTTTACTAATCCAATCATTACCTAAAACAATATTATAATCCTTGGATTCAGTCACAACCATATCTATTCCAACATCATATCCTTCAATATTTACTTGCACGTTGTGCTTTATTCCTAATGGGCAAGTACGATTTCCTTGTATATCAATTAATCTGAAATGTGCTGGGCTATCAATATCCTGTTGTTTACGGTCTAAAAACTGCTTTGAAATAACACTCCCCTTTGATCCAGAATCAATAATCACATTTATTCGTTCTCCAAATACTACAGCTTCACCAAATAAAGCATCTTTTACATCCTTCGTATTATAATCTATTCGGCTATTTAGTTGTTTTTCATTTTCTGAATCCTGGGTAGTGGCAATTTCCTCTAAGAATTTGTTCCAGTCATCTATTTCTCCTTTGGTGATTGGGTTATTCGAAGCTTCCATTATTTTTATAGTAGCACGTTGTTCAAGCTTATTTGCATTAGTAACTTTCGGATTTTTATTGTAATCTTGATCAAAACTTTCATCATTAATTAATTTATCATTATTATAATTATTATCATTAAGGTTGGAAATATTGTAACTGATAAAAGAATTCCGGTCTTTTTCTTTTATCAAAGAGGGATTTTTAATAGGTGTACTCTCACCCTCAGGAGGTACACTCTTTAGTTTAACGATTGGGCCGAACTATTGTTGTAATCTCCTCTTGCTTGGTTCGGCTGATTGTTACCTTGCCGACTGTTGGATTGGTAATTATAATGGTTAACATTACTATTATTGTTGTTATTTCGGTTATTTCCTCTATTATTCGGCCTGTTTGATTGATCTTTATTTTTATTCCAACACTCTCGAGCAATGTGCCCCTTTTTATTACAGTTGTAACACTCCTTATCCCTATTATTTCGCCTTATGTTATTGTTACTACTGTTGTTATAACTATTATTATAATTATTTCTATTTAGTACTCTTTCTATTTGTTCTTTCAACTTTCTTTCAATAATTTCTTCTATACTATCAGTCGCAACACTAGGGGTAGACAAATTTCGCGAAACAAAAGCCGCATGCGCCACTTGGGCTGGTATAGCGGCACCATACAGATTAGGGAGGTATCCAGGGGTTAAGGAATATGCGGATAAATCTGTCCCCATTGAAAAGGCAGTTTCAGTAGCCTTGGCTTTGTTAATGGCTTCTTTTACAGTTTGTGGCATTGCGGATTGCACAGGCACTATAAACTCAGGTCTTAGCCCTTCTACATATTCCGATATTCGGTCCAACTCTGTTCTTTTTCTCTTTGGATCTATTCGTTTCCATAGTTCTTCCATAGCTGAAGTATACTCATCTATAGTTTCTCCAGCTCTCTGCTTCCTATTCCTGAGTTGGTGCTTCCACTGAGACATTTTGAATGGGTTACAAAATTGTGCTTCAAAGAGGTGTGTAAAAGATTGATTCCTATTTAGAGAATTTTCCCATTCGCGAGCTCCCACAGTATTGAACCATGTCAAAGCTGTTCCTTTCAAATAGGAGGGCACCACATCCATTCGTCTATCCATACTGACACAATTCGCCTTACATGCCCTATCAAATGCTTCCAACCATTCTATAGGGTCTTGGTTCCCTCCTTTGAACTCGGGAAAATCCACCAACCTAGATTCCTTTCGAATATTTGAGGTAGGTGACGAGTGGTGTTGGTTGGCAGAGAGGATTTGATTAAATCCTTGTAGCAATTGAGTAAGCAAATCCGCGTTATCCGTAGGTGCCGGTTGAATAATAGGATAAGCGGGCTGTGTATTTTGCGAGGATACATTTGAAGTAGTGATGTTATGGAGATTACCACCACTTAAAGGAACTGCTACAATATTCGGATTGGTAGTAAGAGCCGGATTTATATCTAAAAACGGCTGTGTTGCGCTGAAATTACCGGTTGGTATACTTTTTTTAACCGGTGATTTGAATTTTACTTGAGTAGTTCCTTGTACTTTACTAGAACCCGAACTACTACCTCCTAAGTTTATATTGCCAATAGTCGGATTCCTGATCGTGACATCCGGTCTGACGGTTTTTGCCGTAGATATGCTCGGATTGGTAATGGTCGTCATATACGAAGGAAGAGTGTTGTTAAAATTTATCGGTCCGGAATCTCCTTCTTCTATTTGTTCGAATGAGGTGTCATTAATAATCAAGTTGTATCCTCCTTCGATTTTATTATCCTTTAATTCATTTATTTCGTTATTAAAAAGGGCGCCTATTCGGTTAACGTATTGAGCATTCGCATGTCCGATACCAACATTCGTTGTTTTATCTTTCCAAGAAAACGTTCCGACAGAATATTCCGGTATGATAGTTGCATGCGTATTTACGTTTGTTACCGGAACGTAGGCGTTGTTAAAGGATGATTTCGGAATAGGCGAATTAGGGGCTGATTTTATCTCTAATGGTTCGGTTTTAACGATGTTTCTGAGGGCATCGTTTATACTACTTTCTAGCGTGGTCAACTTGAAATGTTGTAAGTTCCGGTCAAGTCTTTCCTGCTCCGGTTCGGTTAATTTTGGAATTTCTTGAGTTGGTTCGGAACTATCAGGTATCCTTAGTACATAATCATCGGAGTCATCATCATCCTCATTTATTCCGCTCTGACCATGGCGACTAACTACCTCCTCATCGTCATCATCCTTCTGATCACCATCATCATTATTCGGATCGCTAGGTTGTTTGATTAATCTTTCCATACGAACAAATCCTGCGGTCGTGTCCCATGTTTGAGCAATGTCAGCCACGACGTTCTCTAAACCTTCGGCTGGCATGTTTTTATATCGAATGGTAAAAACCATATGTTGCAACAGATTTATTCTTTTATCTTGATCTTTCTCTTTTACTGCTTCATCAAAGAGATACACCGTGTGACCATTATAGTGACTGACGCTGTATAGAGATCGGAACCAGTCGAACCAAAAGTTACGAAATTCGACCGATAACATGTTCTTTTTAGGTTCTGGATAGCATACCCTACAAGTAGGATCAGGGTATTGTTTGATTATTTCCTCTGGTAAGGCGGTCTGGTTAATGTTATGTTGCTGGTGCTGCTGATGGTGACTCTTAACCTGGTCGATATACTTTTTATTCGCGTTAAGAGTTCTCAGAGTCAAGTTAGGAACGATATTTGCATCAGCAGTATCTGGACTCTTTCCTTTGGTCTGGTTGGTGATAAAAGAAGTGGTCCCATCAGGCCTTTTTGCAGGAACCTTCTTATCTGAATTCTGGGGTGAGGCCATTGGATAATATCGAATAACACTATCAGTAAGATCACTCGAATCTTTATTTATTTATTTTTATTTTAGTCAAGTGGTAACTCTAAGGATTAATAGTAAGAGGTCTTGCTTGTTATTTAGGGTGTAATAGATTATGACAATCAGGGAGAAGTTTGGATATATATATATAGGAACAATTTATTACTGTGCGGTTGAATGTTGTAATCCACCCAACTCGCACCAAATTGTTACCCAGCGAATGCAACCGACTGAAAAGTTACACGTGATCTGGAATAACAAACGAGTTTAACTTTAGAGAGCAAGTTTATTTATAGTCTGAAGGCTAATACTTTTATTATCGTTTATAATTTATGATCGGATTATTAATAAAGTTTTCAGTTGTAACGCATACAACCTAATTGTCTTTATTAATAAATACAAGTGACAGTTAACTGTAATTTAAGTTTAACGCATAAACTTCTTCCTTTCACTTAATCCAAATTCTCTTCCTTTTATAATCTTTAATCTTTCTATCTTATTCTAAATCTATTACTTTCTAGATTTGTCTTAAATCCTAATTCCGGGTACTACAATTTTCTAGATTACCCTATAAATTTCCTAACTTTTTTCATTCATATAGATTATACTAGAATAATCTAATTTATAAAATCTTATGTAACAATAAGCTGGATGGAGAAGCCAGGAGAGAATGAGAAGAGGCTGCTCCCATTGCTCCCATCTTTTTTGTAATCTGTTTAAAACTTCATTGGCAACATTATTATCTGGATATTTTTGCCAAAATTGATAAAGGTAAGCAAATCCGTGTAGGACTTCATATAATCTTGCTTTATCTCCTTGTAAAATATTAAGAATACGACAATAAGGAATTAGAATTTGTTCTAATTTTGTTAATAATTCCCAAAAAGAATCATTCATAACTATATTATAAACATCACGTGAAATAGTTAATGGATCTGTTGGTCGTCTCCTAGTTAAAAAAGTTGAAGGTTCAAATTTTGTAGCTAAAGACTAAAATAATAAATAAATTAGTAAATAAATAATGTAAATAAATAATAATAGATTATAACAATAAAATTAATATTTACCCGTAAAGCATTTTTAATAGCATTTAAACTTTTACAACAATTAAAATAACTATTCCATCAAGTATCTCCAGAAACTGATGGTTGAATACATTTTCCATATATTTCTATTTGTATCTTTTGAAGGTTACCAATAAAATATTTGTTATTTGCATTTTTAAAATAAACTGCTATTTTTAAAGCCTATTGTGACGTAGATTTGAATTCAGGCGAAACTTTAAAAATGTCTCCAACACACAAATTAATTTGGTGCGTGAAACAAGGTAAAAAAACAGTATTGCGATGTTGTATTCGGAGTCTTTTTCTATTATAAAATTTACAATAATAGTTAATAAATTAATAAATATAAATTAAATAATTAATAATTAATAAACAACAATTTCTTACCTTGCCGCATTGTAAGCAGGCGCACTATCGGTAACAATAGCCAAAAGAGGTATATGAAGTTCATTTATTTTTAATACCATTTCTTCTATTTTATTTATAACTTCTAAAGTTGTTGCTCTTTTATTACTTATATCCGTGACCTTCCATGCATAAGGTTGTCCTTTAGATAACATAAGTATTGATCCCATTAATTCTTGTTTACAAATATTAGTCCAACCATCGAACGAAAGAGTAATTCTTATTCTATCTAATGCTAATTTTTCCAGCATCATAGCATCAAAATCTTTAACAACATCACTTAAAATTTCAGTTGATAAGGTTTTTCTATCTGGTAACTTTATCTGTGGATTGAAAAATTTAAATAGTTCAATAACCTCTGGATTATTTACCCAAGATAATGGAAATCCACACGAAATAGTAACTTGTAATAAATGCAAATGAAATTTTTTTTTATCTGAACTGGAAAGAGATCAAGAGATCGTGCAATAAATGAATCCATAGGCCCATTAATTGATTATTGAGAAGGTAAAGAAGCCGAGGAAAAGCGTGAAGAAATTGAATCTCTTCGTATTAGAAGTTGTGAAGGTTCATCAAGTGGATCAGAAAGTAAAAAATCATCCACTCCTATTAAAAAAAATAGTGAAATTATACTTAAAATAACAATTTAACAATCATATACTGTATATAAATAAGGAATTACTTACTTTTTCTTTTATCTAAATGTGATTCTTCTTTAGAATTAAAAACTTCATCATTTTCTTGTTGACTATACAAATCTTGAAAATTTTGGCAATTTTTGAAATGTTTTAAAATTCTATCAGTTTTATCTGCAATTGTTTTTAAATTTGGATGATCTTCATCAAGATTATTATAGCATGCTCTACAATATTGGTAGCGCCACTTTTTTTATTTGTTAAGCTAATATATCTTTTTAAAGTTTGTACCATTTTAAGAAAAAAATCGGTAAAAAGTAAAAACTGAAAAAAAGAGATGATTTTAATCTTATACTACATCATCTGATATTGATCGGCATTTCATCAGCAAATTAGATAAATTATATTTTTATTGAGAATTATTTTCGAGAAAAAATATAAAAAAAAACTATACATTTTTTTACTAAAATTAGTTTGTAACAATGTATTTTTTTAATAAAAAAGTTTGTAGATTATCTGATAGTACGAATTTATTGTACGAAGTATACTAATTTGTACTAAATTTAATTTGTACAGTGTACTATCACTTCAACATGTACTAGTGCTATTTGTACTAAGTACAGTAGTACTTGTCCGAGTACTGTACGAGTACTAGAATTTTGTTAGTACACGTGTACTACCACAACCCTGCCTATGACTTTAGATAATTCAGTATTGTTAAGGTATCCCACTTGGCAGATACATCATAAATCAGAATATCTCTAAGGGGCGTGCCAGAAATCAGCTGATTTAATAGGGGAGTAGGGGGCTAACCTAAAAATCAGGTTCCTATAATTGGTTATAAATTATATAATATATATAATATATTATTACTATTTATATATTAAAATAGTTTTTTACAATTATCTTGCCATTTAATAACTCAATTTAACTAAACTTTTTTTATTTTATAGGGCTTATCAAAAGCTATAAAACAAAAAAAAATTCATAAAAATTGGATTACTAGATCATGAGTTATTTATATAAATATAATTAGTCTGGAGCGAAGCGAAGGACTATATACTATTCGTATCAGTTTTACAAATGTTCTGATGTCTGCCCGCTCACTGTGTGAGTCGATGCTCATTGGTTTTTTTGGTTTGTTTATGCATGTGATTTTTATTTTATACAGTATAATAAATAATAATAATATAAAAATAGAACAATTGATTATTTGATAATGATCACGTCATACCGTCTATTTTAATTTTTTGTTCGATATCTGATATTCGAAAAAAAAAATTAAAACAACCTGTAACGAAAATAAATGTAATATATATGTATTCTTTTTATTCAAAAAAACAATCAAAAAAACAATAAAAATTAAATAAAAAATAAAAAAATAATTAGTTCTATGACAACGCATTTGTTTCTTGCAAACAAATAATACAACTCTATCGACCTATCCTGGAGGTAAGCCGTTCTTCCTCCACCTTTCTTTCCTGTAACCTGCTGCTATTTTTAATACGTTGAAGTCTGTCAAACGTAAATTGTCTGAAATAAATGTCGCTAAGAGAACGAACGCATGACACCGTGACGAATGTCAGTCCAGCAGCGAACTCTTTACTTCCAATATCTATTTTGGCCTTTGACAATGTCAGACCCTGACTTTTGTGCATGGTTATTGCCCACGCTAGGCAGAGAGGAACTTGTTATCTAGAACATATCGTCCCAGACTTACCTTCCCAACTTCTTTTAATGGGCACTATTGGAACAACGTTGTCTCCTTCTGTTGATATTATGGTGAGTCCTTCATACGCGTCAAATTTGATGAAAACTGCTGCTGGAAGTGATGGTGGGCCCTGATTTTTGAACATAATGTCATATACGATTCCTATCGATCTGTTCACTAATCCTTCTTTGGTCCACAGGTTTGCTGTGAGCATTACGCGTGCTCCTTTTGCCAATAATAACTGAGGTTCAAGTCCCTTTGCCACATCAGAGCTGGCTTTTTTGGCTTCATTTCCGCCAGTATGAATAGCTAGAATCTTGGTCACAGGTTGGTTCAAAGATCTGAGCTTCTCTATATTGACCTTGTCAACATCATTCCACGTTGTTAATATGAATACGGCATCTGAAAATCTTTCACGTTCCTGCTGATTTAGATTCTCTTCAAACCTTGTACTGAGTATCTTCCAATCCTCAGAGCTGTTTTCTCCATCACGCATCCTTAGAAGTATGTCGCAGAATTCTTTTTGTTCTTTTGAATTTCCTGTTTGTCTTAGAATTACGTTGAGCTTAAATACTTCTCTTATATGTTTGTATGCAGCTATACCTTTATTGGAATTTTCGTCAAGACTTGTGTTCTTGGAGAACATAGGAACGTCAAGTACTGGCGGTAATTACCCAAAATCTTCAAGCAATATGATAGATCTTCCTCCGAAGGGCTCTTTAGAATTTTCAGGAAAAGCCTGTCTTAACCTCACGTCTATTACCACGAGCATTTGACGCCTGACCATGCTTTTCTCGTCAATGATTAGGTAAATTATTTTTTATAACCTTTCTTGTAATTGTTTCAGTCGGTTACTATCAAGGTTGAGATTTTTTGGGTTGCGTATTGGTATGAAAAGCGTTGAGTGAATTGTTGATCCATTGATGTTAAAGGCTGCTACCCCCGTAGGTGCGATAACCAGTACCAGAGAATCACTGACACTTCCTGCCATTTTGTGAAGTTTCTACCGTATCATCTTGATAAGATACGACTTTTCCGTGCTAGTGGTTCCCATTATCATCATCCTTAACGCTTTGACCTTCTTTCCGCTGAGAATATCATGGTAATGTGATTCTATTTGCGTGAATATCTTTTTTTGATTTTTGTTTAAATTCCAGTAATCTATTAAATCGATATCAGTTTCTCTTCCGTCTAATATTCCAGAATTAGATACATTCTTAATGAATTTGTCAACACTAGCGATGTCGTTATTAGAGTAGTTTTGTTATGCGTCAATTGTCCATTCATGATTCTGATCCATATCACGAGAATCAAGGTCAGATACGCTATGTATGGTCGCTTTGAGACCCATTTCTGCGAGGCGCATCCAGTCGTACCTATATTGTTCCTCATCCTCATCTTCATCTTTGAACGGTAGTTCGTCTTCACTTTCTTCATCATAAACCTCTTCATCATCAACGGGTTGTCTGAGTAAATCCTGCAGAGCATCATTTATCATTTCAATATGTTGATTGTATAAAGTTGACCAATTGATATTGCCATTTTCTGTAAGCTCTTGCATATTTTGATGGCGGACATGGAGTAGAACTTTTACTCTATAATAAGACTCCCATTGATCTCTGTTACGATAAGATGATGGATGTGGCCATACGTGAACTATGTTTTCTTTCTTACACTTTTTCCACTGACCCCTGGTAAGCTTATACGTAAGATACAATTCAAATAACGAAAAATCTTCTAACTCTTCTGGTTGATCCCAATATCTTTTTAAAGCTGATTGAGTTGTACGACCAGTATCTTCTACGTTATCTTGACTACCTGTGCCTTGGATCCACCTTAACCCTTTCTTGTTAATATTTAAAGATACGAAGGAACGACTTGAATGATATAAAGCAGTTCCATTAAGAAGGTGGCAGGTTTCCTGAGCAGATATGTCACGTTCTGACACGCTGTTGAATAGGAGTTTCTGAATTGAAGTAAGTGAAGAGTCGTCTGAATTGCTGTTGTTAAGAATTTGCTCAAAGATCTCTGAAAATGCCTGTGAACTTGGTTCCGCTTTACTGGCATATTTTGATATATATTGAAGCGCAGCGTGAATACTAAGAATAGGCTTTAAATCCATGTTTGCTCTCCATCCCTGTAGTTGTATTCTATTATGTGGATTTATATAAGGATTGTTTCTTGCTGTACATAGTTCTGGCTGGCCATTTTTATCTTCACGAATAAATGTAACACCAATGTGTTCCTTAGGGTACCCAAATCGGCATGTTTGAACTCCTTCACGATTTGTGCGTTTGCAGTACGATGGGCTGCATCTCGTGTGTTGCTGAAGTTTGTTGATTAGTTTGATATAATCTTGTAACCTGTCGTCAATTTCGTTGCTACCTTTTTGGCATGGATGTTTCTCAGGTATGGGTGCATGCATTGCTGGATTTACTGTCGTCACTATAGAATCAATGTAATTAATTACATTCTTCATCTCTTCTTCGTTGTTTTTCAATTCCTTCCATTCAATGTTAGGTGCAATACATTTCTTTCTGATCCCGTGCACATGGACGCTCCCTCTGTGCTGCCATTCATACTGAAACTACCAGTCCTCGAGGTCCCATTTTTCCTTAAGCACATCGTTAAAAAAGCTCTCAAATCATTTGGTAAAGAACCAAGCTGCAATATGGGGGTTATTGATGACTCTTGATTGAGCATCTCCGTCGTCTGGCATGAGTCGATGAAGGTTAGGCCAGTGAAAGTCAGCAGCGCTGAATGTAAAAAATATTAGACCTCTGTGTCCTATTTGCTTTATTATATCTAAAAGTTCACCACGTCTTGCTATCCAGAATTGTCTTGTGCCTCATAGGCCTTCCCCGTATCTCATAATTCTGTCTACTAATTGTTTATCTCCATTTGAGATCATTTCTTGAATATCTGAAACGTCAAGCTGTTTTTCACTTAAATTCTGTCAGACATATACCTTTCCTTCTTGCAAAGCTCTCCATCGCATTGTAGAATTTAATGCGAAGTACCACCATCTCGAATGACGTCCAAATCGACCATCTTTGTACCAGAGTAAGTGTTTAAAATACTCTGCTGGCTTGATTTCTCGTGGGTGACTGGACCTGAGATCAGATTTTCCGTATGGATATAGAGTTGGAAACGCCCTTGCAATATAACACTGTGTTTAGAATTCGTTTATTGGACTTCCGTCTATCTCAGGCCAAAGTATTGGTTGCTGGTTGCTTTGCATGCGATCAAGTGTGTCATTAATCATGGCATTTTCTCTTTGCGTTAAAGGTATGGCAGGTACAAATGAATGAGTTATTGCATCGCCTTCATCATGTCTGATTTCGTTTTCATTTGAAATATCATCCATTTCATCTATTATTTGGTCGGATCTGATCTGTTGTATCTGATTAATGATAGACCCATTTTGAGGTATGGAATTAAGTATTTCATCGTCAATGATTATATCTTCATAATAAGGGTTATTGGCTTTTAACCAAAATAGCGCTTTTGCTATTTTTTCGCGCCGTACAGTGAAATCTCTGAATTCTGATGGGTCGTTTGCTGATTCTCGTCAAACTACAAAAACGTCTAATGATGCAAGATTTTGTGGAAGGTGCCTCGTGAACTCCTGAACATCTTGCGAAAAATTTATCACATTGCCTTTGTAGCCGTTTTGTCCACCTCGTAGTCGGTATACTGACATCACTGTAAAAATCTGTGCAATGAGCATCTCTTCGATGTCCGTAAGCTCCTGAAGTTCATCTGGAATCTCACCTGGATCCATGTTATTATCCGCAAAAAATTTTTTTGGTGTCTTTTTGTCGCTGTGACAACGACAACACTCACTCATGATGAGAGCCATATCTGGGATCTGTTCGTTACATTTGGGGTAAGTATTGTACTGGATGTTATCCATTTTTTTACAAAATTTCTGCAATACTTTGTGATCTTTCTCGCTAATAGTAGTAGATGATGTTGACCTGCCATTCATGTTTCTATTATCATCCTCTCTTTGAATATATTCGTTATCATTTGGTTTGTTTATTTGGTAATCTTGTAGCTGATTCTTATTATGAGCTCGCAGCACGTGTTTACGCTTACTTTTATGTGCTAAGCGAAGAATACGTTCCTCATCTTTCTCCATTTCTTTTTTATTGTTTCTTCTTTTGCGAAGGCTTTCTAGACGTTCTTTACGTTTATTTTCACTTTCTTGCACACAGTTTTGACGTTTTTGTTCACTTTCTTGATTTAGTCAAGCTTGCCGTTCTTCCGGTGTCTCCTGTGCTTTAGCTTTTCGCTTTCAAATCATTTCAGGATTAACATTTTCATATGTATTATCTGATATTTCTCAAAATATTAAATCAAAATCTACCATTTCTTTTAAAAAAAAAATCCTGATCTTTATAATTTTGGTTTATAAGCTTTGGAATAATCCATTCGTGTGTCATTGAGAAAATGACCAATATTATGGCTAAATCGAGAATAGTTAGATTAACTAATTTACACTTTATTGTTATTCTTTATTGTTATTTTTACATTGTCATTAGGTAATTTGTTAAGCATATAATTTTACATATAACAACATGTACATTTTATTTATTGAAGAAATTTTGTTCTATATTCATAATCAATACCATATATTTTTCCTGTTAATTGATAGTATTTTAAATTGAATTAAAATTTCACTATTAAATTTTAATTATTTTGAATTTTTTATTTTTGTACACTATAACCTGTGGCGCCAAAGTCTCAGACTTGACCCTCCTGATGACATCATCTTGACCCCCCTTATTGTAAAATATATTATGCGGGTCAAGTTAGACCCATCCCACAGGTCAAGAACAATACATTTGCACCTGTGGCAGTTAAACGAAATTTTTATTTTGTAAAACTCGTGGCTTATCACCATAATGTATTATATTTGTATAAATATACTTATACATGGCTTATTTATTAACGTATTACATAAATAATTAATTTGACTAGCTATTGTGTTGGGTTTTATAAACAGCTTCCTTGCCGTGATTGTTTCATTATTCAATTACATTTATCCGTGTTTAGTTAAATTTATCCTAATAATTCGCTTTTCCGCTCCAGACTCCCAACGGTTACCGTTCCCTAGTTATATATATCATTATATATTTTTGTAACCAATCAAAATGCGATCAGGTGGGGGGTGGGGGGGTAAAGACTACTAATTGAAGGAAATCAGCTGATTTCTGGCACGTCTCTAACGTATTGTCCAAAACTTGAATTGGGTCGATAACCTGTTAAAATATGTGCAGCATCATCATTAGCAGTTGGCTTCACCTTTTTCTTAATATTACTCATAAGTTCAGGGGGTACTGCTGTAGATTTAAGGGTAGAAGAAACAGAAGGTTAAAGAACATATGAAAACTTATTTATATACTGTAAAAATTATATTATATATATAAAAAAATTCAAGAAATTATAATAAACTAAAAAAAATCATATATTAGTATTATTTTAAAAATGAGTTTATATTATATATAATTATTAAATTTTATAAGAGTACTAATTTTAGATAGATTGGCAATTAATATATAATATTAGATATTAATATTTATAAAATAAACTTATTTTTAATCATTATTTATTAGATTATAAGTTTAAATTTTTTTAATAAAATTATAATTTAAATTTTAGTAAATTTAAATATGATAATTTAATTTAAGCAAATTGATAATTATAAAAAAATAAAAAGTATTTAAATTAAGAAATTTTTATAAATTCTATATGTAATATCTGAAATTCTAAAAAAAATATAATTAAAAAAAAATATATTTTTTTATTAATAATTATAAATATAGTTATAATAATTTAAGCTCAGATTTAATGCAAGTGATGATGCAATAAACAAAGATCTCATGTCCTATTACAAAAGGTCAGATAATCAACTTGGCCTAATATTCTATTATCAGCTTCTAGCTAATAGCAGTTCATATCTCATGACGTGGGATCAAATCAAACATGTTTATCAACTTACAGCAAAAAGTCCTAGGCCAAGATATATGAGGGTACTAAAATGAGACATTAATACAAATTCATTTCATCCAATAATTCCACAAAACTACTGCAGTTTATCTTTAGCATTGTACATAGCAAATATTCCACCAATACAATTTCACGTGATAAAAGGAAAAAAGAATGGATAGTCACATACCAAGATGGAAAAAAATATATTAGGAAGATCATAAAAAGTTAAATAGAAGTTCGTTCCAATATCAGCATTGGCTCAAAACTTTACAGTACACACTGGAAAAATGTGTTTCTTGCATTAACTCAAAAGAACAACAAAGTTATATAAAAAGAAGTACATATAATATAGCAGCAGTCATTCTGGTAAAAATAGACAAGTTGTCTTCAACAGAGAATGGCTTCAGAATTATTACACTAATAGACTTAATACAATACAAAAAAGGACAAAGTCATAATTATTTATCTAAGCAAGAACACCCAGTATTAGAAATTAAGATTGATAAATTAGAGATTGAAATAATACGAAATAGGATCTCATCAACAATATTGTAAGATAAATTAATCCAACAACATGATAATATGACCAAATTGCATACTAATGATCTGCATATTTATACTGATAGATCATTAAATCTAAATTCAATTGATGGATACAACCAAATAATTATGGGAGTAAAGTGGATAGTAAAAAATACAGAAATAGATTTCACATGTGGAATTACATACTTCCCTTCCTCTACAAGACCAGAATTATTAGCAATTTTAACAGCTTTATTAACAGTTCCTATAAATAATAATATGCACATATATACAGATAGCTAGTCAGCAATTGATAGTATCAATAACATGTTACAATTAAGAGGAATTATAGAGAGGAAACTATTCAAACAAAATAATTACATTTTATTGTATGCAATAGTAGATTTAATTTACATTAAAAAGATTAATTTAATTTTGCATAAAGTAAAAGGACATTCAGGATGTATATGGGATGATAAAGCAAATAAGTTAGCTAAAAAAGAAAATGAATTAGTCCTAGAAAATGAAGACAAAATAGTAAATCTGAAACTTATTCTTAATAATAGCAATTTTGAGTTTATACCAAAATAGAGTGGAGTTTGCATAGATAGACAAATAAGAAAATTTTGTGCACAAATATCAGATGCTATTTATGAAGCCAACTGGTTATGTAACAAATATTGGAGTGATATATTTAAAGATTAACACAAAAATTGGTACTGGGATGCACATTGAGAAACAACCAAAAGAGTTAATCATTTCAACTGCAATTCCTTTAAAACTAATGATAAATTAATACATATTATAAAATGTCAAAATAATCTTTTGCCCACTATAGATAATTTAAAACACAGATTAAATATTTACAACAATTTATTATGCCCTATGTGTAATAAAGAAGAAGAAACACTAAAACATTTTACAATTTGTGAAGGTATATAAGAGAATTTTGAAATAATTAAAGATCAAATTATTACAAAAATACTTAAAATTATAAAGAAACATAATTTAAAGAACAACATCAGTTATAATGAATTGGAAAAAATATTATTTAAATATAAAGATGAAGTTTCTTCTGAATTAAAAGAAAAAAACAGAGTAAATTTAACTCGTAGATTAATTTCAAGTTCTATAATGATGAATTTATAGCAGAAAACATCCAGAAAACTTAGTAAAATAATTGATAATAAAACAATTAACTTATTTCACAAATTTTTTAGATTATTTCTTTGAAAAAAACGTTGTGAAAAAATGCAACAACATGAACATGATGCAGAAATCTTCCAAGCAGCTAAAAAAAGAAATACAAATTCAACACAAATCCTAACAAACAAATAATAACCAAAAACAAGAAGTATTAGAAAAATTAAAAACAAGTTTAAGCAGATATACAGATCATATTAAAGAATGGATTAAAAAAGGCAATTCAATATCATGGAAATCAAAATCAAAAAAATTGTAAAAAGCAGCATAGCAGGTCTTTTGACTTCCCTCCTATAATCACAAGGATGTAATATCTAAGATAACTCATTTCACACGTGCTTACTTGTGTAAGAGAATTGTCAACTAACAGTGCATATATGGAATTTCTTTAAATGACAGATGGTTTATAGATTAATCATATTAGAATTAATTAATTATATTTTTCATGTAATTTACAAAAATTTTAATAAATCTATAAATGTGCTGCGAAAAAAAAATATAATAATTTAAGCTGTATATTATAATTATGAATGAATTTATTTACTGTACTTTACGTTATAATACATTCTTTCTTTTTTGTAAATTATTTATATTGATCATTATTAATTTATATACTGCATCCCCCTTAAAATTGTAAATGATAAATATAAAAATATATATAAATTTGTAACATAGGGTGTGGTAAATACATTATTTCTATAATTATTATCAATTTTTTTTTTAAAATATATAAAAATTAGATCTTTTTAATTTTTAGTATTATGTTATCAAATTTTTATATTTTAAAAAAATCTTTAGCAGTCACTGGTCATGTCATGAAAAAAAGAGGGAGATTTTTTTCAATAAAATTTGCAAAAAAAAGTTTGTGGTACAGTATCCTCTTTAAATATATAGTACACGTATATAATTAAAGTTGGCCAAAATTTACTCAATCTGGTTAAATTTGCCAATCAATAATTCATAATTCTGGCTGAATTTTTCTTAATTCTGGCCAAATTCGTAATACCAGTCCAAATTACGTTAAAATCAAAATTTTCAGATCAAAGGTAATACCATATTTATGCAATGTAACACTTTTTCCAACAATAGTAAACATGTTCGTTCAAGACTTAAAAAATATTTTTAAACTTTTTAAAAGTTAAAAATTTCACTTTATTCGGTTGCATCTGGCTAAAGAAGATAGTCAATTATATGGTTATTTTGATATAGCAAACTAATAAAATATTAAGAAAATTTTTTTAACTTTTTTCTTTTGCTTATTTTTTTTAAATATTATATAAATATCTTTTATTTTAACGCTACTTTAAACATAAAAAAAACATTTTACTTATCTATAATATATTATCTTTATTTATAATTAACAAAGCAAATAGACCTAATAGCTAATAAAAATTTTTTCTATAAATAAATAATTTATGTTTTATTTTCATGTTTAATAAATTAAAATTTAAAAATTTTGAAGTTTTTTTCTAATAAGTTGTAGAAATTTACATGATTATTATAATGCTAGGGTTCAAGCATTAAAGGTTTAATTTAAATAAATAAAAAAACATTATATTTAACTAGTTTTTCGACCAAAAATCCACTTATAACACCCAAATAGACCCAATAGTATTGTTTTAATAGATAAAAAGATTTTTTATTAATGTTTTAATTAAAAAATTTTAACAAAATTTACAAATAACAAAAAATCTGACATAATAATCACCCTTCTAAGCTTAACAAAAGTTGTTTATTTCGCCAAATTATAGCTAGAAATGAGATAATTATAAGTTAAAAAAAGCTTTTGCTAAAAGTTTTATTAAAATCAAAAATTTTTTTTTTTATTATAAAAATTGACTTTTTGCGATTTACACAAAAACTACCTAAATAACTGCCTTTTTTAACTTAGTAAATCTTTTTCTTCTCATAAAATTACATATATTTTTGTTATTTAAATTGTATTTTACATCTACTTTTAAGTTGCATCTGGGAGAAAACTTCATTTTTGAGATGAATTTTCTTGTAAATACAAAAAAAAAAAAAATATTACTAAAGAGGAAATGACGATAAAAATTTATAATACATATGACAAACTATTAATTTACTTAATTTGTATAAGCATTGTATTAAAAAAATTCTTTTTTAGCTACATGATGAAATATTCAATTATAGTTACACAAAATTATTTTAATTAATGATCGACAAGTGATTTGACATGACCGCTAACTGTTAGTATTATTTTTAGTTTAAATTAAAAATTAATTTATTATTATAACTTATTTTAATAATTTTTTTTTTTTTTTTTAGTCAAAAGAAGTGCTTTTATTAACTGAAAAAAGATAGTTAAGTATACAAAAAATCAGGATAATAAAGTCTACCTGTTTTTCATACTAGAGTCATAGATATATCTCATAACTACTATAGCCTTAGCCTATTCTTTTTAGTATATAGTCATACCTCCCTATAGTCATGCAGTCAGGCGCACATTTTTGGTGTACTTATATTTAGTTGTGATTGTATAGAAATCTCTCCATATAGTCAACCTTTATAGGAATTATATGAAAACGTGATTGTATAGAGGTTTTATAATTTTTGTATTGCAAAAAAGAAATACTAAATATAAAATGTAAAAATTTATTTATATTTAACATAAAAAAAATTAAGTTTTCCTGCATTTACATATTATTTTGGATAAAAAAAACTCATAATATTCTTTTGTGTTTTGTTTTCAAAAGTTTATGATACACTTTCATATCAAATTCTTCACTTTCCTACTCTTCAAAATATTGCACCCAATTGTTAAGACTATTAAATCCTTTCTACATCAGTATTATTGGATGTTCTTTATCATCATCATTCATTTTAG
Source organism: Rhizophagus clarus (assembly GCA_015698045.1). Classification (NCBI taxonomy): domain Eukaryota; kingdom Fungi; phylum Glomeromycota; class Glomeromycetes; order Glomerales; family Glomeraceae; genus Rhizophagus; species Rhizophagus clarus. The sequence goes on from BLAL01000271.1 coordinate 140,751, forward strand.
GATTTTATTTTTTTCTTTCAAAATTATTTGTATAATTTCAGCAGTTAACTTGGAATAACCGTATTTATGGATCATTATTAACAATTATTGACAATAAGTTTTTAGTTGGAAAAATAAAGTTGAAAGAGTTGTTAAATTTATCATGATTGATAATTAAAGTGAAGAATAATGTTAAAGAAATTGGTAAATTTACCATTACAATAAATACAAAACAGTTTTTCTTAAAAAAATTCCTAACGACCTTATAGCAAAATCATGTGATATGACTATATAGAAGTCAAAAAGGGAGTTTGGACGCATGAATTTGATGTGATTGTGACTATAATCATATTGTAACTATATAGAGGTCATTTTTTTAATTAAAAATTTAGGCGCAAAGATTGTGTTGATTATATAGAGAGTGTGCTTATATAGGGAATGACTATATAGAGGTACGACTGTAATAGGAAGTCTAGTTATAGAATTGTTCAAGATATAAAGGAAACAAAAAGAAAAAAGAAAAATTCTATGATTTAATAAAACAAAAATATTACATAAAGTGAATACTAAGTATGATAAGAAGTTAGTGTAAGATTATCTATTCATCCCTTCCAACTAAACTAAATATAATGTTTCAACAATGCCTTCAGTCCAGCTATTAAATGTTTTACATCAGACTTGAAGGACTGACTGTTTCTTGATTGATTGATCTTCTTGGTAGAGCGGCCAGATTTAGAAATTTTATTTGATCATTCTTATGGTTGTTAGTATTAGAACCTGAGAAAGAAAAGTTAGACCTGTTAAGTGTCTTTAAGGACTTATCTACATTGCCAAATCAAGCAGATTTACGTAAATTCTTAAAGTTAGGAGTGGAATAACAGCATCAGAAGATTTTTTTGTCATTCTAAAACTGAGGATTATTAATACAAATAGAAACATGATCCCAAGTGTTAAAATAACCTATCAGCTTTCTAGACTCATTAACTTCTTTAACGATTTTAAATGATTTTATGTCACTATTTAATAAAAACTGGTATGGTCTTCCATTTGAGAATAAGAAGACATCTGTCATATTGTCTGAAATATTATATACGATAGCTTGAAACTTCTCACATTATTTTCTTTCTGAAAGGTTCCAGGAAGTAGAGAACTATCAAACAGGAATTCCTTCCAAGTTGACAGTCCAGTCCCTTTATTATAGCATTTCAAGCACTCGTGGTCAGGAATCAGTTAAACTCTTGCAGATAAATACTTCTTGTGCATTCATGTGCTGACTAAAATAACCTTACTCATTATCCTAAATTGGCCAAAAGGGTATGGTTATCACATTTTGCCAATATATTATACATTATAAGATTTAATAGTTGTGCTTATTCTTCTCCTTAAGGATAATAACTGGTAATAATAACATTTTCATTCTTAAAGGTGTTATCTGTCTCTTTCTGTTTTAACTTCTTCCCATTGTCAATAGGCGTTGATTGTGATTTAGAATCATGTTTTAACTGCTTATAGGGTATGAAAGGAAGAGAAAGTAAACTTTAATTAAAAGTAACCGTCCTTGAACCAGAAGATCGAAAGGATGTATACTCAGGAGATTCAATATTAAAAGTGGGCACTGCTTGTTTATCCAGTCCAGAAGGAGTTTGTAATTATAACTTTTGTTTCTTCTTATAGGCTTTCTTTTTAGCACTCCTTTTTTGAGATTTGGTTAAGGGAGTAACAGATATGGGTGTGATAGAGCGTGAGGGTGTGATGCTTGGATTATCATCCAATAATTCTTGTAAATCTTCATTAATCTCATCAAAATTCATTGATGTATCTGATTGGTGCATAGGATTCCCTAGATCTTTCATATCTGGAAATTGTGTATTGCTGTGTTTCAACTCTCAGCAAATTTTAGAATCCATGAGAAAAATTACCTGATGTTTTTCGTCCAAGGGAAAGAGATTAAGAAAAGTAGCTAAAAATTGAGTTATAATGGGAAAACAGCTGTCTTTGTGAATAAATTGTGATAACTTTTTCATAAGAACAGTTTGGTCTTTATAAGTGTTAGGTAACTCATCTATAGCTGAAGGGTCTGTAGTTATTATTGAGCTAAAAACAGATGAAGGGTTCTTTTTGATAAGTCCTGAGATAAAATCTACTATAATATTATAAAAACGGTCAGAAGGAATGCTTTTTAAAGTAAAAGTAGGAGTAACTTGGATTGTAGAAAACGTTGATGCTATTTTAGAAGTAGGTTTTGTTAGCAAAAATCCTTTTTTCATGATAAAAATAAATGTTTTTCTTCTATAAAAATTTTAGTTTACAGATCTGCAAGAAAGAGTTCCCCTAATTCATTCTTATTTTAATAATTTATTTATTAGTTTTTTTTAAATAAAATCATATAATTATATTACAGATTTGTATAATTATATTTAAAATAGAAAAATCCAGTTCTTTATATAAATCTTTTTTTTTTTTTTAATTCAAAGGTCATATTATATTTATTATAAAATATCTAATTAAAAATATTATATATAATTTGTATAATCCTTCTAGCATAGCTAAGTGTGACCCATGAATAAAAAGCCTAAACAAATATGTAAATTACACTATCAAAATCTAATTATTAAAAAAGGAAAAACTAAAAATAAAATATTTATATAAATCTATCAATATGAAATATAAATTACTATTTATTGAGGACGTCTAAAATAGAGCAGATTTGACCAGAATTATGGCATTAAGAAATTACTTATGTGATAAATAATGTGTGTGATGAACAAGTTTTTACTAACCGAAAAAATTCTAAGTTTTCAGAATACTTAATAAAAATAAAAAATAAAAGGTGTGATATTAGATGACAAATATTTTTACTATGATCATGTGATTCTGCTCTGCTTTAGACTCGCCTATTTATTAATAATCTTTTGCATGATTTTTGTATTAACAGTTAAAAAAAAAATAAAATAAAATAAATAAAACTAAAGAAATTTATTCTAAATTCTTTAAATTTAATAGCTTAATTTTAGATACTTTTCCAATCTAAAATAAAAAAAAAAATTAGATTTTTTTAAAATTAATTATTATATTATAATCCAATTATTTATTATAATAGAATAACCTTTTTTTTAATAAAAAAAAATAGAGGTATTTCTGAATTTTAAATGATATAATTCTCTAAGTCTAGCTGATATATACAATTAATAAGATAAAATATGTTTAGTCAACAAAATTTGAAACACACTACAGGAGGCCTAATACAGCCAACTTAAACCCTTTTATATGATTGACTGTTTCAATTAAAAATAGTTTTTTTGCAATCTAATTACCATCAAATTATAAATGTAATCTTAAGTGGATAATTAATAAGACTTTAAGCTAAACAATTTGGAAAATATATTAAAAATTTGTTCTTATTTGACAATTACTATAGAAAAAATCTGACAAAATAACATTATTTTAAATTGGTAACATATTAAACTTCATCTTGCCCAATAAATAATGATCATTCACTTGGACATTAATATCAATAACACTTAAAAATACATTTGTTAATGTTATTTTAAAGATATTTATTATTTACAAATTTACAATTACATTTACCATATAATGTTATTTATACAGAACGTCTATAATACATTTTAGCCGCTTGTGGAACGGCTAAACTGTTTTCAATTTTTTCAATATCTGAACCAAATGTCAATTTTTGATCAATTGGTAGTACCATAGACACCCTTCTTTTTGCACGTGAATGTGCTATTAAATGATATACCTTAGACAATACACTAGTTGTTAAAATCATCGAATTTGTTAAAAGTGTAAGAATAGGGATGATATCATATGTAACTGTATATTTTACGTAAAAGATCTAAAAAGGTTTTTAAAAAGTAAATTCAGTAAATTCTTTTAAATTTTTAAGCAAGAAAAATATAAATCACATACCTGAATAATAAATTGGGGAATATCTTCTATAAAAAACCCAATAAGACTTCCCCAAAAAATATTCGATTGTGACTTTTCTGATATTGGAGCATTAAATAACTTAATACCAGCAACCTGCGATGAGAGTGTCTTTAATACTTCAAGATCTGTACTAGCCAATATAGTAAATAATGCTGCTATGTTCGTATTTAGTTTGAACCATTTGTAGAAAGACTCATTACGTGTAATTTCTTGAAGCATTATAATCATGCTCACTATAGAGTTGATTACTAACGGCACTGCACAAAAAATAATACTGCAATCCAAAATATTTAAAATTAGTTTCAGCAAATAAATATATTTAAATTGCAATAATTGATTATACCTAGGAATAAATAACTGTGGTACGTTTCTCCCATTATTAAGAACAAACAGTAGATCCATTACAAAGTCCATTATAATCAAAGAAATTCTAAATATCTCAATATTTTCACCCTATAAAGTAAATATTATGATGAATAAATATATTGATTAGAAGTCATTGAAGATGTTAAAAGAAATTCAGAATATTTTATTTTACCTTAGGATGTCTTCTCTTAGCGTAAAAATAAAGTAATCCTAATATTATTATTCCAATAACAATACCTATCAAATGAAATTTATAGTCGCTGATAAAATTCCCTATACAATTAATAGCAAATACGTAAATATCATCTCAATATTTTTTTTTTTTTTACGCATATAAAGATTAACAATAAACTCACTCTCTCTCTGGAATCCAAAATTGGCATCTAGAAGTTTTGTAGTATTAAACCATGAAATTGGGGTAATGTCTTGTTCTTTGATCAAAATGTCCAAATCTTTTATGATTCTATCAACGTTCCGTTCATTTAAATTCTGTGTCGGTTTAATGGGTAATTTTAAAATAATTTTTGGAGGATTTTGAGTCTCATCACGTTTGTAATATTCAATACTATCCAATCTATCTATATTGACGGGTATTGACTCTGCCAGATCATTTCTTAATTGTGATAAAAATATATTTTGGCCGTAAGGCGAAAGGCTTTCATAATATTTTGTTCCTTCCGTAGTTAAAGAAAATAGACCAATTGCACCCTCTAAAATTTAAAAATTAATATAATGTTACATTTAAATAGCAAGTTTTAATTATTAATCAATAAATAATTAATTACCTGCATAAATATCTTGGTTATTAGCTATAAAAGAAGGTTGTTTAATTTGCGTATAAATGTTAGTACATGAATAATTTTTTAATAATAAACCACAAGTGCTATTACTTACTCGTATTAAATACCCAAATGTTACTTTCAAGACCCAATAAAGGTTGATTTGTTTCCCAATCTTGAACGACATTATCGTCAATCACGATATAATACTTTGTATTCGGTTGATTAAATGTACTTTCCAAAACATTTAAAATTAGAGTTTGATTATCAGCACTATTGGAAAGAAATAGTGAGCTACCTGGAACTGATTGTCTTAATATAGGATTTTCATTATTATATTGATAAATAGAAATATTGTTTGTAGATATCATAATTGGTGATTTGTATGTGATATTAATGATATTGTTTGTTGATAAAGATACAATAGAATTAATTAATGGATAGGTAGATTTAATGTATGGAGTATCATAACCATCATCTAGAAATATAAGAGGATGTAAATAAGATTATTTATGAAAAGATTTTACAGATATATGAGTCCAAACTTGAATAAATGTTTGGAATAATATTTACCATAATATACAAATTTTGGATAATCGTCCCAATAAACATTCCAAGTGTACTCATTTTCCTGTTGAGCAATAACAAAAGAGCTATCTCGAAAACCTGGCAATGCGAAACGATTAGGGGTTATTAAATTTTCTGGAAGGTTCAAAATGCTGTTGTAGATTCCATTATTATCAAGTATGATAGCCTGAATTGATTTATTAAGGTTATTTTCCAAGTTTTTGAAAAGAACTAAAAAACCTCCATGATATAAACTTTCAAATATCGTATTTTCTGACAAATCTTTATACAATTCGGGATATAACTCAAGATTCGAAAAATTTTCAGTATCAACAACAGAACTGTGATTTATAAAAAAAAAATAATCAATTAATAAAACGATAAAGTAATATGATTTTATGGAAAAAATATTACAAACCCAGTATGTTGAAATGTTATTTTAATTAAATATTTTTCAAATTTTCCTTTAGGTTGCACTTCTTTCATATTCAATATGCAAAAATATCCCACCGTCATATAAATAGAATCGCACTGAAATACTATTTGTAAGTTCGGTATTGCGGTTTGATAAAGTAAGTAAGGCCCATCGACAGTATCACTTGGTTTAATGAAAGTTACATAAAGCTCAAACGTAAGTTCGGTTGGATCAATCAAATCAACCTGAGATACTTGGTTTGATGTGTTTGTATAAGTGCTAGTAACTAATCCAAAGGTTCCATCAACGGCAACAAAAATATTAAATCTGTCTAACGGATTTGATAATTCAAATTTATTATTATTTATTGGCTTAAAATTGCCATTCGGATCACTATAAACAAATAAAATATCATTAATACCTATCTGATTTGTAAAAACTAAATTTAACGTACGAACTTACGGTTTACTAAAGTAAATCCATTGTACACTAGTTTCGGTTAAGTAACTCCAGAAAAGGAAGCCGTGTTCTTCGTTAAAATGTGGTAAAATATTTCCGGAGGAAGATAATATTCCATTGATTACGGAAACGGGTGAAAGGAAAGTATTGCTGTAAATTAGTGGAGTAAACGTCAATTGTGGTACAAATAATCAGGAGAAGGAAAATCAAAAATGATGTAAAACCTGATAACATTTCCGGTGCGAGCATTAACAAGCAACACATAAAAACTTGCGGAATTTATGTCGGTAGAATTCTCATAAAGGATAAGTGTATTTTCCATCATATTGCCAAAAATCATAATATGCGGAGATGGTTTAAGACAAAAATTGAAATCTGGGATTGAATGACGAACTTGAATATTATCAACTGCGCCATACTGACGTAGAACCCGAAGATCAATTCTTGGCTCATTGCAGGTTTCGTTTATAGGTTTAGTCAAGTAAATGAGTGATGATCCATCTCGATAGGTTAATATTTGATGAATTCGATATCCAGGATCGGTTTCATTATGTGAAAAGGTTTTATAAGATTTTACACCAAACGGATTTATAAATAACATAAAAATCGCTACGAAATATACGTAAGAATTAGTGCCTGACCAATTCATTATTCATATATTCTTGCGATTGATTTATTTTAGGGTACAACCGATTTTTTTTTTGCAGGTTTAAAGTGCTTTTATAAGTTTATATTCTGACAGTGTGCAACAGTAATAACAAGTGGTACAATATTGTCTTCTATAAATAACTCTGATTTAATTTAAAGAATAATGTTAATGCATACTAAACATTGTTAGTCAAGTTATCGTTTTATTACACAAATCTACAAAAAAATTATTCAATAATTTACCTTTTTTAACTATCTGAAATGTTTCACGATTATTTATTCCAAGGTACTGTATAGAGAATATTGTTAATATTGGCCTCATATTAAATATTCTTACTCAGAAATGCAAACAATACGGTTCCCAATTTCCATACTTGTAACTCAATACAGTTAAATACAATAGTCACGTTCTTTACTCTTGTGCTATGTATAGAATTAATATTATCTTTTTTTAGATAATCAAAATCCCCTTATGCATGTATCCCTTTATATAAAATGTGCACACTTTTTTTAGAAAAAAAATTAATCAAGCATGTTGGGAACTACTTCATATACTTATGAGACTGCTGAACCTGGATTTAAAATCAACCGAATATTTAAAGATTCATGTATTGAACCTCGAATTAAGCTCCATATTTTACATCCAGCTGAGGTTGATTATTCATTCCATACTTTAGTTTTTGTTATGGAGTCTATAAATATTTTATGTTTGACATTTAACGCTCTTTTCCCAAATCAACTTTATATATACTTTATGTAAACCACCGATATCTCTTCAGCAAGTTATTACGCATTAATTGTTACTCAACTGGGAAAATTTGTTAGATATCATGTATTATGGCACATATGCATTTTAATAAAAATTTTTGCATTTCAACAATACGTACATAGCACCTGGCTCTAAATAGTCGGAAACGGCCATATCGTATTACATGTAATTGAAAGTTTTTTACAAGTTACGAAAATAAAATTGTCATATCATGGAATTATTTTTAACAAACCGTATGTATTATTGTTATATCTTGATTACAATACATAATGAAATGTGTTTCATTCTTTTCTTATTCTTTTATTTTATTAGAGTTGATAAAAGAAAATTTTAATCTAATAAGTAAAGGAAAATGTTATCTGCAAAATTCATGGTTTATTTACTACAAATCGAGCAGATAACAAACGAATTCTTTAACCTATTATTAGTGTTCCTTTCTCGATTTATCAATTAACCGATATTAATATTGGAGAGTGTAAGGCAAAATCTTGTTAATGTGTGTGTTTGATTTCCGTATTTATTTTATTTTTTTTTTTTTTGATTATTTGAATACTATTTAATATGATTTAGGAAATCCGCGTCATTTCTGAATTTATATCTACAGTAAAAATATTGTTTCAAAATTCAGGGTATTATTTTTAGTTCCGTAACCGTTATAGGAAATTCAGATGGCTTAAGAAAAATTTACATTGAGAGGATCTTTAGTAAACTTGTTTAAAGTACATAGATAGTTATATTAAAACAACTGAAGGAATAATACTCGACGATGATGGAGAATGTACATGAGATTTTCCACAAAATTTAAAGGTTGGAGAGTTTTATATAAATTCAATTTGGATGGTAAGAAAAAAATTATGTATGTTATTTAAATTCTTTTTTTTTTCATTCTCTGATTATCAATCACAAACATAAATTTTACATATCAACAAAAAGGTTTTCAATTTAATTTATCGATTTAATAATGATCTATGTTGCGTCAATCCATTGAAAAATAGTCAATAAACATGAATCAACAAAACGCGGTCATGAATTGGAAATCAAATCAGATGTTGAAAGAAATCGTTGGAAATTTAATACAAGTATGTAAGTTTTAATATTTAAGTAAATTACATTAGTTCTTTATTTATAATATCATTTACTATTCCTTTAGTTAATATTAACTAAGATATCTTTGCAGGTAAAGAATTTTTTTTAAAGTAAATTATAATTATCTCTTGATAGGTTAACAGCTCCATTGAACATTTATGTTAATTTTAATATTCATTATATTTAGAGGAATCAAATGGAAGATTTTTTTTTTTTTAACAGAAGAAGGAACGAAATTTTGAAGACCTTTCATTGAATGATCAGAGAGAATTTTTTCATAATTAAGAATCTATTTAGCAAAATCAGTACCTGTTGATATTAATAGATTAAATATATTAAATGAACGAAGTGGACCATATTATATAAGATTTATCAAAAGAAAAGGAAACAATAACTCTAATTTCGTGATTTAGTACAATAAATCTTGCTAGCATTAGATTTCAGAGACATGGTAAGTATAATTCAACATTATTATTTTTTTTGAATTTTTTAATTTTTTCTCATTAGAAACTTCTTGGACGCGTTTAAGTTCCATACTTTTATTGGGATATAATAATTTTAGGATCCCTTTATATTTATGCCAAGAAGAGATACTCCTATGGTAAGTACTTCATTTTATATCTTTACATCTTTTCTTTCACGATTATTTATTCCAAGGTATGATTCATCATCATCTCAAAATTTTGCTTACTTTTTTATATTAAAATTTTTATTTTTAATATTCCGTATAATACCCATACTAATTAATATTGTAATTATGATAGTATAATTATAATTATAATGCTTCAAAAATTACAAAAACAAATATTTCTATGAATGGTTTAGAAACAACACCTATATAACAGTTTTGATCCCTATTTTAGCGGCCGCACCGGTGTTGAAAGATATAGTACTGAATAGTTTAACTGTTTCACAAATAGATATATAAATAATTTTAAAATTTGATCGTTATTATAATTGATCTTTATGTCCGTATTAACATCAAAAAAAAATGTGGTAAACTATTACTAGTCACATATGGACGATTAATGAATTAACTCATTATACTAAATTTTCCAAGAAACAGTCATGCACGAATCTAATATCTATTGCTACCACCTGTATTGATGTAACTTGTTCCATTAAAAGTCGGTTTTCGATTGATATAGGTACAGCGACAACACGAATTGACTGAATAATTAATTATACGGGAAAGATATTCTGAGTGCATAATTTGTGAACAAAGTTAACATAATGATACAACTAATACACAAATTATCATTATATGATATACTATCATAGCTTCATAACTCATGAGAAGTTGCTTCAACTTTTTTTATAAATCTTGAACTTCCCCTTCTATTATAATAGAGAAAACTGATATGCGGTAGTGCAAATAGAAATATAGCGTTGTAATTATTAACTTACCTTGACCAGCAGATATAGAAATAAAAATTAACACGATAATCAAACAACAATCAGTTACACATAAAAGGTCATTTATTATGTGTCACAACCTGTCTGACGAAATGAAACCTTATTAGCGATTTAGCACCCCCCTGAAATCCTATTATGAAATTATGAAATGTAACCATTAATTGTTCCTTGAATATTGTTCTATTCCTTGAAGAACTTAATAAATTCACAAAATTCCTTTATTGTATTAATATCAACAGAATTAGAAATTCCGAACCCGATAAATATGGTTACAAACTTTATTCAAGTTTACAATAACATGAGGTCACCTACTTTTTTTTTAAATGAGATTATAAGAAAAAAAGAAAAAAAAGGAATTCCTATTCCAAAAAAAAAAAAAATATGCTCTTTTTCGCATAAAAAAATGCACAGCAATAAAATGCATCGGAAACCTTTGAATGTTGCATTACTTAACAGATAAGTAACAATCATAACCACATTATTTAGACTTACTTCTGTTGAGGAAGTACAGTACGACATCAGTTTTATCAATCTTCAGGATTGAATTAATCAATCGATGACGACAATGACACAATTATATAGATTATAAATTATAAAATTTCGAAAATAGGTTATAATCGTACCTTCAAACTTTGGAAAAACTTTTTCCTCACAAGAAAGAAAGTCATGTAAACAGCAAATAAATTATGCTAATTGTTGTATATCATCACGTGTCTGACGGACATCCGGACATTTGATCACCTTGTTACATTTCGGACTAAATATGGGTCGATGGTATTTAAATTTGAGTGATACATATAGTGATACAACATAGATGCTAACTATATTTATGATTTTTGGAGTACAAATAACTTTGATGACGTCTAATATAAAAATAAAACAATGTACTAATTGATACCCAAACATTAACTAAAACGCATGGTTTACACAAAAAAAAAAAACTAAATTTAGAGCGTTTATAATATTATAAAAGATCCGAAACATTCATAATTATTTAATTGGAAGTAATTTACAAAAAAAGTAAAATGTTTAACGTAACAATGTAAAATTCTATAATATTAGGGTTAAATAATTGTGTTACGTTATACACTTAACAAGTAAAAAAGTATCACAATATGAATTCTTGGTTCTTAGTATTGTTCATAAATAATTATTTTTATATTGTTATTCTTATTGCCTTTTTTTGTTTCTAAAATTCTTTTTCCGTATAAATACACATCATTGAATCCCTTTAGTTAATTTTCAGTCATAATTTTTAACTTTCTCTTCTGTCAATTGCCTAACAATTTTTCGTTAATAAAATAAATAACAATGATTTATATACAGATTCAAGCGTATGTTGGATTTGTGTTCGGGGCGGTCGTGATGGTAAGTTATTTTTTTTAATGAGCTAAAAACATTAAAAATAAATTAACGATATTAACCGAGTTTTCCTTGATTTTATACAGATATCCATTCATAATATGATTGTATCATTCCTTTTGTATAAAGCTCGCCAAACAAATATGTCGAATATTCTTAAAATTATTTTCAATTTTGGCAATATTTTGCGTTTTGGTTCTGCATGGGGTCTTTATATGACACCAGAAATAGCTACATTACTTCAATGCGCATCTCTTCAATATTTAGCATTCGTTGGAAACGTTCTTACAAGAGTGTCATTAACGGCTTTCTTATTATGGCGACTGAAACAAATACATAATAATAAATTAGATAATTGGGTTTGCCTTATGTTGTTTCTACTCAGAGCTGGCTTTGGGGTAATTAATAGTCTAAATTTCATTAAAAAATAAAGAATATCAGTTAATAGTTTTTTTTAAATTTTATAGGTCGCACAATTCGGTTTTCAACACCCAGGTACAATATATGTTCCCGATCAGAATATAGTTATTTGTGATCCTAATGAATCAACCTCAAGACTTTATGTATTGATTCAAGTTGCCATCGAGATAATTGTTGACATCTATGTAACCACTCGTTTAATTCAAGTTTTACGTAATGCAAATAGAAATGCCGCTCAAATATCTTCGAATATGGTAAACAAAAGCAAGCGAACATTATTCACTGCCGTTATGTACTGGAATTTTTTGAGATTATTCGTAGCTTTTGTTTTTCATTTTGCACCAATCTTTAATTATATCACTAAAGGTGAAGATGAAGTCGTTAGTAACACAATACAAACTGTAATAAACATAATCTTATCTTATGTGATCACCGTTGATGCTGAAATTGTGAAAGTCATTGAGGGCAGAGAAAAAAAGAATGGTAGCTCAGCAGGAACCGCCGATAAATCGTTTAAAAGCACGCAAAGTACTCGTGCACCACCATATTCACCTAAATCAACCAATGTGCCCCCAAAATATTCATCACATTTTAATGAAACTCACAGTCAGATTGATGAAGAGAAAGTAGCAGTTGTGTCGATGAAGAGATTATCGTTCTTTGAATGGGCAAACGTAGTTGTGGGGGGCCGTCTTCGCAGAAATAATAATGAATATAATGAACATGAACAATATGATGATGATAATACGGAAGAAATAGTAATTGATGGCCCTTCGGAAGTTTCTAAAGGAGATATAGAAAAAGGTTCTGCAGAAAATCGAAGAGATAGTAATTTAAGCACCTCTACATCAATGACAGAAACGTCAACACTTGATGAAAATCCGGACATTGTTATTCATTAATTTATAATTCATATTAAAAAAAAAAGAACAAGAACAAAAATAAAAATAATCAACAATTTATAATTATATTTACGTCTCATTCATCATTTATTTGTATTTTATTTTTTTTTCACTTTATTAATTATTTGCATAGAGAGAAAATATTTGTATTTATTTCTTTCTTCAAAAATTGTACAATATTATTTTTTTTTTTTACATTTTAATCTACATTTATCAGTTATTGTTTTTCTAAAATAAAAGACTTTAAATTAAAATTATAATAATTTTAATTAGGAGTATTTTATACTGTGAACAAGTTTTTCCAATTTGATTAAATACCTTATTTTATCATTATTTTCCATTTTCATTTAATATATTTATGATTGTTAGAAAAGATAATTCAAAATAGAGCACGTGAACTATTATAAAATGATATACACAGTTTTTTTTTAGTTTTAAGCCCACAGCATTCTATACTATATGTATTCTGATGTGATTGATTATAATACAGTCAACTTTTTTTAACTAAACCCTGAAAACTATATATAAAGGTATTGAAATTTTACTATGAATTTTACTCAAATTCCTATTGGATAATTAATTAAAAAAAGAAAAAAATTCATAATAAAATTAGTATTACCTTTCTTTTATATATATAATTTAATTATTTTTAACAATAATTTTTTAAAAAATCTTCTTATTAATTTACTTAGTGCACTCTTTTTAATAAATGCATATACTATATCAATCATCAGATATTTTTATTTTTATTTTTATTAAAACAATCAAGATTATAATAGTAAAACTAGATAAAATTGATACATCAAAAATGTGAGCAACTAAATAATAATCAAACCTTTGCTAATATACTAATATTAAATTAACTCAGGTTATTATGTTACCTTCAGACGAAAATTGAAATAAACGTCTCAACTCTACAGAAACTATAAACTTAATCAGTAGAATCACCTTCCACTGAGAAGGTATCAACACCTAGTATCACCTTTCACCCTCATCAGATATATAACCTTCTTATTTGCTTTATTAGCTAATATAATAAAATTTTTAGTATAACATCCTCTTCCAATAACTTAATAATACTACAATATAAATTTTCTTAAATTCCTTTAAGTTATAATAAATAAAGTATATGATGAATAAGTTTTAGATTAATTAAAAAAAAAATAAGTATTTGAGATAAATATAATTAGCACATTTTTTACAATTATATAATTAGTATCACATCTTAAAAAATTATATAATATATATAAATTCAAAAAAATTTAAAAGGCTACTTATTATATGAGTTTTTTTTAATATATATAAAATTTAAAATCAATTAAAACTTATTTAATTGATTAAATTAATAATTTTTAAATTTATAATTTTGGCCAAAATCTTTTTAACTTTAACTAAAATTGTAATTTTAATTTAAATTTAATTAAAATTAAAAATTTTAATCCAAATATAATACTTTATTTATACAAAATAATTTTTGAATTAAATATAAAAAATAAATTTTTAAATAATCTATAAATGCTTATTAAAAAATTCTTTAAATATATTTTGTTTTTTAAATAAATCTTAATTAAAAGTTTATATAATATAAAAAAATTATTATTTATTAACAATAAGTATTATAAAAATTTAAATTAAAATAAAGAATATTTTATATTATTATAATAAGTAAAAAATCATCAATTTTTTAAAGAAAATTTTTTTTTAAAATTTTTATTTATATATTATATATTTAAATATTATATTAGGGTTTAATCATTTTCTGCATCTGTGATACATCGCATCTTTTTTTGTTATCTGTGTCACATCCTCTTCTCTTTTTATTTTTTTATATGTATTCTAGGAACTTAGAATTTTTCAGTTGTAAAAAATCTATTTTTTATACTTTAGTTAAATATCACATATTTAATTTTGCCTGATATTACTGTAATTTTGCCCAGAGTATTCAGGGTGTGATATATCACAAGTGCAAAAAAAATAAAATCCATTATATTATATGATTTTATAAAAAAATTTTAAATTAAATTTTTAATTTTATTTTAGATTTTATTGGTTAGTTTTATGATAAAAAATAAGTTATATCATAAAAAATTATATAATTTTAATTATATTATTAATATTAAAATAATATTATAAATATATTGTAATATAAATAAAAAAAATTAAGAGAAGTAAAGAAAAAAAAAATAAATAAAAAGAAATAAAAATAATTAAATAGGAAATAAAAGAAAAAAAAAATAATGAATAATGAAAAGAAATAAAAAAAAAAAATAAAAAAATAAAAATAAAAAGAAATAAATAAAAATAAATAAAAAAAAATTAAAAAAAATTAAAATGAAAAAAAATAAAAGAGTAGTAAAAAAAAATAAAAGAAACAAATAATTAATAAAAAAAATAAAAAAAAATAAACAAAGTAAAAAAAAATAAAAAATAATAAAAAAAATAAAGTAATAAAAAAATCTAAGGATCACACTGATCAAAATCGATACTATCAGGTACATATCAGGTACCTGATATGTATGAGATATATATGAGATATGTGTAAGATATATATGAGATATGTGTATAATATTTAATAATCTCACACATATTAAGTACCTGATATATATCCATCAGATGCAGAAAAATGGTAACATATAATATAAAAAAGTCATACATATCTTATACATATTAGGTAATTAGATATCAGTCATATATCGATCATATATCATAGATTTATTAGATACCTGATATTACTATAATAAATATTAGACACTTATCAGATACTACTAAAATAAATATCCTATATATATCCGATATGTATTCTATATGTAACTGAAATATATCAGATATTTATAATTTACTAATCAAACCTAAATATTAATAGGTACATATCAGATATAATTTTCATACATATCAGATAACAGTATTTAGATTATTGATTTAATAATATTAATATTAATAAATTTATAATTTACCGTATGTTTCCAAAATTAAGCCCCCCTTTTTTGCAAGGATTTTGAGCGAAAAGTTTGGGGGGGTGTTTAATTTTGGAAGTTTTTTTATTAGTATTTCATATATGATTTTTTTTAACAAAACTTGAAAAGTTTGGGGTGGTGCTTAATTTCGGGGGGTGACTAATATTGGAAAAATACGGTAAATACACGTAATTTAAAGTAATTTAATTCATTTAATTATATGAAAGTTTTATTTATTTTAATTAATAATAAAAAAATTATACAAAAAATATTATAAAAAAAAATTCACTAAGTATTAGCAAAAGAAAAGAAATGTCAATAAAAATTTTTTTTTACGTTATAGTATTAATATTAATATTAGTATAAAGGTTAGTAAAAGTAGAAAAGAAATGTCAATAAAAAGATATAAAATATAAGTATTAATGTTAGTGTTAATATTAGTAGAAGTATTAGTAGAAGTACTAGTAAAAGAAAAGGAATAAAATGTTTAATAGTAGAATATTGTTAGTAGAAATATTAGTAAAAGGAAACACATTAAAAAAATATATTAATAAAAGTGATAAAAATAATATGATGGGAAAAAAAACTCCATACCTTAATATTTATTTTTAGATAAATAATATATGGGGACTTTGCAATAGAAAGGATGGAAACTCAGATAAATATGATTTTGAGATAATTGATAATCACATGTAAACAGATCAACAATTTGTAGTAGTAAAAATAGGATATTCTTATTATGGCAATTGCTTTGTCAATCTGTAAATTTAAAAATAGATTTTTTTTAAAATAAATCTATATATCTATATAATCTATATAATTAAAAATATTTGTAATGTTTAGAATACTTGTATAAATAAATTTAAATTGTGTAACCTTATTTTTATTGGCCATATTATCACATGACGTTATACAAAATCCCAAAAAGGAAATTTTACTTCCTACAAAAATCGGAAATTTCTTATTCTGAAAAAGGAAATTTATATTACACAAATTCCAAAAAAGGAAATATTTTCACTTGCAAAAATCTGGCCAGGTTGGTTTCACAAGTATTCCAAAAAAGGATATTAGTATGCTGATCATTTAATTCTGGCCAGCATTACAGCCATTATTACAATTAAATATAAAAAAACAAAAATGAAAAGGAAAAGTGTTAGAGATTAGGGGTAGATTAGGGTTAGGGTTAGGGTTAGGGTTAGGGATTAAGGTTAGAGTTAGAGTTAGGGATTAGGATTAGGGCTAGGATTAGGGATTAGAATTAGGGTTAGAGTTAGGAATTAGGGTTAGTATTAGGATTAGATTAAAATTAGAATTAGGGTTAGGATTTGTATATTATTTTATCAATAAATACCAACCCGATGCGAAGCAGCGGGCTTCAAGCTAGTTTATTAGTATAAATTTTTTATAAACTTTCTTTAGCCTTGAAAGCTAAGCAGTATTCCCTTTAATTTTTATAATGTTCTTTTTTTCTTTCTAATTTGACCTGGTTTTTTTCCAAGCAAAAAAAGAAAATTTCTCGCTTTTCCTCATAATTTACAATTCCAAAGTTCAAGTCCAGCAATACCATCTCTAAAGAAAAAAAATAAAAAGGAAACGTTAGCAATACTCCTAAATTAAAAAAAAAGAGAAACGTTTCTATTAATAATGAAGTAGAACTTCTCTCTTTCCATTTATCTCATTTTCAAAATTCAGTTCATAGTACTTGTCTGACAACCTACAAAAAAGAAAAGAATTATTAGAAACGTTTCTATTAATATTAAAATAAAACTTTCACTGCCGATGTATAGCGAACTCTCTTTCCTTCTTTTTATTTCGCATTTTGGAAATCTTATTTTGCCATATGGAAAGAACCCTTAAGTAAAGAGTATTGTGTAAAGAAGCTGCCCTACATATGCAATAATTATTTACACACCAACTTGCGGTCTGCTACTTGTCTTTATTGGGTTCAACAGTGCTGTTATAATATTTTTAACGACTTTGAAGATGAGGTTGAAGACTTCAAGCTGAAAGAGAGAAATTTTCAAGGTGCTTAGTAGAGAAGGTTCACTTTCTTTTTAAAGGTGTTGTTCCTGGTGCTGTTTGGTGTTATTTCCTCCTTTACCTGGTTTTTTCCTCTGCTTTAGCGAATGGTTTTCCAGGGTTATGATTTTTCTTATTTTTTGGTGTATTTTTCTTGTCTTTTTGTTTTGCCTCCTACTTTTTGGAGTTTTTCTGGGGGGTAAGGGGGTATCTCAAAATTGATCGACATAGGTGGCTTAGTAATTATTTCCTTTTGAGAGAATTGGGTGTTTGTGTAAGGAGGGTGCAGATCTTGGTAATCAGTTTTTGATCAGGTAAGATTATGTTAAGCATATGTTGGACTATCATGGGTATTTACTGCAGTTTTTAGTTTTTTCTATTGGGTATGCTGGTCATTAATCTTGGAGATCTAAATGGTTTGTCCAGATGCAGCCAAGTTGGCCAACCTGCTTGTAGGGATTATTAATAGGTAGTAATATTATTCTGGAATATAGTCATTTGGAGAAATTTTTGTTTTTTGACCTTACTGACCAGTGTAGGGTAGATATACTTATCTTGGGGGCTGGCGGTATTAGTCATAAGATATCTGTGAGGTACGGGCTTTGACTTACCTGGTCTTTGAATTGGCTGTAAGAGAGGTAGTGACTATGATTAGGATTAACTGACCGTGAAGAGTTTCAACTTGATGTCGTACTTTCACATTAGTGTCAACCTTTTCTTGCTTAGTTCACCGGTTTGAGTAAATTATTCTTTTTTGCAATTTAGTATTTTAATGTATGTTCAAATTTTTGTTCTTTATGTAAATAATTTACTTAAATTCGCGTCATGTTAGGTTCCTAACTGACACCTATAAATAAAAATAAAAATAAAAATAAAAAAAATAAAAATAAAACTTCCACCCTCCATTTATCTTATTTCTAAAGTCTGGTTCGTAGTACTTGTCTAGCAACCTATAAAAAAGAAAAGAAATATTAGAAACATTTCTATTAATGCCAAAGTAGAACTATCACCTCTATTTACTTCATTTCCAAAATCCAGTTCATAGTACTCGTTCGACACCCTACAAATAAGAAAAAAAAATTATTTTTTAAAAAAAACGATAAAAAAAGTTTTTTTTAAAAAAAGGAAAAACAGTTTTAAATAACCGAAAAGGAGATAACATTTAGAGAAAAAAAAAATTGAAAACTAACCATTTTTTTTGTAAGTCAGTTTTGACCTTTTTCTTATTTGAAAGTAGAGTACTTTTTTTTTTAAAAAAAAAAAATTATTAATAATCAGTAAATCAGTTTATATCAAAACTGATCAAAAATCTACAATCATAGGCAAACAACTTTATGCTGTATCTAAAAAAAAAATAATAAAACATTATTTAATAAAAAATAATTAAATAAAAAACTGTTTTTCTTTTTACTTCTTGATAAAACGTCTTTATTAAAAAATGTAAAAAATATTATATAAACCTGCTATACCATTTAGTTAACTGCTAAGCCATTCTACATCAAACATAAATCAAACAGGTTAGTAAGTAACTTAATATAATGTCCTATTACTCTAATGAGTCTACATTAATTATTTATTTATTTACCCTTCATTCAAATTTTTAATATTTATTTTTTTTCAGTTACAATAGTATGGCTTCAGACTTAGGGTATACTTGTAATGGGAGGATTGCTTAAAGAAATATTTTTTTTCTTTATTTTGTAGGGAACGGCCTTAGAGACAGCTTCAGACTTAGGGTATCTAACATTTCTTTTCCTTTATTTTTAGGGAATGGCCTTGAAGATGGCCTCAGACTTGTAATAAGAGAGGCTTTAGTTAGGAATTGCTTAAAGAAACATTCTAACATTTCTTTTTTTCTTTATTTTTGTAGGGGTTATGTAAGTATATTTGATAAGGAGAATTTATTTAAAGAAATATTTTAACATTTCTTTTTTCTTTATAGGTTTGGATACAATGTTGCAGTAGGGTTTAATTGGAATTTATTTAAAAAATAGTTTAATAGTAACACGTCTAATGTTAGTAATATGTTTACTATAATCTTAAAAATATGTAATTTAATAAAATAAAATAAATAAAATTTATAAGTTTATTTTAAATTTGCGTATTTTACACCATTTTTCTAACTAAGAATTGCATTACTATATAAAAAAGTTGCGTAGAGTTAATAGTAAATCATTTGTGAATATTGTTTAAGGTCCTAGTTAGTGTTTCAAATGGGTTAGGTCAATTCAGGTAACCCGTCAGGTTGACCCAAAATATTTGGGTCAGGTCATCAAATTCGTGACCTGATCTCAAGTCGGGTCATAGTTTGACTGACCTATTTGACCCATTTCAACCTGAAGTTAAAAAAAGCGCCAAGACACTTTTTCTATGCTAATTAATATACTAATTAATTAAATCACCAATAAAAATGTTAAAAGGACAGTTTAAAAATACTTAACATTATTTTTAAATTAAACATTTAAAAATTAGTATTTTTTTTGCTAAAAGTATTTTTTAACTTTTTTTTTAATTAAACACTTAAAAAAAACTATATTTTAACATTTTTTTACGTCAAACGCTTCAAAAAAGCATTTTTTTTAAATCAAACGTTTAAAAGAAGCATTTTTTTAATTTAAATGCTTAAAAGAAGCGTTTTTTTAAATCAAACGCTTAAAAGAAGCGTTTTTTTAAATCAAACGCTTAAAAGAAGCGTTTTTTTAAATCAAACGCTTAAAAGAAGCGTTTTTTAAAATCAAACGCTTAAAAGAAGCGTTTTTTAAAATCAAACGCTTAAAAGAAGCGTTTTTTAAAATCAAACGCTTAAAAGAAGCGTTTTTTAAAATCAAACGCTTAAAAGAAGCGTTTTTTAAAATCAAACGCTTAAAAGAAGCGTTTTTTTAAATCAAACGCTTAAAAGAAGCGTTTTTTTAAATCAAACGCTTAAAAGAAGCGTTTTTTTAAATCAAACGCTTAAAAGAAGCGTTTTTTTAAATCAAACGCTTAAAAGAAGCGTTTTTTTAAATCAAACGCTTAAAAGAAGCGTTTTTTTAAATCAAACGCTTAAAAGAAGCGTTTTTTTAAATCAAACGCTTAAAAGAAGCGTTTTTTTAAATCAAACGCTTAAAAGAAGCGTTTTTTTAAATCAAACGCTTAAAAGAAGCGTTTTTTTAAATCAAACGCTTAAAAGAAGCGTTTTTTTAAATCAAACGCTTAAAAGAAGCGTTTTTTTAAATCAAACGCTTAAAAGAAGCGTTTTTTAAATCAAACGCTTAAAAGAAGCGTTTTTTTAAATCAAACGCTTAAAAGAAGCGTTTTTTTAAATCAAACGCTTAAAAGAAGCGTTTTTTTAAATCAAACGCTTAAAAGAAGCGTTTTTTTAAATCAAACGCTTAAAAGAAGCGTTTTTTTAAATCAAACGCTTAAAAGAAGCGTTTTTTTAAATCAAACGCTTAAAAGAAGCGTTTTTTTAAATCAAACGCTTAAAAGAAGCGTTTTTTTAAATCAAACGCTTAAAAGAAGCGTTTTTTTAAATCAAACGCTTAAAAGAAGCGTTTTTTTAAATCAAACGCTTAAAAGAAGCGTTTTTTTAAATCAAACGCTTAAAAGAAGCGTTTTTTTAAATCAAACGCTTAAAAGAAGCGTTTTTTTAAATCAAACGCTTAAAAGAAGCGTTTTTTTAAATCAAACGCTTAAAAGAAGCGTTTTTTTAAATCAAACGCTTAAAAGAACTTTGCTGAAATCTTCAAATCCGCCACAATATCTTAATGATACATTTTCAACATCTTCACGATAACATCACAATTTTTTTAAATGATATCGTGACGATATATTTATGATAATCTTAACGATACCTTTTCAACATCCTCGCGATATTTGAAATTTGATATCGTTCTAATATCATTCTGATATTATATCGATTTATAGTCTCGATGTCGTGATGATGTTGAAATGGAAATTGTGATGTTATCGTGAAGATGTTGAAAATGTATCGTTAAGATTATCATAAATATATCGTCACGATATCATTTAATATATTGTCATGATATCATTTAAAAATTAATATTATCGTGAAGTTGTTGAAAATGTATCGTTAGGATATTATAATTATGTCGTTATGGTATTATTAAGATCGCTAAATATTTTATTGAAATATCGTGATGACATTTAAACTGTATCAGGATGATAATGAAACGTAGTAGATACATTCAATAAATTAAATCAATTTTAATTGGTTTAAATTAATTTGTTTATTAATTAATTAATATATATATATTTTTATAATGCAATTATAACAATTATGATGTTTTAATTGTTATTTAATTGTTAAATATTGCGAATTACGGTAATTAAAGGAAGAATATCCCTATCTCTGGATAGGATGACATAAAATAACGTGACGATATCAGTTCAACACTAATATTATATTGAAACTTGTTAAAAATGTTGAATTAGAGTGTCTGGATTATGGCGCAAGCTCTGCGAAATTAAAGTTATGATCGTACCTGATTAAATTAAGCCGAAACACTTGAACCTAAAAGAAACAGAAGAAACGTTATTATAACGTTCCTTACAAAAAAAAAAGAAAAAGAAAAGAAAAAAAGAAAATTCATATAACATTTCTTATAAAAAAAAAAAAAAAAAAAATATTAAGTTTCGCATCTCTCTCACCGGATGGTTAACATAAAACAACGTGACGATATCGTTATGACACTAATATTATATTGAAACTTATTAAAAATGTTGAATTGATGAACCTAAAAGAAACAGAAGAAACGTTATTATAACGTTCCTTACAAAAAAAAAGAAAAGAAAAAAAGAAAATTCATATATTCTTACAAAAAAAAAAAAAAATATTAAGTTTCGCATCTCTCTCACCAGATGGTTAACATAAAACAACGTGACGATATCGTTATGACACTAATATTATTTTGAAACTTGTTTAAAATGTTGAATTGATAAGTTTCTGATTACGACGCAAGTTTCTGCGAAATTAAAGATACGGTCATGCCTGGTAAATTACTTAGACATCTCTCTTTCCGAATGCTAATATAAAACAACGTGATAATATCATTATAACGCTAGAATAATCGCATTCTCAAGTATAAAAAAGAGGGGAAATAATACTATACTGAAACTTTCTTTGCGCACATTCCGAATTTCGTCCAAATTTCGTCGCAAATATTATTATACACTACTATTAAAAAATTTTTCTTTTTTAAAAAAAAATAATAATAAATAGATAAATAAATAAAAAAATACATCCCGAATTTCTGTTATATTGTTAAAAAATATTTCTAAACAATATTTGTACAGCGAGAGCTAAAATTTGTAAAACAATTAATATTATTATAAATAACTTTTTGTTTCGTACCTGTCAAGGTGTCGAATAAACTATTTTTCAATGTTGAGATTACGCCGGAATAAAAAATAGACGCGTATATGATTGTTAATATTATTAAAAAATATTTTAAATAGACTGACAATATTAAAATGTAAGTTATTACAGTAAAATGTAGAGAATACAGTAGAAATAACCGTCGTATGAATGTTTTAACAAACAAACAATGATTTTGATTGGATAATCAATACAAAGTCACGTTATCACGTGATAAGTAATGGACCAGTCACGATACCATAACAATATCAAAACGATATTGTTGCATTTATTTAATAAAAAAAAATACTGTATCATTTTGATATTGTTAAAACAATAATGAATTTAATGAGTAAACGTAGTATAAACTTATATTTATATTGTAAATTTATTAACATAATATTACTAATAAAGCTATATAGCCGTAAAATAATAATTATTTTTTATCCACAAATCAATTTTCGTATCATAGACAAAGTGAACTTTCTGTACGTGGTCAATTATTGATATTGGGAAGATTCTTCTCCAGCGAATGTCTTGGCTTGTCTGAATGCAAAAAAGAGGACATTTCAATATGTTGTGAATTCTGTTAATATTGTCAAACCAATTAATTGTAATAAAGGCATAATATTTATCATCATTGCCTTTGTATTTGAAGATCCCTTTTATAATCGCATAACATTCACCACTGTCTTCCTCGTGTATTGTTACGACGTCACCAATATGAAGATGTACTTTGGAAAAGACACTATCGCTTTCTTCCATAGTGTATGTCGCCAATTCATACCAGCCCATTTGAGAATATATAAGAGCTGACTTTTGTTCAATGTCCATAAATGAAAGAAGCAGCTCAGATTTGAAATTTGGCAAATTTTTCATGATATTTTCACGATCCTAACGGGACAAGCTCCTCTTTAAGATAATATTTGTAATAAAATCCACTGGAGATGAAATCGCTATATAAAATAAAATTACATTAATAATTGCGGAAATATTATTATTATAAAATTGTAATACAAACCTTCTTCATTTTCTTCCGGTTCTTGTTCATTTGATACCTTGTCTTCAGTAATATACCAATTAGTCAATAAATTTCTAAAATTTGAGGACATAGTAGCGAAACCTCTACAAGGTTGTGATAATCTTTGATCTGCGCCTCCATCTACTAAATGACGAATTGCAAAGAGCGTAGTATACCGCTTTAACAAGTCTAGCTCGACATTCTTACAATTTGTTCGTGGTACTATTGCTTTAAAGATCTGATGCACCATCTCTTTGATAAAGATGGGTCCTCAATTGATTTCCAAAATCTGCAATATTGCGGGTTTTGGAAATCAATTGCGCTTAGTAATTCGCAAACCCGCAAATAATTCGCAAACCCGCAAATAATCCGTAAACCCGCAAATAACCCGCAAATAATTTATAGTACCGCAAATAACCCGCAAATAATTTATAGTACTGCAAATAACCCGCAAATCTGCAAACCCGTAAATAATCCGCAAATCCGTATAGTATCGCAAATAATCTGCAAATCCGCAAATAATTTACATTATCGCAAATTTGCGAATAAGTGGACAAAATTGTCCACTTTTAGTATATAAATAAATTTGGTTATATTTAATTGCGAAGATTAAATTAACATGATTCATAAGTTTACAAAATGGACAAAATTGTCCACTTTTTAGTATATAAATAAATTTGGTTATATTTAATTGCGAAGATTAAATTAACATGATTCATGAGTTTACAAAATGGACAAAATTGTCCACTTTTTAGTATATAAATAAATTTGGTTATATTTTATTGCAAAGATTAAATTAACATGATTCATGAGTTTACAAAATGGACAAAATTGTCCACTTTTTAAAAAAAATGATCATGTGAAGATGATCTACAGTCAATCATAATTTTTGAGATTATTCGGATTATTTGCGGATTTGCGGATTATTTGCGATTGCGGATTTGCGAATAATTATTCTTCAAAATCCGCAATGTTCCGCAATATCGCAAATCGCAATTAATCTGCAATTAGGGTATTGCAGACACATCTTTACATGCAAGCAAAACTTTTCCTCACTATTAAAGATGGGTCCTCAATTGATTTCCAAAATCTGCAATATTGCGGGTTTTGGAAATCAATTGCGCTTAGTAATTCGCAAACCCGCAAATAATCCGCAAACCCGCAAATAACCCGCAAATAATTTATAGTACCGCAAATAACCCGCAAATAATTTATAGTACTGCAAATAACCCGCAAATAATTTATAGTACCGCAAATAACCCGCAAATCCGCAAACCCGTAAATAATCCACAAATCCGTATAGTATCGCAAATAATCCGCAAATCCGCAAATAATTTACATTATCGCAAATTTGCGAATAAGTGGACAAAATTGTCCACTTTTAGTATATAAATAAATTTGGTTATATTTAATTGCGAAGATTAAATTAACATGATTCATAAGTTTACAAAATGGACAAAATTGTCCACTTTTTAGTATATAAATAAATTTGGTTATATTTAATTGCGAAGATTAAATTAACATGATTCATGAGTTTACAAAATGAACAAAATTGTCCACTTTTTAGTATATAAATAAATTTGGTTATATTTTATTGCAAAGATTAAATTAACATGATTCATGAGTTTACAAAATGGACAAAATTGTCCACTTTTTAGTATATAAATAAATTTGGTTATATTTAATTGCGAAGATTAAATTAACATGATTCATGAGTTTACAAAATGGACAAAATTGTCCACTTTTTAGTATATAAATAAATTTGGTTATATTTAATTGCGAAGATTAAATTAACATGATTCATGAGTTTACAAAATGGACAAAATTGTCCACTTTTTAGTATATAAATAAATTTGGTTATATTTAATTGCGAAGATTAAATTAACATGATTCATGAGTTTACAAAATGGACAAAATTGTCCACTTTTTAGTATATAAATAAATTTGGTTATATTTTATTGCAAAGATTAAATTAACATGATTCATGAGTTTACAAAATGGACAAAATTGTCCACTTTTTAAAAAAAATGATCATGTGAAGATGATCTACAGTCAATCATAATTTTTGAGATTATTCGGATTATTTGCGGATTTGCGGATTATTTGCGATTGCGGATTTGCGAATAATTATTCTTCAAAATCCGCAATGTTCCGCAATATCGCAAATCGCAATTAATCCGCAATTAGGGTATTGCGGACACATCTTTACTCTTTGATACCAACTTGAGTGTTTATAAGAGTACCATAAGTCCTTGCATGCACCAGCAAGTGGATATTGATATGCAGGTTTGGTAAGTTAGCAAATTCAGGGAAAACCTAAAGCCACATTATTAAATAATATTTTATATATTGATAAATAAAAAATAAAAAATTATATAAGAATTATGAATAATTGTACTTTTGGAAGAATTTTCATTTCTTCTTCAAGGCATTTTTGTAATTCGTCATACGAATCTAATGTAAACTTGCTTTCAAAAACCATTCTCATTGTTTTTGCTACATATACCCAACAAGCAATTATTACATTTTTCGCCATGTTAATGCGTGATTCTTGAATTCATCGCAGAATGCTTCTGGATTCATTTTCCTTTAAGCTTGATGTTTCTAAAAAACTATTAAGTATAAAAGGCATTATCATAGCGAGCCTAAGATAGTCAGACATCATGAAACTAGCATTGTGACTAATTGGATTTGGCAAACGAGACCATTTTTTTGGTTTCTCAAAGTTCTTCCAGGTTTTGATAAACTCGTCCTCTCCTTTTTGTGAAAATAATTCGCACCTGTGGAAATCAAAAAGCTTTATTAAAAGATTTTGTTCGTTACATATCTAGCTAAAGTTAATTAAATTCAAAGATCATACGTTAATTTAAGAAGTCGTCCAATCTTCCCAGCAGTTGCATGATATACATCTTGAGGTGTCTGTAGATGCCTTTCTCTTAGCAGCCTATCCAAAATGCTAGGCCTTGTTCTTAGTCCAAACTCAGTACAAAGTCGTCTTTGCCTTGTGGTAGCAGATTCGTTAAATATCTCTTTAAATTGATCGTCAGTGATGTGATGATATCTTGATGTTGCTGGTACATCCTGAGAGAAGTTGGTAAGTGATTCTCGAGAGGCTGTACAAGTGCGGCAACCTTTATTGGCATTATGTCGTAATACACCACACATGTCATTCCCTTGTGGTAAATCAGCAGTTACGACACCTAAACCGGCTATTACCCAAGCATCTTGGCCATTCACTTCCATTAATTTTCCTTGTTCGAATTCTTTCATTTCAGAAATAAATGGCAACATGAATTCATTGAAATTACCACCGAAAGAAACAAACCCGAGAACAAAGTGATTTTTGAGCAACTTTCTTTGACGGGCAGGCATATTTCCAAACTGCACATAAACACCTCCTAACGAATGATAAACATTCCTAAATGTTCCAAAATCATCGTAGTATATGTCCAAAAACAGCTTATAAATCGGAATTGTTGGAGATGGTGGCTGCCTTATGGAAATATATTTCGAAGGATGTTGATAAGAGAACGTTGCATCACGAATGCGCCAGTGTATATGATGTTTATAAAGTATTTCGGTAATTCGTAGTGTATCTGCAGCAACCTTTTCTGAAATTTGTGATGTTGTTATTGTCAAGAATGGTTTATCTTGTAACCAAACTTCTCTGGAAAGAGAGCGATTTTGTCTTAATTCTCCCTTAAAAGTTCCAGGCAAGTCACTATAATCTAGAACTTTTTGGATTCTCAGCCGATACTGTTGGTTCTCTTCATTTAATAATATCGCTCTCAATCTGCCAAGTTTTCGCTTATTGTCGTAATAGTAAACAAAATCGCCGCATTGGTATATCTCTATTATATACATATAAAAAAAGTGTTAGTCTCTTGTACTTTATTACTTCGCCTCTCTACCATCAGCTTGCATTTAATAAATAATTACCCCCTGATATCATTAATTGTTCTTGACCGAAAAGAGGTAACTCTGCCAATAAGGTACCATGCCAGGACCCAGAAATATATATATAGGGGTCAGGTGACAAGAAAAAATTTTATTATGATCTGTACGCAAGGGTTTTTTATATGAATGGTACGCAAAATTGACACCTGATATTGAAAATCCTGCAAAAATACGCAAATAAAATTTCAGACTATCAAGAATTTAGCCGAGCTGGCTTACGAGCTAGCTTGAGCTTTTCAAGCTGCACCAGCCAGGGTCCATATAGAAAGAATTCCGCGTAGATCCTTCCTCACTTCAGCGGATCTTTGGAACTAAAAGTTTGTAGAATTCTAGATTTACAATTAAGGAATCCTTACGGATATTTATTGTTAATATTATTAATTTATTAAATTTATTTTATATTTATTGTACATAATTTATTTATAAAATATTGGATATCATATTTTATTATTTAGTCTAATACAACTATTAGCAATAAACTGTAAAAACCAATAAAATATTCTCATTTTTTATCGTTTTATGGTCTCCATATCAGCAGTTTGCTTCCAAATAATATTAAACAAATAGGAACAATTAAAAAAGAATCCAAGTTCCTAAGATTCAAGCCGTTCAAAATATGAATTTTCACCTCCGAAGATCTGAAAAATTGGTGATCTAAAAAAAAATAGTAATGAAATGAAGCTGTTAATAGCAGTTTCATTAAAAGACTATATAAAAAAATTACTAAAAAGGCTTCCTACAAAAATACATTCGTCCTAGCTCATCTAAAGAAAAAAAGAACCGAAGCCAATTTACCGAGATCCAACGCGCCTAAAAATGAAGTAAAAATGAACAGTTAATAAAAATATACAAAAATATATATATATTTATTTACTTTCCAGATTACCACGTCCAGAGAGACTCAAAAAAATCTCCTAAAGAAAAAAAGAACGAAAAGTTAGTAATGTTCGCTAAAATACAGTAGATAATAAAAAAACATATATATATTTTTTACTTGTCAATATATATATATATCAAAATCTCACGTTTTCAAAGATCTAAAGTCGTGTTAAACGTCTAAAAAAAAGGAAAACCGAATCGGTAGTACCATTTTGCTAAAAGAAATATAGTAAAAAAATAATTCCAGATTCTTACTTCACACATCTAGACCCAAAAAAAGTTGCAAGTTCCGAGCTCTGGCCAAAGATTCACGCCCCTATCCATCTTAAAAAAAAATTATCAAAATTTCTACGTGTCCAGGCCATCTAAAATTGAAATCTATTTCTAAAAAAGCTGTTAGTAACAGTTCGTTGAAATAAACTTGCATCCAGGACAGTATCCAGATCGAAATACCACTAAAAATGAAATTTATAGCCACTTGGATGGTCATCATACAGTATAACTGATAATTATTATCATTTTCTCATATTAAGTTTTTTTTTTAATCAGAAATCTACGCGATAAAGGTCCTAGCCACCTAAAAAGAGAATAAAGTCAAAACGTGTTAATAAAACATTTTGATAAAAGAAATCAATTTAAAAAAATATATATTTCGGATCTCTTACCAAATCACCACGAGTCCAAAGATCTGGCTGCCTGAAAAAAAAAGAAAATCGAAACATTGGTAGAACGTTTTGCTAAAGAAAAATTCAAAATTCAAAATTATACTTTATTCTACTCGGCCTAAAGAAAAACATAAAATATAAACGTATTAGTAAACATTTCATTAAAAGAATAAATTTAAAAAAAACCTCTTTCCTTATTCCTTACCGAAATTTGTATCAAACGAAAAAGCCGTGAGAAAAGGAAAGTTATGGGAAAAGGAGAGCTGTGGGAAAAGAAAAAGCCAATAGAGAGGAAAGGGACGAAAGGGAAAGGCCTGGCAACTGGAGAGTAAGGTAAAGGGAAAGAGTAGAGGACGGAGGAAATGAGAAAAAAAAATGGGAATGGCAATATGGAAGAGTTTTGTTGAGTTAAAAAAAAATTCTTATTTTTGATCGATCTGATTACTGTGCAATAAATATAGTATATACAGTATATGATCGGCCAAATTTAGACCAAATATACGCGAACTGAATTTCTTACATATAAAAATTTTGATGAAAAATACGCAATTTAATCACCTAACTATGAACAAAAAAATCCTGAATTATACGCAAATCAAAACCTTACACCGTCTAACTTCACTATAATGGCGACGCATCAGTAGACCCTACCCCTATATGTATATTTCTGGGTCCTACCATGCCAGTACTCGGATTTTGTTTTTGAATCGACACCAACACCAAAATACATTTCCTTTAATAGTGATGGGTTGTTAAGAACATTCCAAATGATATCACTTATTGAAAGTTGATATGCCATCTTTGAATCCTTTAAAGTTGATGGTGTTTTTTTTGATGAAATTGAGATAGATTTTGCTGATATTGAGGGAAGAGGAAGACGCTCCCTCCATGCTCGAAATCTCTGAATATTCTTTACAATATGATCTCTATTAAATTCTGGTCTCATGATAATGTCAACAAGATCTTTATATGCATTTGTTGAAATATTATGCTTATAAATCCAACAAAATAAGGCAGCAGTAGTTAAATTTTAAAAATATGGAGCAAAATTACCATCATAAGATGGTAACTTATCTTTAGCCAATGCTTCATCAACGAATAGCTTTTCTTCTGAGATATCAGAATCATGTCTTTCTTCATTATCTGACGACATTGTTTCATATTCTTCATCACTTTCTAAGGACATTATATAATCGCTTTCTGTTTCATTCTCTGATGATGTTGAAATCATGTTGGTATCACCTTCTTCATTATTGCTTCGTTATTCTAAATCATCATCATTATCGTTTCGTTGTTCTAAATGATCATTATCGCTTCGTTATTCTAAATGATCATCATTGCTTCGTTGTTCTAAATCATCACCATTATCGCTTCGCTGTTCTATATGATCATCATCGCTTTGTTGTTTTAAATCATCACCATTATCGCTTCGCTGTTTTATATGATCATCATCGCTTCGTTGTTCTAAATCATCACCATTATCACTTCGCTGTTCTATATGATCATCATCGCTTCGTTGTTCTAAATCATCATCTTCGTCGCCATATTTATTATACTCTTCACCGCTAATATTATCATCTTCAAAATCTTTTTGTACCATTTTTTCATTGTCATCATTATCCGATAATAAAAATCTGTTGGGCAACCTTCTAATATTATTACGGATACGAAAAGGTAATGTAGCAATATTCGCTTTTCGAGGTTTATTTCGTAATATGGCTATGATAATAATTATAATAAGGAATAATAAAATGAGTAAATTTAAAAAATGTCCATGCGCTTTTGTGTATTTAATTCATTAACTGCTTTTATAATATTTTTAATTGGAAATCATAGTATCGTGACTGCAGCACATAAACGGAAATTTTGGGTTAACAAATTTCTCATTAACGGAAATTTTGGGCAATGATCTGGTTACATGTAAAGAAATTTTGTATGAAATCGTGACCGCAGGACATAAACGGAAATTTATAAACAGAAATTTATATTGAAATTTTGAGAAAAAAAAATTGTCAATGGTTACATTAGTTCTTGGATCACAGTACATTAATGGAAATCTTGAGGAAAATGATCTAAAATTGATGTGTTAACAACAGTTATATGCAAAGAAATTTTGTATGAATATCGTGCGTGACTGCAGAACATAAACGGAAATTTAGATTACTAATTTCTTAAATTTTGGGAAAATCGACATGCAAAGAAATTTTGTATGAATATTATGACCACGGGACATAAACGGAAATTTGAATTGATCGGAAATTTTCTTAATGGCTACATTGGTTCTTTACTTACAATGCATTAACGAAGTTTTGAGGCAATGATCTGAAGAGTTGACTTCTTTAACGGTTATATGTAAAGGAATTTATATGAATATTGTGACCGCAGGACATAAGCGGAAATTTAGATCATCAAATTTTGGGATAATTGATCGGAAAAAAAATTCGTTAATAGTTAGTTACATTAACTAATGAATTATATAATGAACAACATCGTAACTATAGAAATTTGGGTTAACAAAGCTCTTGAATTTGGGATTGATGTTTTGACGATTACATGTAAAGAAATTTATATAGGCTGCTGGACATAACGGAAATTGGTTAACAAAGCTTTTCTGAAAAATTGACATTACATTTTAAGAATATCATGATCGTAGCACATTTAGACAAGACAAATGATCAGAAAAAAATTGTTAGCAATTCGTGTTCCAGTTTATATGAAATTTTGATTTTTATGATTTTAAATTATTACAATCAATTATTATGATAAAATCACTAGTTGTGAGCTTTACGGATATATATAATTATAAAATTACATAAGATTTATTTTTTTATTGAAATAAATTGAAAAGAAGGTGGATATAATATTGTGCGGTATTGTAATGAGATATTAATTTCATATAATGGCAATATCAATTCTAACAAATAATTTTAAAGTGTTAAATATTTCAAATTATCACAAAATATTAAAGAATCAAATGATCATACTTTTTTCACCATCCGAGCCCAGTCTCCCATGGTCTTCGCTTGGTTGTTACGAGACGGACGTTTTCATTTCTTTTTAATGTTGGTCTGAAGAAGATCGTTCGATCGGGTTTGTTCTTTTATTAGATCGTCTAGCGAGATCAATATCATATTATCTATAAATGAAAGAAACTATTTGAATATTATCATACGTTATTTAATGAATTAATATACCAGGTATTTTTTTTTTTATACCTGTTTCTTCTCTACTAGGTTTGGGAGAGAACATTTTCTTTCTATCTTTTTTTTATTAGAAATCTAAAAACTCTGATCTGAGATGTGGTATTTTTATATGTAACTGATAAGATATGGACAGTCAAACTTTAAAAAAAATATCAATTGAATTCTTTGGGAAAAAAGCACAAAGTAAATTTTTTTATAATATTACGACTGTGATATCATGACTGCACTATATAAAAGGAAATTTGGGTCAACAACTTGAAAAGTTTTTTTTAAAACTTCATTACATAATTCCGAGATAGAGAACTAATGTAACAAATTCTGTCAATGCGCTGCAGATAAAAATCAATGTAAACAATTTTTTCTCCTGATCAATTATTGATCTAAATTTCCATTTATTTATCGCGACCACGATATTCATGTCAAATTTTTCAGATCATTACCCTAGATTCCACCAATGTGCTGCAGATAAGGATCTTTTGCAGATAAAGAATCAACAGAACTGTTGACAAAATTTTTTTCTGATCAATTTTTTGATCTAAATTTCTGTTCATGTCCTGCAATCACCTTACATGTAACCGCAATTTTTCCATTTCCCAAAATTTCATCAATTTACTTTACATTGCACTAATATTGCACTGTTAAATATTTAATATAATATTTTTTCTATTAAGATTAAAAGAATAGTTAATAATTTATTATCAATCCTAATTATTAAAATAAATATATAATATATTAAACTTATGAAAAAATGTACTCTATTTAAGTATTAGGACAGCATAATATAGTATGTACAGTATAATTCTTCAACTCTGATTATGTAACCATTAACAAATTTTTCTCCTGATCAATTATCCCAAAAATCCGTTTATGTCCTGAGATCACAATATTCACGTCAAATTTTTCAGATTACCCCTGAATTCTATCAATGCGCTGCAGATAAAAAATCAATGTAATCATTAACAATTTTTTTCCGGTCAATTATTGATCTAAATTTCTATTTATTTATTGCGACCAAGATATTCATGTCAAATTTTTTAGATTATTACCCTAGATTCCACAAATGTGCTGCAGATAAAGATCTTTTGCAGATAAAGAATCAACAGAACTGTTGACAAAATTTTTTTCCGATCAATTTGTTGATCTAAATTTCTGTTCATGTCCTGCGATCACCTTACATGTAACTGCAATTTTTCCATTTCCCAAAATTTCATCAATTTACTGTATACATTATACTAATATTGTACTGTTAAATATTTTTAATATAATATTTTTTCTATTAAGATTAAAAGAATAGTTAATAATTTATTATCAATCCTAATTATTAAAATAAATATATAATATATTAAACATATGAAAAAATGTACTCTATTTAAGTATTAGGATAGCATAGTAATATAGTACGTACAGTATAATTCTTCAACCCTGATTATGTAAACATTAACAAATTTTTTCTCCTGATCAATTATCCCGAAAATCCATTTATGTCTTGCGATCACGATATTCATGTCAAATTTTTCAGATTACCCCTGAATTCTATCAATGCGCTGCAGATAAAAAATCAATGTAACCATTAATAATTTTTTTTGATCAATTATTGATCTAAATTTCTATTTATTTATTGCGACCACAATATTCATGTCAAATTTTTCAGATCATTATCCTAGATTCCACCAATGTGCTGCAAATAAAGATCTTTTGCAGATAAAGAATCAACAGAACTGTTGACAAAATTTTTCCGACCAATTTTTTGATCTAAATTTCTATTTATATCCTGCGATCACCTTACATGTAAGCGCAATTTTTTCATTGCCCAAAATTTCATCAATGTACTGTAAACATTGCATTAATATTGCACTGTTAAATATTTAATATAATATTGTTTCTATTTAGATTAGATTAAAAGAACAATCCTAATTATTAAAATAAATATATAATATATTAAACATATGAAAAAAATGTACTCTATTTAAGTATTAGGACAGCATAATATAGTACGTACAGTATAATTCTTCAACCCTGATTATGTAACCATTAACAAATTTTTTCTCCTGATCAATTATCCCGAAAATCTGTTTATGTCCTGCGATCACGATATTCATATAAAGTTTCTTTACTTGTAACCGTTAATATTGCTCAAAATTACCATTAATGTTTTGTGAACAAAGAGCTAATATACCCATTAAGGATTTTCCTGATCAATTATTCCAATAATTTGAAAATTTTGTTGGCCAAATTTCCGTTTATGTCCTACAGTTACGATACTCATATATAATTTCTTTACATGTAACCGTTAAGATGTCAAATTTTCCCAAAATTTTCGTCATAAAGAATCGATGTAACCATTAACAAATTCTTCCGATCAACTATCCAAGATTTAATATAACCATGAATGTTTTTTTCGAGAATGCTAACACAATTTCCTTTTATGTGCTGCAGTCACGATGTAATTTTTTCTTAATATTAGGAGAAATCTCTATAAATAAATAAAGATGATGCTGTATTCGTTTCGTCAGGAATCACCTATTTCTTTACGTGATGAATCACCTATTTCTTTACGTTGCTACTAGCACAATACCGATAAGTACCATCTTGTTTGTTTATCATAACTAAACGCAGAGGAGTAACAGAAAAAGGTAATAATATTATATTTTTGATTTAAAATTTATATAGTAATTGCGCCTAATACTATTATAATGATACCTAAAAGACAAGGCAACAAAAGCTGCAAAGACTACAAAAACTATTCGTACATATGTTGCCAACTCTTCACGTGATTATAATAAGGAAAGAGATGAAAGGAGAGAGGAAGGAAGTGAACATGAACAAAATAATTTACATGGACAAGATGTAGATATTGGAGAAGGTAATAATAGACAAGATGATGATATTGAAAGAATTATTTTGGGTAAATACGTTATAATAATTGTTTTATTATTCAATTGAAATGATATTTCTGCGAATTTATTTAAAACTAAATTTACTTCGTTATAATGAAGATATGCTTCCAGAGCAAGAAGAAAGAAATATTGAAAAAGAAAGAAGAGAAAATGAGAAGAAAGAGATGGAGAGGAGAGATAAAGAGAGAAGAGAGAAAGAAAGAAGAGAGAAAGAGAGAAGAGAGAAAGAGAGAAGAGAGAAAGAGAGAAGAGAGAGGGATAGGAGAGAGAAAGATAAAGAACAAGAAAAAAATGAAAATGATGAAAGCGGTAAAAACATAAAATCTGAACATAATTAATGAATATAATTTTATTCTCATTTAATATTACTTCTAGAGAGTGAAGAAGAAATTCCAGTTCAATTTGGCGCAATGACCAATCAATTGCAAATTTGCAATTGGTTGGTTTTACATCCAAATGTACTACATCTGGCAAACAAAATGCTTGATGCCTCGACGAAGCAGCCATCAACAAATTTGCCACTAACCACCTCAACTTCGTCACCATCTGACAACGTAAAATCCATTTCTTATTTTGGTTGTTACATTCTTACCAATTAAGAACAATCGTTATTACACAGAATTACTGATGTATTATATATTATTGATATTATTACTGTTTAGGATAATTATCGTCTTATTGACGAAGAAATGAAATGCTTTTTTTTGCGAACTAGAAATCTGCCCGATCATGCGTTTGATAAAATAACACAAAAAATTTTTGGGCATGATGCTTATCAAAGTGTGGCGAAGTCAATTAACGAACGATATCATAAATCATTTTCTGACTATCGATATCAATTGAAAAATGTACTTTCAACATTAGTAAAAGAATTTCGACAAATTGTAGAAAGGTGATCGATACGTTCATATCGTTATGTTGTTGTTTTATTACAATGATTTAATGATTTAAATTTTTTTTCTATTAAAGTGGATATACGGAAAGTTCAGATCCTACTGACGAGAAAGTAAACAATTTCATATCACGTAAGGTGGTTTTAAAGAGAATCTTAAGCCGATACGTTTCAGCTATCGATTTTACAAAATTATCAGAAACTTCACTAGATAAATTAATAGAATTCTTCAAAAAATCCTTCAAAATAGTCTGGGTTGAAACTGAAAGCGCAAATATCAAAGAAAAGGTTAAGGAGTTAGATATTATTACAGAAGATCTAGAAATTCCTTCTCGTAGCGGGAGAAACATTGTTAGCTCTTTAAAACTCCATCTTTTTTCATAAATACAGTACATATCACATAAAAGACCGTGATAACATTGATATGTTTTTTATTCCTTTATGATAATAAAGATTACAATATATCATAACGTCACCACTCTGCTAATAATTCATGTGACCTGATTTCACGTTATACGTAGATTTTATTGATTTTTATTATGCCGCGTTAACCATCTCTTTTTCTTCCCAACTTGTTTACCATTTTTCGAAGCGAAATATAAAACCACATAAACTATAATAAATATTTTTATTTAATATTTTATTTAGTTAAATAACTAGTATAGCGTTTTAATCTTAGATAATATATCTATACATAAAAGTCAGCGTTTGCAGAATATTTGTGAGGAGAAAGGAATACGACTTGAGTTTTTGCCATCTTATTCTCCCGATTATAATCCCGTAAGAATTTAATCTTCCATTATTTAAAAATTTATTGCTTACAGATCGAGCAAGCATTTTTTTATATTAAAAATTTTTTACGACAACATCGTGATTGGGTAGAATCTGTAGAAAATCCAGTAGACATGTTAAATTTCAGTTGTATGACAATTGGCAAAAATTTTGCTAAGGCGTGCTTTGAACATCTGGATATTTATAAATTAAAATTAAATGTCAAAATTATTTGAACTTCAAAATTTATTGCTGAATAAAAGGAAGTTATTATACAAATTAATAATTTTACTGAACTAAAAGTTATTAATCAGCATTTTTATAGTAAAGAAACAAACAATCTTAACAGAAACCTTA
This sequence comes from Rhizophagus clarus, assembly GCA_015698045.1. Taxonomy (NCBI): domain Eukaryota; kingdom Fungi; phylum Glomeromycota; class Glomeromycetes; order Glomerales; family Glomeraceae; genus Rhizophagus; species Rhizophagus clarus. Next base: position 178,838 of record BLAL01000271.1, read on the forward strand.
GATTTTTAAACAGCCATCAAATTACTGACTTCCATATTGAACAATTTTTTTTTATATTTTCTGCAATATGAATTTAATATTATCATCATATCAATTTGGCATTCAAGATAATATTCAAAAAATGTCTTAATAAATTTTATTTAGTGCCAGTGTGATTAATAAAATGCATTATTATTTATTATTATTATAAAAAAATATCAAAACAAAAAAAGAACACGCCACAAGGTGAACCAGAAAAAAAACTCGTCACCAGACAAACCAGGAAAAAAACCCGCCACCAGGCAGACCAAACAAACTACATAGAATAAAAAATTCGCCACCAAGGCGACCAGAAATGAATTAAAAAAAAAACCTATTCCTCAATTCTTCCAAAAAATTTGATTAAATCAGCCGGCTTTAAAAAATTCTTTTTAAATGGAATAGGTACCTTTTCACCTCTTCGTAAATGGCAATCTTTTGACTCGTGCGGACTGACCCAACACCTGCAGCATCTTCCCCAGAAATTTTGCTGAATATTCGGGCAGGTATTAAAACCATGCCCGTAATATTCACATAAGTAACACAGATCTTTATATGAGCCGATAGGCGCAATCCAATTTGTCCTGCTAGATAAAGCGACCCCCTCCGACGTGTATATAAAATTTAAATTTGAACCAGGAGCCGGGTTCGAAGAAATTGGCGGGTTCGAGGAAATTGGGGAGATCGAGAAAATTGGTGAGATCGATGAAATTAAAGTCATTAAGGAAGTTATTGATGATGAGGTTACTGAAGAGTCTAAGGGTAGCGAAGAGCTTAAAGATGAAATTGAATCTGACAAGGATCTGTATGTTGAGACCGGAGGAGAAGGAGAGGTAATAGCAGAGACATTAAGAGGAGAAGTAGAGACAATAGGAGGAGAAATAGTAGATGAAGCAGCGGTAAGTCGTTCTTATATTGTTAGTCAGTATCAAAACATACAGTATCAGTAACCTGATAGAGCCATATACAGCATCAATGCACCCAAAAAAACATAGTGTTAACTTATCTTGGAGTATTGTAATTAACATTTGAATTGTACTAGAATTATTCTTTATTGTTATAGAATGATTAACAGATATACTTAATATATCTTTAATCGCGTTCAGGTTATCAATTATATAAAAATCATCGCTAACTTCATTATTATTGTCGATAATAGTAGTGTTATCAATGTTATCGGGCATATTAAAATTAAGACACGTTATTTTAAAAAGGAAGAGTATGAACTTTTTTTTGATAAAACTTAAAGGTTCTTTTGGGTAGGAGGAGAAAATTCTTTTTTTTTTTGATAAAACGAAGTTCTTTCGGGTAGGAGGAGAAAATTTTTTTTTTTTAATCATATTTATTTAAAAAAAAAGGACGTGGGAATAAGATTTTTTCTAAAATTTTTATTTCTTTTTTTTTAAAAAAAAAATAGGAACGTGAAAATAAGTTATTAAGGGAAATCGTTATAAAACTTTATTTTTCTTGAAAAATTAGGGTTATTTATATACAACTAGCGAAGTGTTGGGCCTATCCTAAATGGGAAACATCATTCGAAAATCTCAGTACAGAATTGCTGGGCTTATTCTAAACAAGGCTTATCCTAGCACTGAGATGTTCCTGTTTAGTTGTCTAATTACGGATACTTTTTTATTTGAAAAGTTGTCGTCAATATTTGTTTAGTCACACACTATTAATTAAATCAATATACATTAGTAATCTGCGCCAGAAAGACAACTAAAAAATAAATTCTTTTATATCAATATACATTATACATGACTTGCCGACCAATTATTCTATTAAACACCTGGGAAAGCGCCAGTGGGAAATTTGCACAACCACAAACTATAACTTTACACAAAGCGATGATTGATGGTGAAATAAATATAGCCATATAATAAGTAAATCAATGGCACAATAAAACACAGCCTTAGATAGAAATAAAAAAGCATAATAATTAGAAAAAAAACAGAAAAAAAGATCTCTTTTTTGTAAGTACCAGCCAGTTTAATTAGTACAGTATAACCTGTTCTTCACGCCAAGTACAAACAATTTATCCAAATGAGATTAAATGATAATCTCAGTGCAAAACTGTGATTTTTATTGGTCTACAGAATTTGGTAAAATATGCAATATGCACATGTGTAATTAGCTAATTAGGAATTTAAAGCAATGCTACGATCATTTGACCAGAAGTTTTATACAGTCAAACTTCGATGTACCGATGCTTCCGGTTTTGGGAAAAAGTATCAGTACATTGAAATATCAGTACATATATGTAATTAGTAGATTATAATGCAGGCCAAAATCTAACTCTGGCTCGCACTATGCTTAATTCTGAGTCCAAAATTTTTGAATATATTATGTATAACGTGAGTATGATTATAGAAAAAAAATCTAATTCCGGACATAATTAAAAACGATGCCCAGTTACAATTTTTAACTCAGGCCAAACTTATAGTGCCGGCCAGAATTAACACTAGTGTAACCAAAATTATTGGTACATCTTAATATACATTACTATAAAGGGACCAGGAGGTAGTATCGGTATATGTTACATCGCGAAATTATATATAATATCGGTATAATGAGATTTTTTTATTAGTGGTGAAACGGGACAACAAAAATTTATCGGTAAAAGCAATTATCAGTATATAGAGTATTGGTACATCGAAGTTTGACTGTACAGTATATGCGCATAAGACTAGTTCAAGAATACCAAGTCATCGAAGGAAAGGGAAATGGATGCTTTCTTGGATAAGGCGCATAAGAAAAAGCATCAGTGATGAAATAAGAGAAGAGAAGCTTCAGCATGAATCATCTACTCAGATATTTCTAACTCGCAGAACTGTTGCCTCTTTCTTTTTAAGATGTTCCTTTTCCATACATGATTCCCATTCTTTGATTTCTACTTTGCTTCTTCCCCGGAGATCGGTTGAGACAGAACTGAAATAATCAATATAGAGCGAGTTTGATAAAAATCAATTGTAGAACAAGGGCTAATACGTAAATTGTCTTCATCCATACCGCCTGAAGATACCGAAACTATCTTGTTTCTAACTTTGGCTTAGTTCAAATCACTCGCTATCCTAGGAATCATTCCTTTCAGTTCAGTGCTTTAAATAATCTCTTTTTCCCAAAGAATTTATTTTTCGTTCTCATTACTAACGTATTTTGTATTCGTGTTTATATTAAAGTAAGTTGCTCTCTGTTTATAGGAGAGGTTAATTATTAATTATACGACTTAAGATGTTTGAGAAGGTTCAAGGAAAAGATAACTCGTAGTGTTATGATATCAATGCAAACAACTTTTTTTGCAGAAAAAGTTTTTTTTAGTAATAGGTATAACCACGATATAGAATTTTTAAAAAAAAGAAAAAAATTGAAAAAAAGATTAATTTTTACTCGATAATCACAATGTCCGTCATTATATTAATCAAATTTTTTTCCTTAGAAAATCTATTGAGATCAATGGTAAAAAAGAAACTTATTTTCAAAATTAATCGTAACAATGTGAGAAAAATATTAATTTTACTTGGCCATGATTTAATCACAATATCCATCATTATATTAATCATATTTTTTTTCCTTAAAAAAATCTGTATCATATGATGTAATAAGATCAATGGCAAAAAGAATTTTTTTTCTTTTCGTAATTAACCATATTAATCATAGATATAATTACGATGCAAGAAAAAGATTAATTTTTTTCGATCATGATGTGGTAAGATTAACGCAAAAAAAAAGGGGATAAAAAAATTTTTTTTTTTTTTTATTCAATTATTTCTTTTTTTTTTATATTGAGATATCATTAAAATGTCTTCTCAAGATCTTGATAAAGAACAAGGAATTCGTAAAAAAGGTTCTCTTATTAAACATTGGCAGCCATCGCAACCGCAATATCAACAACCTCAGTCTCAATGGCCGCAACAATCTCAACAGCTGCAACAACCCCAATCTCAACAACCGCAACAACCTCAATCTCATCAACCGCAACAACCTCAATCTCAACAACCGCAACAATCTCAACCCCAAACTCTACTTCAGTGGCCACGACAACCTCAACAATTTCAATTTCAATGGCCGCAACCACCTCAATCTCAATGGCCTCAACAACCTCAACAATCTCAACCTCATCAATTTCAATGGTCGCAACCACCTCAATCTCAATGGCCTCAACAACCTCAACAATCTCAATTTCAATGGCCGCAACCACCTCAATCTCAATGGCCTCAACAACCTCAACAATCTCAACCTCAATGGCCGCAACCACCTCTACCTCAATGGCCTCAACAACCTCAACAACCTCAACAAAATCAGCAACGTCAATGGCCACATCATGAATACCAATGGTCGCAATCACCTTCTCAACAACCTCAACAATACTTACCTCAATTACCACCTCAACCTCCTCAACAAATTGATGATGAAGAAAAAATAGGTGACCTATAATTGAAATTCATTATTCTTTTTTTTTGTGATATGAATAGTTCACTTACCTTGATATTTAATAATTGTAGACAAAATGCTAAAAGAGGAGTTCTTGAGAATTGAGAAAATAATAAATATATCTCCAGATCCCTATAAAACTAAGAAGAAAATAGCGGATGAATTCAGCCTAATTTTACCCGATTATATCAATTTTATGACCGAGAAATACAGAAAAAGTCAAAGTCCCATATCAACAATAACATCACTGGAATCCTCTCCGGTGACGTCACCACATTCCCCGCTGCGTTCTCCGCCTTTGAAGAGCCGCACTCCAATGTAAATATATATAATAAATCTGTAATATTTATAATTCATATGTTCTGAGCCCATTTATTTTTATTATAGGGATAATTTTGAACGACAACTCATAAATAACAATTTGGAGTTGCCGTCTCAATATTTTACTAAAGAACGTCACTACCCCAGAAGTCTTTCCCCAAGACCTAACGCGAATGTTCCAGATAAATATACGGAACCTAAAACCAGTCGCGAATATAGTCAAAAACAAATGAGTGAAATATTAGAAAATAATTATAGTTCTCTCCCAAAATGGATCTTAGATATCATTTACGTTGAATTAAGAGCACTATTCCTTCGTACTCGACACCTTGATCATTCTTCTAGAAATTTAATGATAGAAGATATAATTAGTGAATTATTTCCGCATTTTTCTAAGAAGAAAGAAAACAAACAAAAAAATTAGTTTTATGGGCAAACGTTTTCAAAAAGTTTTTGATGGATGGAGGAGCGAATTATGGTCGAATATAGGTTTTGCATATCAGAATAGTTGCACTAACGATAATATTTCCCAGTTAAAATCTAAAGTTTCAGTTTCAACTATATTTCGTCAGTGGTTGACATGTGTTTTAAATGAACTATCAGAGGAAATGGAAAGAGCCTCCAAAATGTTATTATTTACGGGATTAAATGTTTAAGTGAGGAGGTGGATGATGACAAGACAGCTCGTCACAACTTTTTTATGGCAAATACAGATTTATACACAATAAATTTGGACTTTGCTTGTACTGATAAAATAGATGTTATAAGATCAATGGAGCTGTTTCATTATTACATAAGTGCTGCAAGGTCATTTCCCGAAGATGATGACGAAAAGAATGATAATGATGAAAGAGAGCAAAGAAAGCATAAAAAAAAAGTAACTAAGAAGATTGCAAATTAAGGAGGCTAGTGAGAAGCGTTATTATAAATTTTATATAATATATTTTTATTATGTATCATTTTACATTTTTATCACGTCCTTTATTTTTATATTTCTCCAAATGGAGAGGACATTGTAGCTGGAGCTGGTGGTGACGATAATACTTTAAGGTTCTGGAAGATTTTTAATACTCTAAGAACAAAAGGGATAGAAAATAAATATTCGTGGAAACTTGATGGTCTTATAATGTTATAGCGCTTTGATTTTTTTATTCGATCAATAGTTTATAGTAAATATTTAGCATAGAAGAGCTATAATTTAGTAATTATACTTAACATTTACATTATTAATACTTTTATTATTAACACTTTTAATCATAAATAAAGTTCATATCAATAATTTTGCTTAATATATATATAATTTATTCTTTGCTGAAATGTATTGAATTGTGTCCGAATAGTAAACATATCATGCAAATAATCGTCTACCGATCATAGATCAATTTACCGATAAATCGTCACGAATTATTATTAAAGTCGTTCCGATTTTAAAATTTTATTAACCATGTCGATAAAATTTAGTAAATGTATTGAATAGAATAATGTCTCTAATACATTTCAAATACTGTATATTAAAATATACATTCGTAAATAAAATGAGACTATTTTTACTGAACAAGGCAATTTTTTCAAGATATCGTATGATACTTTTATGATATCATAAATGTACTTAAAATTCGAATTTTAATATGGTTGTAAAGACATTTTACATAATAAAAAATCATTTTGAAAACCACATTAGAACCCATTTCTGATGCTTACCAGAACATCATAAAATATATCATCCTGACAATGTATTTAAAACCATTTTATGATAATTTTCACAATTTTGTAAAGATTGACAGAACATGATTAATATATTTTAAAATGCCAATAAATTATTTTATTATACGGCTAAATAATAATACATAAACTACTAGTATAATTTACAAAATAGAAAAATTCCAAAGAAACGAACTGTTAGTAATAGTACATTAAAAAAAAAAGATTTAAAAAAAAAAATGTTATAAAATACCCACCGAAATCTACACCCCTGAGCTCCAGTTGAAATCCCATGCTTTGAACCTGTCTAAAAAAAAGAACAAGTGTTAGTACATTTCGTTAAAGTAGTAATTAAAAAAACTCTTCTCTTACCAAATTCTCAATATCTAAAATCATATGGAAAATACATCAAAGTATATCAAAAAAAATATATTTTTTCTTTCGAAATTGACCACTATATTAATCATACTCGATCATGATGTGGTAAGATCAATGCAAAAATAAGGAATGAAAGAATTGATTTATAATAATAAAAAAAATGAGAAGAAAAAAAAATTTTTGACTCACATTTTAACCTGTAGAATCATCATCAAACAAGTTTTAAAAATGTCTTCTCAATATCGTAATAAACCTATACAAGAACAAGAAATTCGTAAAAAGAATTCTCTTATTAAAATTTGGAAGCCTTTGCAACCGCAATCTCAACAACCTCTGTGGTGGCGATATACGGAAGTAGTCAAAGTCCATAGTATATTTTTATGTAATCTTGCTTAATCGTATAAAAATATCAGAATTTTATTTTAATAATATGGCAGCACGTTATACATATAAAAGTTGTAAAAAAAAAAAAGTTTAATATTTGCGGTATTGCAGATGAGTTGCGATACCACAAATGAGTTGCGGCAATGAAGTGACGATATCAAATCAATATCGTAAATACATCTTTTTTTATCCCTGAAATTACCAATATCGTAACGATATCAAGACTATACCGATCAGATATTTTTTTAAATAAATGTTGTCACAATATCTCGGCGATAAATTGTGGGATGAAGTGACGATATCAAATCAATATCGCAAATATATCATCCTTTTTTTTTGAAATTACCAACATCGTAATGATATCAAGGCTGTGCCGATTTGATATTCTTTTGAATAGATATCGTCACGATATTTTCGCAATAAATTATGGTGATGAAGTAACGATATCAAATCAACATTATAACAATATCATCACAGAAATTGATACCATTATGACATGAAATTTATATCGTACCTGTATCAATTCAACATCGCTCATATTTTCAAGGTTTCTGTAAAGAAGCGTTTTTTAAATCAAATGCTTAAAAGAAGCGTTTCTTTTTAACTTAAATGCTTTATTAAACATTTGAAAAAAAGCGTATTTCTTTCATTTCTTTCTGATTAAATGCTTTAAAAAGTGTTTTCTTTCATTTCTTTCTGATTAAACTGCTTAAAAAAAGTGTTTCTTTCATTTCTTTCTGATTAAACCACTTAAAAAAAAGCATTTCTTTCATTTCTTTCTGATTAAACAGCTTAAAAAAGTATTTTTTAATTAAACGCCTAAAAAATGACATTTTGTTTAATTAAACGCCTAAAAAATGACATTTTGTTTAATTAAACGCCTAAAAAATGACATTTTGTTTAATTAAACGCCTAAAAAATGACATTTTGTTTAATTAAACGCTTAAAAAAAAGTGGTATTTTTTTTTAATTAAATGCTTAAAAAAAAGCATATTTTTTTTAATTAAACGCTTAGAAAAAGCACTTTTCTGATTAAACACTTAAAAAAAACTGTTTCTTTAATTAAACGCCTGGTGATAAATGTGAACGCCTTAAAATGAAACCAATAACTTTTAGGTTATAAAAAACTGTAACATTTTATCCTGAACGATGCTTAAAAATAAGGCGTTTTTTAGAAATAGTTTTATGCATTTATATTTATTTAATTTTTAATTCATTTTTTTTACATTGCTTCAGTTATTCAAGTGAAATTATAAACGCCTAAAAATAGCAGTTTTTTTAATTAAATGATTAAAAAAAGGTGTTTTTTTAAAATTAAATGCCTAAAAAAGGTGCTTTTTTTAATTTAAAAGCATAAAATATTACGAAACATATAAGAAAAACATTTTTTTTGTCACTTTGTCACTCTATTAAAAAGTAATAACATTCCTAACAACTCGCTTGACCTGTCTGACCTGATTAACCTGATCTGACCCATCTGACCTGAAGTATTATACAGGTCAAATGGGTCAGATCAGATCAGACGGGTTACCTGACCTGACCCGACCTGAAAAAAATATTAGGTCAGGTCAAATGGATTATCTGACCTGACCTGACCTGTTCGGAATACTAATTCTAGCGTAAAATAAAAATAAAATAATTTACCAATACAGAACTGTCGTAAATAGCATAAAATAAAATAAAATAAAATTCATCTATACATAAAATATTATTTTTTTTAATAAAAAATGGCTTAATGTGATTGGATAAGAACTACTGTCCTTTCTATTGCAAAAAAGTTTGTGTTCCTATAGTATTAATTTTAGTTTAGTATAACTTATCACTATTTTTAAATATAGATTATTTTGGTATAACATTCATAATTATCTTGATTATCTCAATTTTTTATTATGTAAACTGACTTTTATTTATAATTGAAAAATATAGCCCATATCAAAATCTACCTGACTATAGCAAAAACTCATTTTTCATTTTCTGGGTAGTTTCTATCCTTTTTATTGCAAAGATCCTATATTTTCTATTTGTTTACACAGGCAAGTAAAAAAAATCAATAGTAGAACGTTATTAGTTACTAGAACATTAGTGAAAAGAAGAAATACATTAGAAAAATATATTAATAAGAGTATTAAGAATAATATGATAATAGAAAAAAAAATTTCAATAAAAAATACCTTTATAAAATATTTAAAAAGAGAAAAAGTTTTTTGATAAAAAAAAAAAAATACGGAGATAAATAAATAATTTATGCAATCACATGATCAACAAAATTATTAAATTCTATTGGTTATTTAGTAATTATTCGGTTTACATATACTAATTATACTGCAAATTTTTATCTTTTTTTTTTATATTATAACATTTTATGATCAATTATTTGTTGATAAAGCAATACAATGTAACATGCTTCTAAGTTCTACTAACAGCCACAAATCAGTCACCTATCGGTTACCTATCAGTTACCTATTATGTATAAGTCAACTAAAGTCATGATTGGATTTTGTACTCAACTTGTGTTAATATAATAAAATTATTACAATATCATTGATTATATTAAATTTATCAGAGTTTTTAAGTTTAATTAAAGATGATTAATGATTCTTTAGTTAAAAAATTTTCAAAAACAATTTCACAAACAAACTCAACAATTTTTTTTGGTACATTTAAGATGACAATCGTCTCAAATTCAGAAAGAAAATTCACCCATTATTTTACCTATATTAGGATATTATTACATATTTATTCGACCCTAAAGAAAACTACCCAAATATTATTGATAAATAGGCTGAATAATAGTAGTTTTATTAACATTTTTATTTATAACAATATACATATTATAATATTATATAAAATTTAATCTAATATTTATCTATCTATATATTATTATCACTTGTTATTATTCACATTAATCTATCTGTCATTTATTCACAACCATCATCTATACAATCAAGCATCCTAAAAAAATCCTAAATTCGCATCATATGAGAGTCAAAAGGTAATCTAATAAATTAACAATTTGTAAAAATAAAAAATTAAAATCAATAAAAAACACATTATAAATCCATATATCCAAAAATCTTAAAGAACAAACTGCTAAAAAAAGAAAAAATAAAGAAATGTTAGAAATGTTTCTAATTAACTAAAAGTAAAAATAATCAGTTTCACAATAAGTGAAACTTACCATTTTTATTTTCATGTTCATTTGAAACCTATAATATATTTTTAATTAAAAATGTTTAAAAAAATATAATAAGTTTTGCAACACAACTTTTGCAAAACTTACTATTTAAATTTCAAAAATCCAGTTATTAAAAAAAGTTCAAGTAAACTTTTCTTGGATCACATGAATTGTATGTTATATTACTTTAAGAAAAGTTTGAGTGAACTTTTCTTAATCACATGAATTATATGTTATATTATTTTAAGAAAAGTTTAAGCGAACTTTTCTTAGATCACATAAATTGTATTAAAGTAAACTGAAAGACCTGTCTAAAAAAAGATAACAAACAAACTATTAGAAACAGTTTATTAAAAAAAACAAGTATTTTTAAAAAAAGTTAGGTCTATACCTATTATGTGTCAAGAACCTTTTTAAATAAAACAACCTGTCATTGTTTCAAAGTCTGGAAGCAAATAGAAATACCTAAAAAGAAGAGAAAATGAATATTAGAAATTGTTTGTTAAGTAAATAAATTTAAAAGAAAAAAAAATATTACAACAACTTATCTAAAGATCACGTAAAAGACTGAAGTTGTCTGTTTATAAAAAAAAGAAGTGAAAGTGAACGTTAGAAATCATTTGTTAAGTAAAAAAATATATATATACAATATTAACTTTGACTACTGAAGTCCATCATTAAAGAGCCAAAAGGTTGCATAAAAAAAGAAGAGAGGGAAAAAAAGATGAAAGAAGAAGGAAGCTAGGAAGGGAACGAAAGGAAGTAGCAGAAGGGGTGAAAGGAGAAAAAGGATGAAAGAAAAAGGAAAAATGAAGGTTAAAAGATTGAAAAAAAAATTGTAATTTAATTCAACGATTACTAATTATTATGATCAATCTATTCTTACAGTTTTCTAAACTGTAATTTTTTTTTATTTTTTTTTTTAGGTTGCCAGACTCCCAGATTTGGAATGTAAGTTGAAAGGGATGGAGAAATTTTTTTTTTAATATTAAAGAAATATTACTAATGTTTCTTTATTTTTTTAGGTTGCTGGCCTTCTTGGATGAACTACTAGTCGAAAAAGGACAATTCAGCCTAAATTTGACCAGATCAAATATAAGTCGAATGACGATCTAACCTATGTCAAATTAAGGCTGATTTTTTTTGGCACATTTAAGGTGCCAATCGTCTCAAATTCGGAAAGAAAAATTTGACCTATATTAGAACATTTACATATTTATTCGACCTAAAAAAAACTATATTCGACTACTATATATAATCTGAATATTATTGATAAATAGGTCAAACTAAAGATTTTTTAAGGCCGAATAATAGTAGTTTTATTAACATTTATTTATAGCTACATTTTATTAATAGTTACATATTATACATATAAAATTCTATCTAATATCTATCTATATATTATCATTCTCATCCGTCCATCCATCCGCCATCCATCTACAACCACTATCTATTAAGACCCATGTGGCAAAGAAACGTGTTTATAGTTCAAAGCCAGACCAATTTTCTAAAAAAAAAATGGAAAGAAAAAAAATGTTAACATTTTTTAGGTAAAAACTGAAGGCTGTTGATGGTGGCCTAAGGTATATATCTACATAGAGCTTTATGATCGCTTTTTTTGAGACTATTCTCCTATGAAACTTTATCTGGTTTCAGTGGAGCCAATTTTCCTATAAAAAGAAAAAAAAATGAATATTAGTATAATATTCGTTGAAATAATACGAAAAAATTAAAAAATATTTTTACCTGCAGGTATTCCATCAGAGACTTGAGAAATTATCTAAAAAAAAATGATCAATGAGTAATGATCGTTAAAATAAAAGTGAAAAAAAAATCACTTTTTTACTTACTAAAATCCAAGTCCAAACTTTCGAGATAATCACCATTGAATCGCCTAAAAAAAAAGAAATAAAATAAAATAAACTGTTAGCAATAGTTTGTTAAAATAAAAGCGAAAAGAAAAATTTGTTTTTTTTCGTTTACCAATATCCAATCGATCCTAAGAGAAACTTGAAAACCGCCTAAAAAAAAAGAAAAAAAAAGCGAACATTAGCAATGTTCGTTAAATTACAAAAAAAAATTATTTTTTTTTACTTTGCCGAATACTGCATCCAAATGTTTGAAAAACTGGTCATCTAAAAAAGAATAATAACGAAATGTTAATAATCATTGCGAAAAGGAACAAAAAAAGGACATTTGTCTACCGGATTACTTACTGAATTTTCACCGTCCAATTCCTCACCAAGATCCTATGTGTTCTCTATTTATATGCCAAAAATCTGAAGAACTAATCGCCTAAAAAAAAGAAAAAAAAAGAATTTAAGTATAGTTCCATTAAAGAAGGAACTAAAAAAATTAATTAAAAAAAGACAAGAATCTCACTAAAATTCTGAGTCTAGAGGTCAATTTCCTATAAAAAGAAAGATAAACCATAAGTTTCGTTAGAAAAAAAAAAAGAAAATGATTAAAAAAAAAACAAACTTAACCGTTGAAATTCCACGTAAGGTTCAGTTTTCTAAAAGAAAGAAAAATGAAACGTAAGTTTCGTTAAGGAGTAATTAAAAGAAGCTCTTCATATCCAAAGGTCAGTCACCTAAAAAAGAAAGAAAACCGAATGTTAAGTGATGTTTCATTAAATCGAATAATACAAAAACCACTCCCCTTTCTCCTCTCACTGAAATGCTCCAAAGAGTCGAAGAGCTGCAAAAAAAGAAACAACTCAACAAGTTACAGACGTCCAAATATCCCGAAGAGCCAACCAGTTGTCTACAAAAGAAAAAAACAAACTATTAACAAAGTTTGTTAAAAAATTAAAGAAAAATAAGTTCTCCTACCAAGTTCTAAGGAAAAGATCTGAGAGAATGCCTAAAAAAAGAAAGAAACTGAACTGTTAGAAACCGTTTGTTAAATAAAAGTAATTGGGAAAAAAAAAACTTACTTGAAGTTTTGTGTCTAAGAAGACCGAAATAACTACATAAAAATCAGACGTTTCATAAAGGTTTTTTTTTAACAGAAGGTCGAGAAAAGTGGGAAAAGAGAAAGAGGAGAAAAAGGAAAGGGAAAGGAAAAGACGAAGGGAAAGGAAAAGATGAAAGAAAGGAGAAAGATAAAGGACAGGGAAGGACAAAAGGGTGTGAAAAACGAAAGAGTGGGGAGGGCAAAGAAAAAGGGAATGGCGAAGGAAAAAAGAAAAGAGTTTCGTTAAAAGTTTAAAAAAGCATAAAGATCTTTTTTTTAAACTTTGATTATGTGATATATGACACAAATTCACGTGACACACAACTAATATTAGATTCGACTATGATTTAACAAAGGTCGAATATATGTATAATCATTGATCATTACTAATTGTGGTCAAATAATTTTAATTTTGGTTGAATATAGACCAAATTTCATTAAGGCCAAATATTCCTTTTTCGACTAGTGAACTGGACTTGAGAAATGTAAGTTAAAAAAGGTGGAATTTTTTTTTAATATTAAAGAAATGTTACTAACAATTCTTTCTTTATTTTTTTCAGATTGCTGGACTCCTTGAATAAACTAGACTTGAAATGTAAGGAGGAAGGGAGGGATATTTTTTGAATATTAAAGAAACAGTTTTAACGTTTATTTATTTATTTTAGGTTGCAGTTTCTATTATTCCTTTTGATCTTAAGGGTAGAGTGTATCTACGCCACAACATATATATGATTTTAGACTAAAAAATGTAGATCATTACGTGATCCAAAACGAGCAAAATTTATGATTTCTCGCAAACTACCATATGAATTTTGTTAAATACACATTTAAAAAGAGTATAAACATGCGCTTCATTTATTTATTAAAGTGTTTAACCATTTGCTATTAGTCTTTTTGAATGTATTTAGACTTTTAAAATCAAATATGACTAATAATAAAAAAATAAAATGGTATTAATAAAAAATTTTATTTAAATAAGTAAATGCACAATGATTTTTTGACATAAATATTCTTTTTTATTATACTATTAACTTGTAAGGTTTCATAAGTTTAAAGTTAATTTGAAGATATGTTCTCTAGGTGATTCGCAACTTACCATAGGAGATTCGCAACTTAATGACGACTTCCACTAGTCGAAAAAGGAATATTCGGCCTCAAAAAATCTGGTCTAGATTTGGCCAATTTTTAAAAAAATCGACCTAAATTAGTAATGATATGCAATTCAATCTATATTCGACTCTGATTCGATCCAGCCAAATGATGGTCAAATTACATATAATAAAAATTAAACTATGTTCGGCCTCACATGAATAATGGCCGAATTGTATTCACTTTTCTATATTAAATAATGGTTATAATATATTTACTATATTAATATTATTAAGTATAATAAAAAACAATGATACAATATTTGTTAAAAAATGTTTAAACAATTCGGACTAGTATAAATGTTATATTAAATCAACGCAAATGGAACTTTCTATTTATAGGAATAACGGCTAAATATTCTTTGGCATTAGATCGATCTGATTTTTTGTATTTTACAGGTATAAACTGACCTAAAATGTTGTGTATTGGGATTATATTGTCTCTACTGCTCAAATAGAAACTATCTTCCTATAATTTGACGTTACAAGTTTTGACATCATCATCAATACTGAAATGAAATCGGGATGTCAAATTTGCCGGTTTGTACCATTTGATATAAGCCAATTTGTGTGTCAAATTATGGGAGGATAAATAAACGCTATGTTCGAAAAAAAAATGGATTTGACCTGGGTAAGTATCGACGCTATTCCCATCACGATTAATAAATTTAGCTAAGACAAATGAGCTCTTAATATGTCGTGTTGCAGCAGCAGATCCAAAAATTTCTGCACCGATTTGACATCTTCCATATCGATTCGCTTTGTTGATAACGATCGTTGAATTGGGTAAATTTTCCATGAACGGTTTTCTGAATATAGAATCTACGTATGTATCCTTATAATATTCAATAAGTAAATCGTAGATTTGTTCATCAAGACAAATATCTTCAGATCACGGTGCTAAAAATATACCCAGAAATTCCTCGCAACCAGTAATTGGTGATTCCAATATATTTCTGGAATTCATCAAAAATTGATACATTTCATTTGTTGGAAATTCAGAAAGAGAACTGACAGAAGGTCGTTTATTGAGTAATTCGATGCCGATTACTTCTGAACTTGAGCTGATAATATCATTTATTTGTGTTTCGATCATCAATCGACGCATTATTTCAGGTTCAATTTGGCGGTGGCTATTAGGCAACGATCCTAATAAATATTTTATTATTAATCTTTGCTTAATGGAATAATATAATTCGAAAAATCGACACAGCAAATGAATTTAAATTTGAATTACCTAATACGCCATTCATTCGTTCAAAGCTAAAGCACCAGAACGAATACAGGGATCCGTAATCGTAAGAGCACTCACATAGATGTAATGATAGGTGGAGGTTTGGCGTTATTTTTCCTTCGCCATAATGCTCTTCGATCAATTTAATTATCTTTACTAAAAGTTCATGGGCTTCTTTCATATCGTTAATCTCCACAATTCGTCTAATCAAAATCGTACAA
Source organism: Rhizophagus clarus (assembly GCA_015698045.1). Classification (NCBI taxonomy): domain Eukaryota; kingdom Fungi; phylum Glomeromycota; class Glomeromycetes; order Glomerales; family Glomeraceae; genus Rhizophagus; species Rhizophagus clarus. Next base: position 194,807 of record BLAL01000271.1, read on the forward strand.
ACTCTTACGAAATATGTAAGAATTTTGCGATCTTTATTCAGAAGATGATTCCATAACACAACAGTGGTGTATATTAGGAAAAAGTTGCGCCATTGGTCAGCGGTAAAGTTAGAAAAACCTTCACCGCAATGGATTTTACCAGGAATTCGTTCCAAATCTGATGGTAGCTTAAATTCGCTCATTTTCTTTTGAATTAATTGAAGAGCTTTTTCTGTTAATACATCTTCATCGATCCATATTCATTTTGTTATCCATTTTGCGATTCCTAGAAAAAGGCAGTGCATCAGATTTATAACAACAAACCGAATCAGATCAAAATATAAGAGTCTTAATATTTCAGACCACCTTACGCCATTCACCTTGACGAATCTCTCTCTTTCTGCGTTAGATTTGCATCGTCACCATTCCAAAGCCTTTTGATGATGCTCTACTGGATCTTTCATGATAAATCAGTCGCTCATATCCGCCATGCCACCAAAATGCGATTATTGGCCCTTTTTTCGCATCGATAACATGATGCGAGGGCAGAGATATGCCCGCATAATTTTTGAGCTCCAGGAATATCGCACGAAGCAATTATTAATGCAGCTCGAATATCTTTGCCATTTGGACATTCATTAGTGCGATTAAGATTCACGCCTTCCCAAAGTGACTCTAATTCCGTTATTATTGGCGAAAGATAATGATTAATTTTATGCAATTTAACCTCATCGGGCCTTGGTAATATGCCGAGTATAAGCACATTTTCAGGCTTAAATCGAATATCCCGAGGTAGATTGCATATTACTGCATATATTACACCTGTACTGTAAATCGTTCTTTCGTAAGGCTGGAACTAATCCAAATTCATCATTAATCCTAGATGAGCATCAGCCTTGTCTGATCAGAAAAAGTTATTTGACCCTTGTTCAGACGATTCCTTAAAATTTTTTCATATTTGGCCGTCATAAATATCTGATAGAACATTGTCAATTATTGAATGACGTGTCCAATGCCGCAGTAATTCTTCAAATCCTGGCCGCTTGAACATACTAGAAAGCTGCTGTTGTATACTCGAGACCGGATAAATTAATTCAGGAACAATTGATATACTATTATTTAAAGAAATTTTCTTCCCTAAAGGAGTACGACATTGTTTTAATCTCTTTGTAGCCAAATTTGGAAATTTGACATGGCTGCATTTCATAACGGTATTATTATCTTTTGATATTATCTCCTCTTTTTTGTATAATTTGTGGCATTTTTGGTAGGCTGCAAACTGCGTAAATCGATCAAAAAGTCCTAACTTTTTTCTTAGCATGTACAATGAATTTGGGAATGATTCGTAATTGATATTTTTACATACTTTCAATATTATTTTAATAAATTGTATTAATTCTTCAATTGCGGTATTTGGTATGTTATGACTCGACCTGAACTTCATAATCCATATCAAAATCCCTTTAATTAATTCATCTGTTGGTAATTCTGAAATATCTGGTGTGTCTGAAATATCCGGTATGTCGAACATAAGATGAGAGTAATTCTCAAAATTATCTGAAAAATCGTTATCTTCATCATTAGGAGAATCTTCTTGTGTCGAAGATTCACTAGTGTAGATATCATCCGTGTTATATTCAGCTGGCACATTATAAGAGGAATCTTCAGCGACTAGCTCAACTTCAGTGATACGACGAAATGTGCCTAGTTTTGCCCTTTTTTTGCGTGGAAGAAATATATATTTCTGTTCCTCATACGTATCATTATCAGAATGTGTATCAATAGACATTGTCGTATCTTGTGATTCTGCTAACGATATTGTCAAATCAATCAGTTCTACTAACTCTTGAGACGATAGAGCCTTATCGCGATTTAATGGTTCCAAAGAAGTCGTTTGCTCATTCGTTTGCTCATGTTCCTCCTTCGTACACGGATCGACCATTTTCCCATTACAATGGCTGCAAAAGCACAGAACCTTCTCTCTTGATTTTCTGATCGTAAATTCAGTAGATGTTTGTTCAGAGGTCGATGAGCTAGGATTATTATATTCGTCTATGATATTAGCAGCAATGCGTTTTCTTCCCCCTTTTTTCATTTTTTGATAAAAGTCAGATACGATAAAGTTGTAATATGATTTTTACGTTAAATAAAGTTATAATATACTTTGTTATATTTAATTAATAGTGATTTTTTATTAATATCAAATTTTTAGTGATGTCAAATTTTTAGTGATATTGTGATTATATTCCGTTTTAAAATGATATTGATGATATAATTAACAAAATAGACAAATTCGAATACGAAAAATTAGACGTAAGAAGTTGAATAGAAAATTAAACGAAAACCGAAATTTAAAAAATAAAATATATACCATACCACGCACTCAATGCGATTTAACTGTTCAATTAATTGAAAGTCTAGTTTGATGCGAAAGTTTAAGTCTAATCATTAATGGCTAATGATTGAAAGTCTAATTTGATATGTTTAATATATGTTTAATTAATTAAAAGTCTAATTTGATGCGAAAGTTTAAGTCTAATTTGATCACGCCTATTGAAAGTCTAATTTTATACAAATGTTTGTGATCGTTAATTGTTAAAAGTCTAATTTGATAGTAAAGAAATAGATATAAATAGTGGTCCAATTTCCTCGTTCCATACAAAAAAATCGCCCTTTTTTCTTTTTTAAAAAATAATAATAAAAAATAAAAATAATTTTAAAACCATAATGGCTCGTAAGAAACTATCAAAACCAAATGCTCCTTCACCAGATATTGCTGGTTCGTCTACACCATCGCCACATACAACATCAACTCCTCCACGAAATATTGCTTCAACACCAACACCAACTAATACCACCGTTTCATCTACATCACGAAATATTGTCACATCACGAGCGTCAACACCAACTAATACTATACCACGAAATATTGCCACACCACAAGCGTCAACACCAACTAATACTACACCACGAAATATTGCTATACCACGAGCGTTAACACTAACTAATACTACACCACGAAATATTGCCACACCACGAGCGTCAACACCAACTAATACTACACCACAAAATATTGCCACACCACGAGCGTCAACACCAGCTAATACCACCGCTTCGTCTACACCACGAAATATTGCCACACCACGAGCGTCAACATCAGCTAATACCACCGCTTTGTCTACACCACGAAATATTGCCACACCACAAAATATTGCTTCAACACCAATATCACTAAATACTAATACTACAGCTCCCTTTAGACTCGTTATTTCGCAAGATATTTTAGCCTCATTAAGTCAAACTCAAACTCAATCTCAACAAACTTCTGATATTATTAAAAGATATCCTAATATTAATGTACCGAAAAGTTACCGTTCACATCACGAAGAAGGAGCACCAAGAAATGTTCGACCGAGTAATAAAGAAGCGACCCAACCCATTCAGAACTCTACTTCACACAAAAGTACTGAAATTGGACTGTTAAGGATTGGTCAAGAATAGTGTGGTCAGACGAAAGTAAATTTATGATTTTTGGATATGACAGATATCAGTACTGTTGAAAAAAACCAAAGTATTCTTTAAGAACTTTACAGAAACCTGGTGTTTTGTGACCCAGCAGTCACGTGTTTGTCACTAAATATTTTCAAATTAGTATCAATCTTGGGACGACATTTTTTGTTAAGTTTCTGATAACATTTTAATGAAGATTTGACAAAAACCAGTCTCGAAATAGTGGCAAACTGGAATAGCAATGTTTAAAAGATAGTAAATGATATCGAATATCAGTTGAAACAAGTTAATCAAGACATTTGTGTGATGTAACTGCGAGTATACAACAATTGATTAAATCATTTCTTAAGATGCTAAAATTATTTTTTTTTTGTTTTGTATTTATAGTTTTATATTTATTTTCTTTTTGAAGTATTAAAAATTCGTAAAATTAGATAAAATACTTTGCTAACAACCAAAAATTTTCTAAATGTATTTTGGTCTTGTAGGACATCGTACAATGCATTAATTGCAATATTAATTTATTAACAATAAATTGTAGCAAAGTATATTACAAATATATTATCTAATGTTCCTCTTGTTACAATTGGATAGCCGCGGATTTTTAAGCGATCAATGTACTAAATTTCTGTTGACAAAGCGCCCCTGGTGACACAATTATAACAAGGTGGAAAGGACGATGGTATCACATGATTGATCTGATGCTGTCCATGTCAAATTGTTCCTTACAAAAAAAAGCTAAAAGCTGTTTTTTTAAGGGTTTTCATGCATCCAGATTCAATCTCTCATCAAGATCCATGCACATATTGAAATCTTGCGCCAAAAATTTTTTTGAAATTTTGAACCAAAAAAAAGTTAAAACCGTTTGACAGTTTAATTAAACCTTTAAAAAAAGGCTTGACAGTTTGATAAAAAAAAAATAATTAATTAATTAAAAAAAAGCTTTGGTTCAATAGAAACTTTTTAAAAATTAAAATTAAAAAAAGAAGTTTGATAGTTTAATTAAAACTTTTAAAAGAAATTTAAAAAAAAAATAATCAAAAAGTTTTGACTTTGATCAAACCTTTAAAAGAGTTTTAGCTCTTCAATCGCTATAACACACGTGATGTACAAATACCTTTATAATTATGCTTATAAAAATTAACAAATTTCTATTATTAGTAAAATTATAAGTAAAATGTATTTTCAACAAAATCATAAGAGATAAAAATATAAAATAGTAAAATTTTATTATCAGTAAAATCATAAGGGATAAAATATAAAATAGTAAAATTTTATTATCAGCAAAATCATTAGCGATAAATTAATAAAACTCTGTAAAATTGTAAGTGAAAAAATTAATAAAAATTCTACTACTAATTTAAGTATCAAATTACACGCGTATTTAAATTTAAGCTATCTATTAATTTAGGCTATTTATTTAATTAAACGCGTATTTAATTAAATCTATTTAATCTATTTAAGTATTAAATTTAGCTATTGTGTTAAATTAAATGACTTAAACGTGTATTTAAATTTAAGCTATTAGTTTAAGCTATTTTAAGTATTAAATCAGATGCGTATCTAAGTATTTTATTAAAGTTAAAAGAAAAATTAAAATAATTGTAATTTATTTCTTAAAGTTAATCTTATATCTACCATAAATTTTTGCAGACTGTTGATGTTTGACAAGTACTATAAAATTTTTATTTTCCATAACTAACTAATATGTGTAATACGTAAATTATCTCTAGAAAAATATAAAGTGATAAAGCACAAATTAATTTCACAAAGTTAAAAATGTTTCAAAATAATTACGCTCCTCTTGACCATTGTCAAAATTATATAAGAAATCATTAATTACTATAATACTTTTAACATACAAACCCATCATATATCGTATGAAAGAGTTACTAAAATAAATAAATAAACAAAGAACCATATATACTAGTTCTTTCATCATACGACTTTTCAACAAAAATTCAATCAATTCGTCATATGATTCAGTTAGATGAATATTTATCAAGTGAATCACGTGACATTATATTAATAATAATTGAACGATCAATTAAACTTTTTTTTAATTCTACTCTTTCTCTGTTTCCCACACTTTCACCCTCTTCCATTTCTACATTTTCGTCTTCCTCTTTCCCAATATTTTTCCTCTTCTCTCTCTTTTTAGATGACTTTTCAGTTCTTTGAATATAGTATTCTGGTAAGTTTTGTAATTTTTTTATTTCTTCACTTTAGTTATCATTTTGTTGCATTATTCATATAATTCTATAAATACAATATATAATTAAGACATTTTTTATTTCATTCATACAAAAAAAAGAAAAATTACACTTTACTATTTTTTAAAAAGTGTCTACTAATTCTTTTTTTCTTTTTTACTTTTTTAGATGGTTGGTTCTTTGATTCTTAGACGCGTGGGAACTTTGATGAGAAGGGTTTCTTTAATTTTTTTCAAATTTATCTTAACAAAACGGTTTGCAAACATCTTTGTTATTTTTTCATATGTCTAAAACACCCTTTTCAAAGGGACTTAATTTGAAGGTGATATCAAAAATTATTTCTTTTTTGATTTTTATGTAACAAAACATTAACTAATATTTCGTTCTTTCATTTTTTTAGACGGTTGGTTCTTCAAGGCGTGCGATTTATATGAGAAATCAAAAATCTTTTTTTAATAATTTGCTAGTGTTTCATTATTTTCTTTTTTTTTGAGATCCAGTTGGTAAGTTCACGAATTTGTTTCAAAAACTTTAATAAAAAAAAATATTTCTAATATTTCTAACTTTTTTTTTTAGGAATCTTACCCAATTTTTAGATTATGGAACTAAAGCGTAAGTTTCAAATACAATTCGAAACTTAAAAAAAAAAAATCAAAAAAGAGAAATTCTTCGAATTTTACCATTAATTAAAAAATATAAAAAAAAGAAATATTTTATTAACGATTTCCCATTTACTTTTTGTAGGATTCAGTCAGGACCATTAGGACGCCGAGTTTCGTATGTATTATTGTGAAACTTATTTTTAATATTTTTTAAAAGAAAAATTTTATTAACGGTTCTTTTTTTTAGGGTTTACTCTTGAATTGGCTATTCCTGTGCATGGATTGGTGGATGGTAAGTTTCAAAGTATCTTCCTTTAAAACTTTATTTATTTTTTATTAAAGAATCAGTTTACTAACTGTTTCTTTATTTTTTTTTGTAGGTTTTCCTTTGGACTTTTATTGGATGGGTGGTAAGTTTCAAAGTTTCTAACTTCGAAACTTTAATTTTTTTCTATTAAAGAATCAAAGGGGATAACATAGTCACCGATGATGGAGAAACTTTTACAATTATTTGGTCAATTTTTAGCTATCAATACAACAACCAACAGTTCGCCTTTGTTTCTGTTGATGGATTTGAAATTACCAATCGAACTGTGCTGGGATGCCCCATGTTTAAGCTCCAGTCTGCAATAGACAATGATGTATCTTTCCCATAAGTGTTATCTGCACAAGTACTACAAATTTTATTCATTATTGTAATGGGAATGAATGTATGGTCACAATCTCCAAAACAAAACGTATATACAAAATCTTTACTTCTTTAAAGATGTTTAAATATATATTTTTATATACTCTATTTTATTTATGAATATATTAATTATTAATTAATTTAATAATAAATTAATATCTAATACTCAGTTTATACATGAATATCATTTCATTGCGATGTATTATATATGCAATTAATATTTATTACAAATGCTGTTATAATGTAGTTAAGATTTATTCTATACGCGCCTACAATGTGGTTATAGCATCATTAAGGATGATCAATGATGTATTAAATAATTGGTTTTGACGACGCTACAATCTATTATATAAGCCATTATTGATAATATTGCGAATTGTGAATATTGTCTTAATATCTAGTAACTAAAACTTGATGAAGCTGTGACTAACTCAAGAAGAACACATGAATAACACGTGATTAACTCTTTCCCTGATTGGTCACAAGTTGGTCATGGCTTGGTCACGACTTCGTCTTGGTTTGACATGTTTCTGTAAAGAAGCCTTCATGTTAAACTAACAGTTAAATTTAGCAGCAGAAATATTATGATTTGGGGATGCTTCATTTCAAAAGGTATTAGCAATCTTTGTAGGATAGATGGAGGGTTAGATAGTGAACTTTATTGCTAAATTTTAATAGAAGATTTTTTAGGAACCCTCTCTAATTATGACTTAGAAGTTGATGAGGTTATTTTCCAGCAGAATAACGACCCTAAGCATATCTCTAATCATGCAAAGACCCAGTTTTTTAATAATAATGTTGAAGTTCTTGACTAGCCAGCCCAGTCATCCAATCTTAATCCTATAGAACACCTCTAGAACGAAGTAGATAGGTGTTTAAAAAAACTTTCAGTTTGAATTTCAGGAAAAGAAGACTTATGGAATAAAATTCAGGATATATGAAATGAAATAGAAGTGAACGTGTACATGAAATAATTAAGTCTATATTAAGGTAAGTAAATAATTTCATAAAAGTAAAAGGAGGTTACATAACATGGTAATGGAGTGTGATTTAACGTTTAAATGCATAAAAGTGCATTAATTTTAAACTTTTTTATATAAAATTAACTGGTAAATACCTGTTTGGTATAAACCACATATTTGCTAGAAATTTTTTTTTATTATTAAATTTGAATAAAATTACGTTTTTTTATTAGTTTTAGTTTAATAAATTTAAATATATTTTATTTTTTATTAGTAATATTTATAATTAATTAAATATAACAATTTAAAGTTTTAAATTTAAGTGATGCATTTTTTTAGTAAGTTACTGTATATATAAAAATTTTTTAAAAATATTATTATATTAAGTTATACTATATTTATATATTTTTATATATAATAATAATAAAATAAAATTTCCCTTACCTTCTAAAATATTAGTTAATATATATCATTACCTTAATATATTATTAAAAATTTAATATACTAAAACCCAATAAATTAAATATAACTATTTTTAAGTAAAAATTCAAATAAATTTTATTTTTTTTTTTTATTTCTTTTTATTCTTTTCTTTATTTTTTATTAACCTTTTTATTTTTTTAAATATATCATTTTAATAAATATTTAAAAATCTTTTTTATCTCTTTTTATTTTTTTTTTTTTTTTAGTCAAATCAAATGCATAAATTTATTAAGGTTGATTAAATAATCAAAATACAAATAAAGAGTATACCGTCTCATCTACAAGAGCCGCAACTACAAGTGACAAGTACCTGACATGACTAACTATCCTAACCTGTTCTCATAAAATATAACAGGAAGTTTAGAAATAGATTTAAGGAATAAAGGAATCGAAAAAATAAAAAGAAATATTCTAAAAAGAAAACAAAAAATAAAACAAAATATATAATTAAATCAAAATGATTCCTAAGTTAAAAAGCTGATAAACCTAATTAACTAAATTATATAAATTGTTCCAAAAGAGCCTTCAGTCCTGCTACTAATTGCTTCACGTCTGGCCTGTTAGACTGGTTAGACTTGGAGCGAGAGTTCTTCTTATAAGTCGAACCAGAGTTCAAGGAAGAGTTTTCTTTTTTGTTCTGGTTGTGACACCTATTGCTGTCTGAAAAATACGAATTAGTATCTTGTTGACGAGAAGGCTTAGATTGTCACCTTGAGTTGTTATTGCCAGCGTTGCCAAATCTAGCTGGAGGATGTTTCTTGAATCCAAATTTGGGAGAGGAATAACGACACCATGAAAGACTAACATCATTTCAGAGTTGTGGAGTACTTATACATTTAGAAGCTTGATTCCACGTTGTGAAGTATCCAATTAACTTTCTCTGCCCCAAGGATTCTTTAATTATTTTAAAAGATTTCATTCCACTCTCAGCTAAAAATTTGCTGGGAGTGCATTTGGAAAATACGGTGGATTCAGTCATATCTGCAGGAATATCAGTAATGGCTGCTTGGAACTTTTCTCTTTATTTATGTTCTGAAAGGTTCCATGACGCTGAGAACCATCTGACCGGGATACCCCCAAGTCCAACAGTCCACTCGCTTTCATTGTAAGCTTTGAGGCACTCATGATTTGGTATCAATCTAACTCTTGCTGATAAATATTTCTTATGACACCTTGTACTGATTGATACAATTTTCCCCCAGAAACTTAAGTTACCTAGAAGAGTGTAGCTATCCCATTTGGCCAGTATATCATATACTATCAAGTACAGCAGCTGTGCCTGTTCTTCTTGTTGTGGACAGTAACTGGTAAGGATAAGGTTAGAATTATTAAAGTTATCTGCTAAATGTTTCTGTTTCCTCTTCTTATCTTGAGTTATTGTGAACTGCTCTGATGGTTTACTGTTGTCACTATTCGTCGAAGGAATCCCTTGTTGAGGCGAAACGTTATTAAAAGTAACCACTTTAGAACCAGAAGGAGTCTGCTCAGGTGACGGTCTGCTAGGAACTATAAAGAGATTTTCATCCTGTTGTTGTTGCTGACGTTGAAGTTTCTTCAGCTTCTTCTTAGCAGATTTTTTCTGAGCTCTGGATAAAGGTGTAGCAGGTGGTGTGATTGGGTTGGGACGATAAGAGGTATTGGGTACCTTACTGCTTGTGTCCCCTTGTGAGTCATCAAGATTTATTGAATCTGATTGGTGTTGTATAGGTTGAGAAATTGCTATATCGGGAATGGGTTGTTGTTATTGCACAGGGGGCTGAACTAGTATTTCGATCTGTGACCGAGTCCAACTGGTTGGACCTGGATAATTTATTTTTTTTTGATATCCAGATAAACGAGATTTTTATCCGGATAATTATCCAGATAAAAATATCCAGATCAGATTTGGTATCCGGATAAAAAATATAAAAAAAAAATTTTTTAATATTAAATATCTTAAATAATAGTTCTTTTAATTTTCATTTTTATTTCAAAGTATATGATAGAATAATTTAATAATTAAAAACGTGTAAATATTCTTATAATAAAATTCTTTATTTAATAAAATAAAATTCAATACATTTAATAAAAAATATTTAATAGAATAAAATTCAATACATTTAATAAAAAAAATAATGAAAAATGTAATATCATTCATCTAATAATTCTTCCAATTCATGTTCATCTTCCACATAATCATTATTTTCCACATCCAAATCTGGTGGAAATATATTAATATGATCCATAGTTTTCATGTTACGTTTTAAAAATACCATTTTACCTAATAAAGCAGGATCCAATAAGCTTCTTTTTGCTGTAATGTGGTTTCCTGCATTTGAGAAAAGTCGTTCAGAAGCTACAGAAGTAGCAGGAATTTCTAAATATTTTCGTGCAATAATAGAAAGAACTGGAAAAATTTCCTGTTTTGATTTCCACCAATCTAATGGGTTTTTATTTTCCCTAGCAACTGGTAAAAGAAAATAAGTAGTAATTTCATCAGCTATTGCTGATGATAAAGTAGAACTTTCTTTTATTTGTAACACTTTTTTTACTTTTTGTTGACGTCTTTCTTGATGCTCATGTAAAGATCTCATGCTAGGAGTTGAACTTGTTGAGGTAGTTGAAATTGTTGAAATTGTGGGTGATGGTGGAGTACTAGTTTGTTGCTGCATTTCTCTCTTTAATTGATCATATTGTATTTGTAAACTTGAATGAATTTTTACTTTTGTTTCTTCATCAGTTATAAAATTAAGATCTTTATACCTTGGATCCAAAAGTGCTGCCATAATGCCAAACTCATCTGGCATTGCCCAATAATGTTTCAAACCTAAATAAATTTTATTTTTTACATTTTTTAATACTTCTGAAATATTACTATAATCTACTTCAATTTGTGAACTTTTTTCTTCTACTATATCAGAATTAATAGTATTATCATCAGAATCTTCTAATACTTCATATGAATTATCAGATGGTTTTAAAAAATTTGTGAGATCTGTAATAATAGGAAACATTTGACTTAATGTAACATAAGTATTTCCAGAAAAATCTCATGTAGCTTTCTCAAATGGTGCCAAAATGTTACATAATTCATCTAATAACTCCCATTCATTATCTTTTATCATAATTTTTTTTAATCTAATTCCATCAGTTTTTTCTTCAGATATAAGAGAACAAGACAAGTTTACACTAAGTTGAAGCACAGCATATTGAAGAAAAATCAGCCGATCACATGCCAAATATGAAGAATTCCACCTTAAGTAATTAAACAACAATAATTATATAAATTAGGATAAAATTTATTAAATAATTAAATTGAATTAAAATATTTACCTAGTAGATATATCTTATATTAAATGTAATGGTTCTTCATAACCAATCTCTTTTTGCACTTTAATCAATCGTTCAATTTGTTTTTGAGTAGAAAAAAAATTTATTAGTTGTTTTGTACGTGATACCAAATTTTCTACAACTTTTAATCCTTTACTAATTGCCAGCTGCAAAGTATGAGCAGCACATGAGAGTCTTTTAATTGGTGTTAAATCTCGAATAGCAGCTACTACATTTGCTCCATTGTCTGTTGTTATTGATATAACAAGATTTTCAATTTCCCACTTTTGCATAGCATTTTTAATACTTTCAATAATTGCTTTTGCAGTATGTGGTATTGGAAAATAGGATATTTCAAGCAAAACATCCATTATTTCAAAATTTTTATTGATCCAAGTTGCTGTTAAGCCTAAATATCCATGTTTTGAACGAGAAGACCACAAATCAGTAGTTAAAGATATTGATTGAGCAGTTTTTAAAAGCAGTTTCAATTTTTCTTTATTATACCCATAACTGCGAGCAATCATCATTCTTAATTTTTTTTCTCCAGGAACTGTAAATTGTGGATCTATAATATACATATGCTCAATATATGCCTTTTGAGTTATGGTTGATAATGGTTGAGTTGTAAGTAAAATCCACCATAGTGTTGATAATTCTTTTTCTTTTTGTCCATTTTTATTGGATGCAGATTGAGTATGCATTGGTGATATAATGCCGCTTTCTAGAGGTGATATAATTTCATGTTTAACAAAATGGTAACTGAGATTTCCTGTAGACCCATCATATTTGTAATTTTTTGAGCATTTTTCTCCATCATCTAATAAAAACTGACAATATGCACGTATTTCTCCTTTATCATTTTGTTTTCTAATAAAATAATCCCATACCCAACTTACTTTTGTTTGTGGTTTAATTATTGCAGCAGTTTGTTTAAAGGGATTTGAATCATTTGGTGCTCGATCTGTTGATTCTAGTGTAGTATTTGTCATTTTTTGTTTTCCAAGGGCTTTAGATAATTTTGCAGGACGTCCTCTTTTTTTCTTTGCTAGTGGTGTTGGAGTAATTTCAACAATTTCATCACTAGAACCTTCATTTTCACTTAAGGTAATAATGTAATCTTGATCATTGTTATTTTCCATAATTTTGTGAATTATTTTAGCTTTCAATAAAATAAACTTTAATTGAAATTATGAAAAATTCAACAAGGGAATGTACAGTATTTATTAATCTTTATTATGGCTTAGAACTGAATTAACTGTGATTTTATTTGTAAAAGTTTTAATAAACAAATAATAATTGTCATAAATCAATAGGTCTAAATAATAAATTTACCTGATTAATATTGTAAAATTTTACAAAATTTTATTGCTACAAATTTAATAAATTCCATGAAATTAATAATACGAAATTAATTAAACAAATTCCACGAAAATAATTAAACAAATTCCACAAAAATAATTAAACAAATTCCACGAAAATAATTAAACAAATTCCACAAAAATAATTAAACAAATTCCACGAAAATAATTAAATAAATTCCACGAAAATAATTAAACAAAGACATAAATGAAGTTAATTACAAAATTAATTAAGAAAATACTATGATATTAAACTAATAAATACTACGAAATTAATTAAGTAAATGCCACGAAAATAATTAAATAAAGCCATAAATTTAAGCCACAAAATTAATTAAATAAATTCTACAAAATTATTTAAATAGGTGCTACGAAACTAATTAATAAAGCCACACATTTAAGCCACAAAATTAATCAAAATGCCACGAATTTAATTAAATAAATGTCACGAATTTAATTAAATCTATGCTATGAATTAAATCTAATATATGCTATAAATTTCTTGATTTACAAAAAAAAAATTGTATAATTTTTATCCAGATTTCAGTTTCTATCCGGATATATCCGGATTTTTATCTGAACTGGATTATCCGGATAAAAACCGGATAATTTTTTTAATTTATCCGAATAACGGTTTCTATCCGGATCGAAACACTAGGCTGAGCTTCCAAATTTGCTGCGCAAGTATTCCAATCATGATAGCAACAGTTCTTGACAAAACGACCTATACAGGTCGCTATGAAAGAAGGCAGTAGAAAGCTTTTAGGTCTAACTTGAAGATATGTTGGTATTTCTACTGTTTGCATAACATCTTGATTTTTACAGAGAAACAGTTTCAGCAGTTCGTCATCCACTTCTACTTGGTTGAAAAAGTCTCTGTTTTGTATCATTATGCCTCTGACACCTAAGTTAATAGATCCTAAAATATCATCTTTGCAGTTTTTAAAGAACCATTGTGGGTCACTGTATATTGTTTCTTGGGTTGAGGAGTCCATTTCTGTTATTTATTTGCAGGGTTTCTTAACAAAATAAACGTCCTATACACAAAATAAAATTTTTTCCTCTGTGAAAAATTTGGTTCACAGATCGACCGGAAAGAGATTCTTTATCTCTTTTTATTATTTTATTTTTTTTTAAAATAATATTAACTAATTTTCTTTTTTTTTCTAAATTTTTTTGTATTTTTTTCCCTTTATTTTTTTCATTAATTTATTATTTCTTTTATTTTTTTGTTTTCTCTTTATTTATTTTATTTTTTTTTATTTTTTTGTAATTTTTTTATAATTTTTTATTATTTTATTTATTGACACTGGTCAAAATCAATTCTATTAGGTACATATCAGAGACTTATATATCAGCGGCTAATCAGATAAATATCAGGTATTTTTATATATTGGATACCTGATTTATTACACTTCAAAATATACCTAATTACCAAGACCTAATTACCAAGACCCCAATATCTAAACTATTGGTCACCAATATGTTATTTAATATATATCAGGCATAGTTCTATCTTACACATATCGAGTACCCAATATGTGATACAAATTTTAATACGTTAGATTTCATATTATATAACGTATTAAGAAATTTTTTAGTTTACTTTCTTTATAGGTTTTTCTTTTTAAAAATTTTTAATTTGTTTAATGTAGTTAAAAAATTTTATTGTCTTGTCTTATTTATTGAATGCATTATCAAGTTATAAATTTTTTGTAAAGTTTAAAAGTATAATTATTATTGTTAATATTTTTTTTATTACATATTTTATATTTTATTATAATAAATTAATAAAAAAGTTAGTCATTTATAATACAAGTTTAAGAAAAGTTTGCTTAAACTTTTCTTAATTGTGATTATGTTAAGGGTAGAGGGATCAACATGGCTGATCATATGGCTAAAAAAAAAAATCATTTTTTTTTTACTTCGCTACAAGAAAAACTCACTCAATATTTTATGAAAAACTGTTTAAAAGTATTCTTTAGAAAGCTAGAGTTTCTGTCTTTCAAATAAACTTCAGTAAAGTATAATACAAATAAGGCTTATAACGAAATATTACACTATGAACACTAGTCGAAAAAGGACAATTCGGCCTAAATTTGACCAGATCAAATATAGGTCGAATGACGATCTAACCTATGTCAAATTGAGGCCGATTTTTTTGGCGCATTTAGGGTGCCAATTGTCTCAAATTTGGAAAGAAAATTTGACCATCATTTTACCTATATTAGGACATTATTACATATTTATTCGACCCTAAAAAAAACTATATTCGATTACTGTATATAATCTGAATATAATTGATAAATAGGTCAAACTAGAGGTTTTTCAAGGTCGAATAATAAAGCATCATTTTGTATTTTATAAGCAAATAAAAACCATTTATTTTATATATATTGACGTATATAGTATATAGTAATATAAGATAATTATATAAACCAACCCGCATATGATCAACCGTACAAAAAAAAATAAAAAAAAATATAAAATATCCAGTAATAATTATATAACCAAAAAAATAAATATAAAATATATTAATAATATTCGTCTGCATCAAATATTTCATGGAATTCTTCGTCTTCCATAGCCCTTCCTTTCCTTTTCAGTTTTTTTCAGCTTTTTGTTGCTAATATGATACAACATATGATATAAACAAAATTAATTAACGATATTTGCGATGTAAAAATATTAAAATAATTCAACTTACTGTTGTCGAACTTTCGCCAATCTCATCCAAATCTTCAGGTCTAGTTGAATTCATTTCTGCCGAATTTAACAAGAAATCTGAATATGGCTCTGTTAAATTCAGTTCTATTGGCACACGATCCTCGTAAGATTGAATCAAATCATCAACCATGTCGTCATATTCGCTAACGCCAATTGTTTCGTTTGTTTCATCTGTCTCGTACATTTTTGTTTTATCGAACGCCCATTCAGGCGCATTCTCGAAAGGTTTACTAGACATGAAGTAAATATCATCATTATAAATTCGCTTCTGTTACTTTTTTGCGCATTGAATATATTCTGCTTCAGGGTCTAATACGTCTCGTAATAGCTGTTTTAACTATTAAAACAAAGATAAACAAATATCGAATAAATATTAAAATAGGTCAGGAGCAGTAATCACTTTAATACCTCGTCTGAATGCCATAACCGATCGTATACATGCAAGAACTGCTTATTATCAGGCAATTTCTGTCTTGAATCGTCTTCAGAATCTGATTGCTCAATGGAATGACAATCATTCTGTACAAGCATTGGTAATAATTCGTCTTTATCGAATTCCTTTATGTTGGCGTCATTTCTTTCGTATAATTTTATTGCCGCCTTTACTCGTCTATTTTTTTTCTGTTGAATATATAAAGATTAATTTCAAATGACTAAAAAGAAGTGCATTAAAATAAAATACTGCTCACTTCAGACAATCGCGCATTCACATGCATCCTACGGTCGACTTTGTCTAATTGGCCTGATAGTCATTTCCGTTGTCTATCTCTTTTATGCTTGTGAATTGATCGTAACCAGTTTGACAATTGGGTTACAGACGGATTATAATGTCCACTCATCAACCTCTTTAATTCAGGTATCAATTTTTCGTATATCTTTGCTGTCTGTTCACTAAAAGTCTTGCTGTAATCCAACCGATATTCTTCAGGTATTTGACCTTTCAAAAGGTTCTTCATTTCGTCCTAAACAATAAGAGGAAATAATAAAAGCTGTATATATACATTAACACAATTCGGCTGCAAATAGTCTTGTAAAATTTTTACTCTTGCAGCTGAAGCAGCAACTTCATCAGGCGATTTCTCTCTCAATTTTAATCTTTTATTGGGGCGTTTTGGTGAATATTGCTGCGGAGAATCGATAGTCTTTCGAGGTGTGCGAAGTTGCTTGAGCCGTTGAAGTTCTTCTTGGAGAGTTTTATTCTCTTCACATAATTGGTTCGATTCATCACCAAAAATTTCATTAAACTGCCGTAGTAAGGAATTCTCCTCCTCGACCCTACGAACACGGTCTTGCAAATTATCTATTTTTTTGTTTCATTTCTGATACTTTGACCTTTTCCTGATTCAATTCGTTCTGTAGTCGAAGGGATTCATTTTTTAAATTTCCTAGCTCTAAATTACCTATTTTAAATTATAAGGATATGTATCGAATCGTAACGAACAGATGTAATATAATAAATATTAAAATATAACAAAAAATTCAGTTTACCTAGATCAGGTTACATCGTTAACCTGAACTGAATAATTTTTTTCAGGTTAGGTCAGGTTGGGTAACTTTTCTGACCTGACCTGATCCGTTTGACCCAAAAGTATTCAGGTCACTTCAGGTAACTGGGTAAACCTGATTACCCGAAGTTTTATTATGAATATTTTAAATAAAAAATGTCCCAAAAACATTTTTTTTATTAAATTTTCTATTAAAAAACATTGCAAAACGTTTTTTTATTAATAAAATATACTGGAAAAATATTTTGCAACGTTTTTTCATAAAGTTAATTAAAAAAACGTCTCACAATATTTTTTCATAAAGTTAATTAAAAAAACGTTTCACAATATTTTTTAATAAAGCTAATTAAAAAAACATTGCAAAATGTTTCTTTATTAATAAATATACATGAAAAAACGTTTCGCAACATTTTTTCACAAAATTAATTAAAAAAATGTTGTGAAATATTTTTTTATTAATAAAATATACTGAAAATACGTTTCACAATATTTTTTCACAAAATTAATTAAAAAAATGTTGCGAAACATTTTTTTATTAGTAAAAATATACTGAAAAAACATTTCGCAATATTTTTCCATAAAGCTATTTAAAAAAAATGTTACAAAACGTTTTTTATTAATAAAATATACTGAAAAAATGTTTCGCAATGTTTTTTCATAAAGCTATTTAAAAAAAACATTACAAAATGTTTTTTTATTAGTAAAAATATACTGAAAAAACATTTTGCAACGTTTTTTCATAAAGCTATTTAAAAAAAGCATTACAAAATGTTTTTTTATTAGTAAAAATATACTGAAAAAACATTTTGCAACGTTTTTTCATAAAGCTATTTAAAAAAATGTTGCGAACCATTTTTTATTAATAAAATATACTGAAAAAACATTTCGCAATGTTTTTTCATTAGATTAATTAAAAATATCGCAGAACTTTTTTTTATTAAATTGATTTCGGGTTAACAGATCAATCAGGTCAGGTCAAACCTATAACCCGACCTGATACCAGGTATTGAATTTGATGACCTGACCTGAATATTTTGGATCAACCTGACAGGTAACCTGAATTGATTCTTACCCATTCAGAATTCTAGTGTGAAGCCAAGATGATGAGTTTGATGAGTTTTTTTAAGACAGAGCTTTTTTCTTTTAACTCTTGACTTTAAACCATTTCTTTGAAGTGCTCAGTGTACAGTTTCTGTTGAAACTTGGATATTATCATCTGTCCTTATCTTATCTTGAATACTAACAGCTGTAGAATATTCTTTGGTAGCAAGAAGCTAAATAATTCTTTGTTCAGTATGGGCAGAAAATTTTCATGAGTAACCTGACTTTAATTTGTCTTTAATACTACTAGTTTCTCACATACGTTGATGAGTTCTTACAACTGTTGACTGATAAACATCCATTTTATTTGCAATGTAACAGGAGGAGTATCTTTCCTCAATAAGAGTAATAACTTCAACTCTTTGTTCATTAGATAACCTCATCATTTTTAGTTTTTTTTTACATATTTTAATAAAGGAAGGAGTAAAGTTTGTTTTTAATCATTTGTGTTTATAAAATTTTTGACTTTGCAAAAATTTTGATGTCTTTTTTTCTCAGAAAACCACAAAAATAACATATCATCAAAATTGGAAATAAACAAAAGCCACATCTTGTTACATGATTAAAACCAAATAAAAACTATTATTTTTTATTTATTTTAGTTTGATAAATATAAATACATTTTTTTTTATTATTAATATTTATAATTAATTAAATGTATAAATTTAAAGCTTTATAATTAAATGATGCGTTTTTTTAGTGAGCTACTGTATTCTGATATATTATTATATAAAGGTTAACTGTATATAATAAATTAATAAAAATCAAAAGAAAGAAGAATAAAAATAAAAAAAAAACTATCTATTATCTTTCTGAAACTAAAGGGATAGCTAAAGATTTTTAATTAAATATAAGAATAAATGTATTTATAATAATATATTACAAATATTATTTATAATAATTTTAAAAAAAAAATTATAAGAAAGTTTATAATATATAAATTTTTAAAAAATATTATAATTATAATATATAATTTTTAGAAATTAAGGAAAAAAAACTCTGTCTGTTAATCTATTAACCAATTTTTTTACAGAAAGAAAAATTTTATTTTTTATCTAGAAACTATTTTGCCTATTAAAAAACCTGTGCTTTAAATACAGTGGATATCAAAACAAATGTACTAAATTTTTTTTAAAGTTGTTAATTATTCTTATTAAATCAGTTTAAATCTAATTAAAATAAAATTTAAAATATAAATAATATGTAATATAAATTATTAAAAAAATAAAAAATTAAATATAAATTCATTAATTAGTTTTTTAATTACTTAACATTAAACTAAAAAAACTTGGTGCTTTTGTTTTACTACTTTTTAAAATTTTTAAAAAATCAAAATTTTTATAAAATTGTATTATGTTTTTATAATAAAAAAATGTAAAATTAATTATTAAATAGCTTAACTTATTGATTAAAATTAAAAAATACTTTTTAATAATAAATTAATTCGTGATCCTTCTCTGAACCAATGAAAATTACTAATACAATTCAGGGAATTATTTTTGCAAATTAATTAGCAGGAAATTTAAATAAGAGTAATAAATATAACATGTAAAAAAGGTAGAATAAACTTAAAAAGTTAATAGGAAAAGGTAGTTTAGAAGAAATTGACATTCTAAAAGGTATCAACTATTCAAAATTGGATAGCTATCCAATATAAGCAAAATATAGCACAATAAGTTAGACAACCTGTGATTAATAGAAAAAACTGTTTTTTAATTTTTTTTTATTTATGCATTCCAAAACAGATATTTATCAGCATATAAAATAATATTTTAGTAAAAAAATATCAATTTTGTAATTGTTATACTTCTTGTAATTAAATAATATAGTATTTTTAAGGGTTAAAATCTAGCGTCGCTAAAGAAAAAATTTTTTAAATAATCATATAATATAAAAATTATTAACGAGCTTTAATTCCCTTCCAGTTTTAAGCAATTGGTTATACTATTTTTCAGCTGAGGTCATAATACAAACTTGGCTAGTTATTTTTTAGATAAAATCACTAATTTTTACAATATTGTAATCCTAAATGGTAAGTATATATTGATCAATCTTATGAAACTAATATATGATGACGCAAATTTATTATTTAATATACTCCAGAACATTATTCTGTAATGCTTAAAAAAAAAATTCTGGACAAATTGGCTCAAAAGCCATTTAAGGGTTAATTAATTCACAAAAATTAGTTCTCAGAAATGTATTAATAGTTTTCACTGGTTTAGAGGCGGATCATGAATTAATTTATTTATTTAATAAATATAGTTAAAAATTATTATAAAACATATAAAATTTACAATTTTTTAATATAACATTTTTTTGAATAAAATTAGATCAAAAATAATAAAATAATACTAAATTTTAGATTTTCCTAGTTAAGAGAAATATGCGAAAAAAAACTGCATTTGTAATAAACCTTTAATTAGTAAGAAATTGCTTATTAAAAAATGGTAATGATTTTCATTTTACATATAAAAATGATTTTCACTATATGTAAAATAAAAATCATTACTATTTTTTAACTAATGATTTCTTACTAACTAGAAGTCTGTTACAAATGCAGTTTTTTTCGCATATTTCTCTTAACTAGAAAAATCTAAAATTTAGTATTACTTTATTATAAAAATTTTTGATCTAATTTTATTCAAAAAAAACCTTATACTAAAAAATTGTAAATTTTATATGTTTTATAATAATTTTTAACTATATTTATTAAATAAATAAATTAATTTATTATTAAAAAATATTGATTTTTTTTAATTTTAATCAATAATTTAAGCTATTTAATAATTAATTTTACATTTTTTTTATTATAAAATCATAACACAATTTTGTAAAAATTTTGATTTTTTAAAAATTTTAAAAAGTAACAAAACAAAAGCACTAAATTTTTTTGGTTTATCGCCGTTTTCAAATTAGTGTGATCAGGTGATTTATCGATCAATTAAAATTATCTAACTGAAAACACCGAAAACACTGAAAACACTCGAAAACAACTAAAAAACAATTTTTTTTTAGTGATCATGTGTTCTGCAATGTCACTCTTTTCTAATTTAATGCTTAAATAAAATATCACGAAAAAAAGTTGAATTTTTTGCGTCTAAAGCTATTCAAATAGCAGAAGTTACAGAAGTTAATTGTAAGTACCTCTTAGGTACATGTTATTCATGCCAAAAATGTTTATATTGTTTTGAATTTCCACAACAAAATCCATGTAAATGTAATAAAAATAAGCAACCAACAAGAACTAAATATCCAAAACGCGGGCAACAAATTTATCAGTGTTCTTTTACTCCAGACTTATCATTTCCAACAGCAAATAAATATTTATTTGATGCTAATATCAAGTTTGGCTATAATAGTAACTTTGAAAAGCCATTTTCTTATACCTTTTGTAGCACTTGTAATAGTCAAATCCAGCGATATAGAAGTGCTGATAAAAAAGCACAACAAATTCAAAAAAAAGAAAATGATGATAATATAATTGCTTTAGATGGTTCATCAAACGAAAAAGAAGTTGTTAATGTTAATGAAAAGAAAGAAGATCCATCAAATGAAAGAGAGGTTGATTATGTTAATAAAGAAGATCAAATATTCTCTTTGGTGAGTAGTAACTATTCTGAAGAGGAAAATGGTGATTATGATGTAGAGGAAGAAGAAGATAGTGATCTTGAAGAAATAAAAGTGCAGATTATTGTTAAAAGTAAAATATAAAAGATCCTACGGCAAAAACTTTGAGTATTGAACCTGTCAATTATAATAAGTTTATAGAGAAAATAAATTTGGTTGTTCAAAAGATTTTGAGGAAAAAAGTCATGTCAAAGGATTATATGATCTCATATAAAGCAGTAAATACGTGCGGACCATCAAATGAACTTGAAGATGAATTAGATTTTCAAGAATTTATTAGTGAGTATAAAAGAGTGATTTTAGCTGGTAAAAAAATGTCAATTATAGTAGTTGTGAGAGATAATAAAACAAAGAAAAAAAAATCACACAGAAAGGTAAAATCTTTTTATTATAGTAAATTTATTTTGTAATAGATAAATTTTAACATTTTACTATTTTTAGAGTTCAGATAAAAGTGAATTTTCTTCAACTGAAGAATTACAACGTACAAAGAAAAAAAAATCACGTGTTATTCGTGAAGAGGATTTATCAAAAGAAGAAAGGACCTGATCTGAAGTTATTTCTACTTTATGTGAAATGTATAAATGTAATATACAGTACATGCAACACCATGTTTTGTTCAAGAAAATCGCCATTTGCAACTCAATCCTGCAAGACTACAACTTTGGGCTTGTGAAATAGTAAGATTTTCAACAGAAATAATTTTGTTTTGCATAATAAAAATAAAAATCTTTTATTATTTTTATTAGATAAACAAAGGAACTACCTATGAAGTACCTCCCTTTTATCCAACATTTGATGTCAAATCAAGTATATCCGTCAATAAGAATAATTTGGCAATGCAAGCACAAGTTAGTCACGCACCCACTACTCCTGTTCCTATCATTATTCAATTACCATCCCAATTTTATCAACATTCTACTTTTCAAGAACAATCAACAACGCATAATTCTAATAATTCAAATGCTAATTTAGCATCACCAAATTCATTACCTTCAATTGGAGAATTTCTCAATAGTCTTGATCACAAACATAATTGCAATGTGTATTCTAATTTTGAGAATACTTTTCTTGAAGAAGAAATTACTGTAAATATAATCAAAGAATTGTCAGATGAGCAATTGCAACGACTAGGAGTAGTAAAGATTGGGTGGCAGAAAAATATCAAACAAGCAGCTCAAAGATTTTGAAATTTTTTCTTATATGTAGTTGAATATATCTTTTATTTTTTTCTAATAAATCTAATAAATTGACTTCTAAATAAATTTCTAATAAAATTAGTATTCTAAACATAAATTGATGCTTCAAAAAATGTTTGTGCCATTTGAGGTGTAATTTGACTACATGCAACTAATAATGCATATATAGGATCATTACAAGCTTTCATAAAATCACGATTATGTCTAATCCATGATTTGATGGAGTTTCAATTGGATTAAAATCTGGAGAATAAGGTGGAAAAAAGACAACATGGCATCCTAATCCCTCTAATAAAGCCACTAATTCATTATCATGATGAATTCTAGCATTATCCATTACAATAATACTATTGTCTCCTGGATATGGATTCATTATTGGCACCTAAAAAAAATAATGATCTTGTCAATTGTATAAACAAATAAAATAAAAATTCATGTTGTTGCTTACCACTTGATCAAAAACAAAGTCAACAAATTTTTTTTTATCACATGATCCTTCAAATATATCAATAGCAACAAATCCATCTAGTGTAAGAGTAGGCAGAATGGTATATCGTTTCCCTCTTACAAAAACCACTTTTTTTTGAGCAGGAGTATTTCTAAGTGAATATCCATATAGTCGGGAGAGACTTCTTTCATTTTTAGCACTTTCATCAATAAAAATAAGTTGATTTCGAGTATAATGCTCACCAATTGTAGCTAAATAATGTGCACGTATGATTTCATTTCTTTCTAATGCTGCTTTTTGTAACTACATAGCAAAAAAAACTTTTAGTAATTTTATTACATCAATTATTTATAATAAATATCAAATAATATATTTACCTTTTTTCTAGTAATTCCTAAATACTGAAGTGACCGCCAAAGTGCTGCAATAGACGCTCTTTTCCCTGTTAGAGATTCCATTTCATATACTAACTCATCTAAATACCAGTTCACTTTTTCGCTAACAAGATTTCTAAGTATAATCATATCTCTTCTGTTAAAAAGCTTTCTTCGTCCAGGAACACCTCTAAAAGGATTTATAACACAAGCCCAGCGGTTATATCTCTTTTTT
Source organism: Rhizophagus clarus (assembly GCA_015698045.1). Classification (NCBI taxonomy): domain Eukaryota; kingdom Fungi; phylum Glomeromycota; class Glomeromycetes; order Glomerales; family Glomeraceae; genus Rhizophagus; species Rhizophagus clarus. Next base: position 219,133 of record BLAL01000271.1, read on the forward strand.
ATTTTATTTACAACACCCTTACTCATATGTAATGTATTGGCAATTTCTACAGTTGACAAACCATCAATATAAAGATAAATAATGTGCCAATATAAGTCTTCACTAAATTCTTTAGGCATACTTGAGTTTACCTATAAAAATAAAAGACTGTTTATTACAGACTACATTTGTAATTATTCGGAATTTATGGAATCTTTGAAATTAGTTAGGAATCGTTTACTTACCAGTCTATAAGCTACTAACAAAAAAACGTGACTATGATAACTAAATTATGAAAAAGGTGATACAACAGTGGCTTAGCATGATGTTAATCAAATAATATTTATTATTATATATGTGCACATGTTAGTTTTTTTTTGTAGTCCTGAAGTCAATTTTTTATTTAATTAGCAAATTTAGTGCCGATCATACTAATTCGAAAACGGCGATAATATTAAGTAATTAAAAACTAATTAATAAATTTATATTGAATTTCTGTTTTTTAATAATGTATTATTTATATTTTAAATTTTATTTTACTGTATAATCTCAAAATTAAGCATCCCCAAAATTAAGTACTCACATTATACATATATACTAAAAATAAGCATCTCCTAAAAAATTGAAATCTTTTATTATTTAAACATTTAACTTTATTAAATGATACAAAATTATTACTTTATCTATTCATTTATATCAATATCCAAATCATCACAGCTTATGTCATCCTCCAAATTGTTATCACTATCATCATTTTCCAAATCATCATTAATATTATCTTCCAGATCATCATCACTAATATCAATAATTTTATTATCAAAATCCTTTACATCGTCCAAAGCATTTGAGATACCACAAGTTTTAAAAGAATTGATAATGATTTCATCAGAAATTTCATCCCAAGAACCTTTTATCCATCCATACACATCACTGAATTTGGCACGTCAAAGGTTACCTTTATTAGTTTGTCTAGCACCACCAGCAGCCATCTACAGATGTCATTCCTTATGTAAGTTTGCTTTAAATAGTTTATTTATCACAACATCAAGTGGCTGACTAGAGCTCTGATCAGTTTTGGTAATTACTAAACCGTACTGATCAGTTTTGGTATCAGAGTAGTTTCAGTTTTCATGGTTTACCAAACTGAACCTGTTAGTAAATTTACTGATCAGTTTTGGTAATTGCAGTTTCAGTATCAGTTTTGCGATTTACCAAACTGATTTACTGATTTAAAAATATTTTATTTTTTATAAGAAAAATATTTTTGTTCAATAAAAAAATGTTTTTACAACATTTTTTTATTAAAATATTAAAAAAGTTGTGAAAACATTCTTATGTTAATTTTAAAAAAATGTTTCGTATTTATTAAAAGTTTAATTAAAATAAAAAATGTTTTCACAATGTTTTTATTAATACCATTAAAAAAACATTGCGAAATGCTTATTTTTTTAATTATACACATAAATAACGTTGTTTGCAACATTTTTTGACTCTATTAATTAAAAATGTTGCAAAACGTTTTTTATTTATGAATTAATAAAAAAAAGTAGTTCGCAACATTTTTTAATGATATTAATAAAAATGTTGTAAAAATGTTTTTTATTTTAATTTACATATAAAAAAAATGTTGTGCTCAACGTAAATTTTAACTATATTGATAAAAAATGTTATGAAACATTTTTTAATTATAGATTTAAATGAAAAAAATATTTCACATTGTTTTTCTAAAAACGTTAGTAAACATTTTTTACTTATGAATCAATAAAAAAAATGTTGTTCGCAACATTTTTTAACTCCATTAATTAAAAATGTTGCGAAATAATTTTTTATAACATTTTGCAACTTTTTTTTGCGAAATCAATAATAACGTTGCGATACATTTTTTTACAGCTTTTCACAACTTTTTTTATAAAATATTTTTTTACAATATTTCGCACCATTTTTTGTCATTCTAATAAAAAAAAGATATTGCGAAATGTCATTTTTTTGTCAATTAAATAGTTTTGCGTCTTTTTTTAATACATAACTTATCAGTAATTCAGTTCAGTTTTTGATAATTACTGACTGGTATTGGTATTGATGATTACTGAAACCAATCAGTTTTGATAATCACTAATACTGATACTGATCAATTTGGTTTAGTATCGATTTTTGCAAAAACTGTACTGAACTGAACTGATCGGCACCCTATGGCTGACATAAACTTGTTAGGCCACCCTGTATAATGCCTAAATCAAATTTATAATCACAGAACTTCTCTTTTACCAATTTCTTCAAGTGTCCTTAAAAAGAATCATAAACCATTAACTTTGGAGCTCCAGCTCCAATTCTCTTGTTAGTCTCATCATCTAAATAATCAATATACCAGTTCATCAATTTGCTATCCATTTAACCTTTATTTTGAAACTATACTACTACACCAGGAGGTATTTTTTCACTTTTTGATAATTGTTTCCCCTTAAAGATACAAATTGGAGGAAGTTTGATTCTATCTGTAAATTTGAATCATGAATTTTTGTAAAATTTAAAAGTTTCTCATTATAAAATTGAAAAAAAAGATACTACTTGTAGCACATATCAAAACCACTGTAAATCAGTTTTTGTCATTGCTAGTGCTGCAGATCTGAACAGTTTTTTCCCCCCTTTTGATCAATAATAAAATTACCCGTTATATTAAACCACACTGGGGTTTCATCCATATTGAAAATATTGCATAAATCAAAGGATTTTTTGGTTCTCAAGTTATTAATAAATTGATGAAATTTAGCCAAAGTTTCTTCTGTTTGACTTGGCAATTTTTGGAAAATATTTGTGTGTCGTCTTCAGGATAGCTTATACTTTTTCATGAAGAAGGATATCCACTGATATGAAGATTTAAATTCCTTTGCTGAACCACTATATAAAGTTGTCATTTCACGCTCCTTCAGAATATTTTGCATTTTAATTTGTAGGATTGTATAAGTAACAGCCAATCCTTGTTTTTTTTGTTTAATAAGCCAAGTATACAGCTTTTCTTCAGCTTCAGGATAAAAGGCTTTTCAGCCTGAGCCAATTCATTTACTGTCTTAGTTAAGTTCAGAATCCCAACCTTTGCTTGCTGTAACTAAAGTTGCCTGTCGAAACTAAGGAGTTTTGACATGTTAAAATTGTCGAAACTATTTCAACATTTCGACATTGACCTTCTGATTTGTCGAAATGCCAAAATAGTTTCGACATGCCGAAACTATTTTGATAGTTTCAGCATTCACTAATCTGCAGTTTGCAGATTTCCGATCAGTTTTGATATCGGTCATATGAGCCAATTTACTGATTGTAGATAATCTTTTTTTTTTGAAAAAAAAATGGTTACGGTTTTTTTAAACTGGATAAAAAAAAAAATTTTATTTTTTTTTTTTTTGCTTTAGGTTGCCGGACTTCTTGAACGAACCCAAACTTGGAATGTGCGTAAGTAAGTTAGTGGGGGAATAGGAGGGGATTTTTTTTAATATATTGAAGAAACATATTAACGTTTCTTTTACATATTTCTTTTTTTTTCTTTAGGTTGCCGGACTTCTTGAACGAACCCAGACTTGAAATGTACGCAAGTAAGTTAGTGGGGATTTTTTTTAATATATTGAAGAAACATACTAACGTTTCTTCTATTTCTTTTTTTTTTTCTTTAGATTGCCAGACTTCTTAAACGAACCTAGACTTGAAATGTACGCAAGTAAGTTAGTGGGGAGTGGGAGGGGATTTTTTTTTTAATATATTGAAGAAACATACTAACGTTTTTTCTATTTCTTTTTTTTTTCTTTAGGTTGCCGGACTTCTTGAACGAACCCAGACTTGAAATGTACGTAAGTAAATTTAGTGAAAAGTAGGAGGAATTTTTTTAATATATTAAAAGAAACGTACTAACGTTTTTTTTTTATTTTTTTAGATTGTCGGACTTTTAGATGAACCCGGTCAATAAAATTTTTTTATTACAAGCAATAATATAAAAACTTTTTTTAAATGTAATAATTTATTATTTAATCCAGAAGTCAATTTCAATTATAACAATAAAATAAAGTATTGCAATAAATTTTAGTTTTTTACGTGTTTAATTTTAAATTTTTTTTTTACTAAATTTTTAATATACATGCTATATAGTCGGAACGTTACAAATTACAATCAATCTATCAAACTTGTATCAAACTTGTATCAAACTTGTATCAAACTTTATCAATATCTATATAAACTTTATTAATTAGGATCATTCAATTTTGAATCAAATTGTGACTAAAATCTTAATATTTTATATATCACGAGAGTGATGTTTTAATTTTGGCAATTTCGACATGCCAAAACTATTTCAGTAATTTCGTACAGTTTTGGCAATTTTGACATGTCGAAACTATTCTGGCATTTTGGCATTTTGACATATTTTTAGTTTCGACATTTCGACATTGGCCTATTGAGTTTCAGCAGGTAACTTTAGCTGTAACCTAATGTCTTACCATACTGGCGTTAAGATCAAAGTGTCTTGTCACTTTATTTCATCTGTGTAGTTTAGTGCAAATGATAACCTGTTTTTTCTGATAAACAGAATATGAGTTACGCTTTTGCTTGACAGTTCTATTATGCAAACCTTTAACATTTTTTTGAGAGTTTTAAACAGGTTACAAAATGTGTTTCACGTAAGTTCTGTATTTATAAAAATTATTTGGTTATACAAATTATCAATCGTAATACCATTGTAGTATAAATGAGCAGTTTAAAATCTCAATTTTGTGATGCAATTTTCAAAAATTTTTAAAGAGAAAGTAATATTTTATAAAATCACCTGAAATTAAGCACCCCTATACAGTCAACTCCCTTTATAGTTACCTCCGTTATAGTCACATTACCCTATATAGTCACCTTAGTTGAGTGTCCCAAATTTTCATATATAAAAACTATCGTTTATAGTCACAAACTACCTATAGTTACTATCACATCTTTTTTTAAAAATTTTATATATATATGATTATAAAAAGATATTTATTAAAATATAATTATTCTATGATCTAATAATCAGATTTCAATGATCTTTAGCTCATTAGGTTCATCTCATTGAAAGGAATCAAATGGTAGTAATTTTATAATGATTGGATTAATATTGACCAAAAAATTCAATTTTAAAGACCAAATCAGCATTTTATATATGTAAAATTTGCGTAATATTAAATATTTTGACTGTATTTTAATTACTATGGGTTCTAGTGATCAGATTTTAATGATCTTAAGTTCATTAGACTCGTTTTGTCAAGAGGAAGCCAATGGTAATAATTTTATAATGATTGGATTAATATTGTCAATCGGATGTCTGATTGGAGACTGATTGGAGACTGATTTGATAGTATTTGACCTGTGAAATATTTCACAACATTTTTTATCAATATAGTTAAAAACGTTAAGCATAACATTTTTTATGTGTAAATTAAATTAAAAAATATTTCACAACATTTTTAATTAATGAAGTTAAAAAATGTTGCGAACAATATTTTTTTATTAATTCATAAGTAAAAAATGTTTTGCAATATTTTAATTAATGGAATTAAAAACAGTGCGAAAACTTTTTTTTTTGTTAAATCTACAAATAAAAAATAATATCTTTTTATGTGTAATTATCAATTAAAAAAATGTTTTTGCAACATTTTTATTAATACCATTAAAAAATGTAACGAAACATTTATTTTTTTAATTGAATTATTTAATAAATGTGAAACATTTTTTTTCATTAAATTATTTAACATAAGAATATTTTCGCAACTTTTTTAATATTTTAATAAAAAAATGTTATAAAAATATTCTTTTATTGAACAAAAAATGTTTTTCTTAAAAAAATGAACATTTTTAAATTAGTAAATTGGTTTAGTAAATTGCAAAACTGGTACTAAAACCAAAATTACTAAAACTGATTGGTAAATTTACTGACAGGTTCAGTTTGGTAAACCATGAAAACTGAAACTGCTCTGATACCAAAACTGATTGATACAGTTTAATAATTATTAAAATTGATCAGAATCCTATGTACATCCTATTCTGATAATTTATTACTTAATTATCTATAAATATAACATTAATAAATACGATGATTATTTTTGATATTTGTCATTAAGCTAAATCATGATAATTATAATTTTAGTCAATATTCGATATTTATCACTTTAGTTAAATTCTTATAATTATAATTTTAGTTGACTTTCAAGATTTATCATTTTGGTTAAATACTGATAATTATAATTTTGGTCAATATTTGATATTTATCATTTTGGTTTAACTCTGACAATTTATCACTGTTTATTCATATTAATTTTACTTGACGAGTGTAATTATTATCGATAGATATCATGTGGATTTTTCATTAGCATATAACTCCCTGAAAAATTTTTCAATGTTAAGTGGCTTTTTTCCATTCAACTACTTCAATCTTATTAAGTATTATGTGCAGATTTATATTATAAGAATAAGAGAAAGACCTAAAAAATAAAGAAATAAAGTATATAGTAAACTCATCATATGTTTTGTATGTATATGTTTCTTGTGAAGAAGTCATGTCTAATGGTGTTTATATTCAGAAAATGTGTTAAAAATAAAAAATTTTGAAAAAATTTTTTGCAGAAATTTGGTTTAGCATATTAGCGGAAAGTATAATGTTATATTTTTAGCTAAATAAGTTTTACTTAAAATAATTTCTAATATATTTATTAATTTTTGGTTTACTTAGGAACCAGCAAATGTAACTTAATTGGATAGTTCATATGCTGGAAATAAACTTTTTACAAAATCAATAAAGAATGGATTAAATACCATGCTGAATAGTATTTTGTAATATACAAATAATTGTGTAAGAATATAATTATATCATGTTATTTTAGATTTTTCAATTTTATTACTTTTAAATATTGATGTTATTTTTTTAGATAGTTTTTACTTTTTTGATTGCGATAATGTTATTATTATTACTTAGTGAAAAATAATCTAATTTTAAAGATGACTTCTTTTTTATTTCTTCAAAAAAAATTTGCTTTACTTTAGCTGATATCTTAGTATATAAAAGAGCTAGATAATCTATCATTTCATAAATTATTCCTATAGTTCTTTTCCAATTATATGTTTTGCATAGATATATGATATAACCATACTTTTTTTCTTCATATTCTTCAAAATAGTCTTAGATTTGTTATCACCAACTTTTTTATTTTGCAATAAAAATATATCTGAAAGTAAATTATATTTAACTTTTAATTGTTTTATTTTTATATTAAAAAATATTCTACTAAACTAAAATATGTTGAAAGAAAATTAAAAAAAAAGCATAATAACAAAAATAAAATAAATTGAAAAAGGTCATATATAAGGAATTAAGCCATGTTATGTTATTTACTATATCATATTATTCATATATATAGTAAATTTATAATTATATTTAGATTCTCATAATTAATTTTAACCCTTATAATTCATTTTAATTGTTATAAATCATTACAACTATCTGTCTTTTGTGACCTAAAGTCAAAATTAATTTTGATCATTTCAATTATTTCAGTAATCAAAATTAATCAATTTCAGTTTTATATATAGTTAAGTAATAACTTTAAAGATTAATAATAAGATGATTTACTCGTTATTTAAAAATATGATAGATTATGGTAATTACAAAGAATTAGGATCAGATATATAATTGACTGAAAAGTTATACATACAGTAATTTAAAATAATAAATAAGTTTAACTTAAGAAAGCAAGATTTAATTATGATTTAAAGGTTAATATTTTATTATTTTTAGAGTTTATAATTATTTTATCAATAAAGTTTTCAGTTATAATACATACACTTAATTATCTTTATTAATTGAGGTCTTTGTAATAGAAAGGTACGAAACTCAAAAAAATTTTTAAATTTACTTTATATGCTAATTATGTTTTTTATACTAAAATAAGTGTAAATTTAATATTAATTAAATTTTTATTTTTTTTTAAGTTTCGTACCTTTCTATTGCAAAGACCCCAATTATTAATAAAATATAGTGATTATTAATTATAATTAAAATTTAATAATTTTTTCTTTTATTTAATTCAAATTTTTTTTTTTATATAATTTTTAATTTTTTACTCTTTTTTACTATTTTCTAAATTTGTCTTAAATCCTAATTCTAAATATTAGGAGCATGCCAGAAATTAGCTGATTTAGTAGCCTTTACTTCTACCCCCCACTTGATCACATTTTGATTGGTTAAAAAAATATATAATAATATATATAATTATATTTATATAAATAATTCGTGATTTAGTAATTCAATTTTTATGAATTTTTTTTTGTTTTATAGCTTTTGATAAGTCCTATAAAATAAAAAAAAGTTTAGTTAAATTGAGTTATTAGATGCCAAGATAATTGCAAAACACTATTTTAATATATAAATAGTAATAATATATTATATATATTATATAATTTATAGCCAATAATAAGAACCTGATTTTTAGGTTAACCTCCACCCCCTCCCTATTGCTGATTTCTAGCATACTTCTTATATAATTTTAAATTATCCTATAAATTTTCTAATTTATTTTAATATATATAAAATTAGGATTTTATTTTTTTTCACACTTATGATACATTACACCCTGAATATTCTGGGCAAAATTACGTAATGCCAGACAAAATTAAACATGTAATATTTAACTAAGAATATAAAAAATAAATTATTTACAACTGAAAAAATTCTATTTTCAGAATATATATAAAAAAATAAAAAGGGAAAAGGTATAATACAGATGATAAAAAAGCCTAAAAATTAAACTAGAATAATCTAATTATATATTTTATGAAACTTATAATATGTTATTTAAAAATCTTTATATAATAATATAAATCTTTAAATTTAGATTGACTAATCATTATAGCTATATTTATTCTAAATTTTTTTTAGAATTCATTTTAACTTTAAAGATAAATTATATATAGAAAAATACTGAAGAAATATATATTTATTTATTTTTATATATTTAACTAAAAAAATATTTTTGATTTTCATTTCTTGTTACTTTTTTAAATATAACGAATTTTTATACAATTTAAATTTTTAAAAGTAAATTCAAAGAAAAAATTTTATACTTTTTTTTTATATACTTGATTTTAAAAAACTATTTCTAAAATTTCATTTCTTTCTTTTAATAGAAATATTAAGTTTTTATACAATTTGAATTTTAAAAGTAGATAAAGAAAAAAAAGAATGTTTATTTATTTATTTTACTTATTATTTAATTTAAAAAAATATTTTTAATATTTTATTTCTCATTTTTTTTTTTAAGAATAATAAGTTTCTTATACAATTTGGATTTTTAAAAATTGATATAAAAAGAAGAAAAATATTTTTTATTTAGTTTTTTTTTACTTATTTAACTTAAAAGACGTTTAATATTTTATTTATTTTTTTATAGCAAAAAGCTAGATTTCAAAAATAATACAAACTTAGTTAATTAAAAATCTCAAACCTATTAACTAAATTTATTAAGAAAAGAGTCAAATAGATAAAATTAAAATCTTAGGAAATTACTCTATATAAAATAAAAAGTATCAAAATAAAAATAGAAATAAAAACATATTTAAAAGTTTTTAATAAAAATAGTAAAAGTAAAATAAATTGAAAGTAGATTAGAATTAGAATTAAGATTAAATGAGTTATAATTAGAATTAGAATTAAGGTTAGAGTTAAGATTAGAATTAATGTTAAAATTAAGGTTAGAGTTAAAATTAGAATCAATTAGAATAGAATTAGAACTAGGATTAAAGATTAAAATTAAAGTTGAATAGATATAAATTCATCTTTACAGTTTATTTAAAAAATAGTTTAAAATTTTCAATATTTTATATAATTTATATAAGGATGATATATGGGTTCTTTGCTAGGAAAATGATCTTCTGAGAAATTTTTTAACTAAATTTTATTGTTAAACTCATTTTAATCTATTAGCTTTGAAAAATAAAGAACTATAAAAATCTCAATTTTTGATAAAAAATCCTCAGAAGGTCATTTTCCTAGCAAAGAACCCATATAATTTTTGTTATCTTTCTATGATAAATAAATTTATTCTATTATAATTTTAACTTTTTTTTTATTAATTAACAATGTAATACTTTGAAATACTAGCTTTTTTTTATTAATTTAAGTATAATGTTTAAAATTCTGATTTAAAATTCTGAATTTTAATTATTAAGTATAAAACTTTAAAATTTTAGTTATTTTAACTAATAAAAATTAAAAATAAACCTGAAATTTTATTTTTTTTTAATATAATAAAATTAAAAAAAACCTAAAATTTTATTTTTTTAATATATAAATATTATCAAATAATTTATTTATTTTAATATAAATTATAAAATTATAAGTTAACTTTATATATTAATTTTAATAAAACATTGCTTATTTTAAGATAAAATTTTGCTAATTATTTCTAACCTTTATTTATATTTTTTAGGATTGTAGCAAAGTAAAATATATAATATATATAATTTTTAAAATATTTTTTAATGTAAAAATAATCTTAATAATATTTATATTTAAAAAAGAAATAATTTATTTACCGCCCCACGCGTTGCAAATTTTATGTTTATCATTGCCATTTTAAGAAATTTTTTATGTTTATCATTGTCATTTTAAGGGGGGTGCGGTGTATAAGCTGGTTGATCAACATAAACAATTTACAAAAAAGGAAGGATGCGTTGCAACGCAGGTGCGTTAAATAAATTCACTCTTTAAAAAATTGTTGTATTAAACTATAAAATTAGAATAATATCTTTTTCTTTGATTAAGATATCCAAATCTCTTATGATTTTATAAATTAAAGTTTTATTTATTTGAATTTTTGAAATTTTTAATATTATCTAATCTATTAGTACTAGTAATATTGATTTTGTTAAATCAATCCTTAATTATGATAAAAAAATCATCTAATTGTATACTTTAAATTTAAATTTAATTATTAACAACAATAGTTTGTTAAATATTAATCAATTCATTAATTAATTACCTGCAAAATATTTTGATTATCAGTTATAATAAAAAGAATTTTTTTTATAGTATAAAAATATTACTATATGAAAAAAAAAAAAATTATCTTTATTATTAGTATTAAATATCCAGATATTACTTAATAAAAGTTGACTTGTTTTCTTCTAATCTTGAATGACTTTGCATGTGACTTTTCAAAACATTTAAAATTAAAGTCTGATTTGATTATTAGTACTGTGGGAAAAATAATCTGGCCATATTTTTTACAGTACAATTCTTTCCATTTCATTTTCTCATATTTAAGGATTGCACTGTGTCATGATGGACCGGCCATATTTTTTACGGTACAATTCTTTCCATTTCATTTTCTCATATTTTAGGTATTGCATATGAATTGATTGCCTTTAATATAAGATTTGATTTTCAATATTATAATATGATATTAATCATAATCATAATCTAGAAATACAAATAGAATGTAAGAAAGTTTACGAGTACAATGAAATGGGTACAAATAATTTTAATAACTATTTGGTATAATATTTACCATCTTTGAATTACTCGGTACCCAGTGATCGCAAAAGGATGAACCGATCATCATTCAATTCGTCTCGATGAGACGGTTCTAACGAGCTATAATTCGCCTTTCTATGATCTTTCTTATTGAGTAATGATAAAAGTGTAGTCTCAAAAATCTGGCATTGAAATGATTAGAGACTTTTAAATTTTTTGGAAGGCCCAAAGTGTTATAGATTCCATCATTATCAAGAATGATAGCTTGAATTGTTTATAAAGGTTATCTATCTTCCATAACAGAAAATTATTAATGAAAGAAAATGAATTAATAATGATAAAATAAAATGATTAACATTATATAGAGATTACAAACTCAGCATCTTTAAATGTTATCTTAATTAAATAATTTTTAGGTCCTTCTTCAGGCCGCGCTTCATTCATCTCCCATAGTCATGCGGTTTGATAAAGCAAGAAAGTTCTGTCAACAGCATATTCGCTCGGCTTAATGAATGTTATATAAGTCCAAACGTGAGTTCGAATGGATCAATCAAATCAGAAGTCGATTTTAGACGTTTGTATAAGTATTAGTGATCAATCCCAAGGTTCCATCAACGGCGGCAATATTAAATCTACTTGACGAATTCGACAATTCAAACTGATTACTTGAATTTACATCTGAATCACTAAGAACAATTAAAATATTCAGAAACTAAAAAGTTTAATGCACAGACTTACGGCTACTAAAGTAAATCCAGCGTACTCTAGTTTCATTTAAAAAACTTGAGAGAAGAAAGCTGTTTATGAAAGAGGATAATATTTCATTGACGTGAAATAATAAATCAAATGAAAATTCGAGTACGGACAAGCAATGCATAATAGCTTGCCAAATTTATGCTGGTAGTCTGGTAGATTACCAAGATCGACGATTATTATGTATTGGATATTCATATGACCATATGGAACAATATATTTTTAAATATCTATTGTTATAACGTTATAACAATATAAATTTTAAAATTTAAATATTTCAAAATAATATTGTATTGATCAGTATATTAACAACGTGCTTTGTAAAGTATGAATATCAAAAAAAAAAAAAAAAATGAATTTGTCAGGAACATTCTTTTATTTTGTAACTTTCATACTACTATTTATAAATCCATTATCTATATATTCTTATAATTCGATTTTATATAACGAGACCGAACCTGGATTCAAAGTCTATAGATTAATACCCTATAGAGATGATATCTTAGTTATACGGTTAATTAAACCAATAAATGAATCCTGTATTGAGCCGCAAATGGATTTTCGTATTTTATATCCAAATCGCACCATTGATGTGATCAAAGTTGATTATCCATTTCCAGAGTATAATTTTTGTTTTTTTGGATCCGAAACTTACTATCGAATTGACGTTGAACGCTCCTTTCCAAATTTCATTTCGATACTTTATGTAAATTCTACCGATCTTTCATCAGCAAGTTATTATATATTACTTGCTTCTCGAACAGGAAAAATTATTAGGTTCGTTAAATAATTTATAGTACGTTTAAGTATGTTTAATAATAATACCGGAGGTTATTAATGTTTGTAGTAATACATATATCGCCCCTGTACCCATAATAAATGGAGAATTATATGCCGACGGCTATCTCTATTCCCATCAAAGTGAAGAATTTGGTTTTATTTTTTCTTATTACGAAACTAAAACTATCGTTGCATGGAGTTATTTCAGCCAACCGTATGTTTATATCATCTCTTATTTTCATCTTATAACTGAAATAAATAAATAAATATTTATTTTATTATATTTTAGAGACATTGATGGGAATTTTCACCCAATCAATTATGGAAAATTTTATTTGCAAAATCCTTCAGATTATTACTCTTTATTTCCTGGAATGGATGGAAGTTTCGTAATTGTTACTAAGAATTCAACAGACATCCAAACGAAGTCTAATAAATTCATCAATCCATCTGAATTTACGACTAAAATTTATGTATATTTTGTTAGACCCACTATGAAAGTAGATGGTCCATTCTTATTATATCAATCTGCAATTCCACGTTTAAAAGTTGAGTTTTATTGTGATACTGCTTATACAAGCACCGGGGACATGTGTATTTTAATAATGAAGCCCCATGGAACAACTGAAACCCATCTAATGAAAATATCATTTCAAAATTCAGGGTTTGTTGTATTTAATATTTTCAATAACTTTTCATAGAGCTCATAATAACTTTTTTTTTTTTTTAGTTCTGTATCTAGTGTTAACAAATTTGCAAATACAATGGGCATAAAATCTGGAGATGATATTATGTTTAATTATATGTATTATGGAGGTTATTTAGTAAGGATATTTAGGAAGGTTGACTCTAATAATAATAGGCTAATGGTTCAAGGCATTATACTTGACAACGATGGAAATTATAACGGAACCTGGAATTATCCGCAGAATTTAATTTTACCAGCAGAAAATTCGGTAACAACTTATCGGAATGGGACTATGATTTTAGCTTATCATGAAAACGAATATACTTGGAAACTTTTGTTTACAGATTTACCAAGATTCATTCCCGATGGTAAGGAAATAATTTATTAGCAACAAATCATAAATTATTATGATTTAATAATTTAATTTATTTTGATTGATTTTCAGGTTATGGATATGACAATCCAAATATAAAAGCTACTTATCCGTCAATTAATTCAAATATACCATTAACGACTACAAATATAAATATTACCTATTTTTTGTCCGTAACAGCATCCGCAAATTATATTTCAATCTATCAATATAATGAAGATTACCCAATTTTACGACAATCCATCTCAGGAAATTCTCCACTTCTTTCATATAGTTCTGATAATATGACGATTAATATAAAAATTTTGGAAAGCACTTTTAACCAACCAAATTCATTGTATTACGTTGTTATTGATTATAATGCTGTTAAGGATTGGAAGTCAAATCAGCCTTTAATGGGTATTGAAAGAAATCATTGGAAATTTAATACAAGTGAGTGATTTACGAAATTTTTGTTTAAAATGACCGTTATTTATTAACCTATAAATTTTGTTATAGCTAATTATCAAGAAATTTTTGCTGGTAATTTATATTATTATTCGGTTCGCAAACAGTCATAGTATCATAAAACGTTAATCGATACTTTTAATATAATTTAGGGGATGCAGTTGGTCAGTTGTCCTTAACAATAGAAGGAACAAAATATTATGAAAGTCTTTCGTCCTATGATCAAGGAAGATTTTTATCACAATTAAGGATTGATTTGGCAAAATCAATACCTGTTGATAATAATAGATTGGATGATATTAAATGTTGTATATATGATAAAAGTCAACAATTTCCAAAAATCATTTTATCGTTACCCATTAAATCAACAACAAGTCAAAATGAACGAAATGTAGATAATATTATTAAAGATTTGGATATTTTGGTTAAAGAAAAAGAAATAACTCCAATTTCACGGTCCAATACAACAAATCTTTTAGAAGCTAGTTTTGGATTTCGGAGAACTAGTAAGTATTTATTAATAAAATCCTTTTTATTGGACTTTACATTTAAATTTATTTCTTATTATTAGGAAATTTCTTGGACGATTTAAATAGTTTTAAATATCATTTGATTGGTATTGTTATTGGAGTAATAATATTAGGTTTACTTTATGTTTACGCCAAAAAAAGAAATCCAAGGGTAAGTTAATTCCATTTATTTGTTTATTTTATTATTTACAATACAATTAATGTACATTTAATATCTTATTTATTTGATCTTTATAGGGTAAAAATTTTGCAATATTTAAATTTCCCTTAATCATTTCTGATCTCATTTTGAGTATTACGTTTATTTTAAATAATGGAAAAAACGTTCCACAATTATTTATTCCAAGGTAGGATCGATCATTCTACATATTCAAATTTGCTTATTATTAAATAATTAATTTTTTAATTTTTTGCAATTTAGTATAATTTTCTTTATAATACCAATGGCAATTAGCTTTATGATGAGTATAATTATTATTCTTCGAGAAATAAAAAAAAACAGATATTTCTACGGATGGTTTAAAAACAACACCCATATAGCAACATTGTTTACCATATTGGCAAGTATTGACCTTGAAATGTTAAATATACTTTCTTCTCAGGTTGCCGGTGTAATGTTATTTAGTGCTCCTATATCAGAAAAAATGCGATTATACATTTTCTTGGGAAGTTTTATTGGATTTTTTATTGATGATATTCCGCGTTTCATTATTCAGGTTGGTAAAATCTTGAGCTTAATTATTGTATTAAATTAAAACTAAATCATTTAAATTTAAATATATTTAGGTTCTTTACAGGAAATTAGTGGTTAATTATGATATAATTCCTTTTCTTACACTTTTAACAAGTTCGATCATTTTAGCAAATAACATAATTTCAAGAATATATCATGCAATAGTGTATTTGCGTAAAAAAAGAAGAATATCTCTTATGAATATAATATATGATTCAAACGTTGAAAAGAGTATTACAGTTCCACAGATAACCAAAAAAAAATCTAGATACTCAATGTAACTGCTGGTGAAAAATCCTGATTATTAATTTGATGAGTCATTCTATTCAATGTAATTTAATTGTTAGGATTAATCTTTTGAATAATATTGTGTAAATAGCTTTTTTGAATTTTAAAGCATTTAATTTTATTTTTATACCATTGTCTTATATTTTAATAAATTTAATAAAAAAGAGGTTTACTAGAATTGGTGTTACAAATTTCCTATATTACACAGAATTTTAGTTAGGGTAGTGAAGTTTGGGAGGTAAGCAAAAGTCTTAAGTTACACAATTCTAAAAAATATGATTGGTTGCATATGATTAAGATATCTTACCTGGAGAAGGTTTTTTTTGCAAATTCTACATTTAAAACTGAAATAATTTTTTATTTGGCCATTTACCCATTTTAGAACTTAAAATAATTGAAGTTGGCTGTTAACATATAATTAGTATATATGGGGTCTTTGCAATAGAAAGATACGAAACTCAAAAAAAATTTTAAATTTATTTTATATGCTAATTATGTTTTTTATACTAAAATAAGTGTAAATTTGATATTAATTAAATTTTTATTTTTTTTTGAGTTTCGTATCTTTCTATTGCAAAGACCCCATATATTAATTATTAAAAATTTTGGCCTAAAGCTAACTTTTTGATTATCTAAAATTTCTTGTAATTATTTTTACTATTAATTTTTAAATACTTAAGTAATATATTTTGAATATTTCAAGTTTGGCCCAAAGTTCTATAGATTGATCCAAAACTTCAAAGTCAAATTAACAGATAATTGGCATATATATAAATTATTAAAAATTTTGGGTTAAAATTAATTTTAGATTTATATTTTATTTTATTACAATACTTTTATATTTGATTATTGATAACTCTAATTATAAGTCAGTGGAAATATCATTTCTCATGTCGATCATTAATTAAAATAATTTTGTGTAACTATAGTTGAATATTTCACCATGTAGCTAAAAAAAGAAATTACTAATACAATGCTTATACAAATTAAGTAAATTAATAGTTTGTCATGTGTATTATAAATTTTTATCATCATTTCCTCTTTTGTAATTTTTTTTTTTTTTTACATATACAAGAAAGTTTGTCTCAAAAATGAAGTTTTCTTAAAAATGCAACTTAAAGGTAGATGTGAAATACAATTTGGATAACAAAAATATATGTAATTTTATGAGAAGAAAAAGGTTTATTAAATTAAAAAAGGCGGTTATTTAGGAAGTTTTTGTGCAAACCATAAAAAACTAATTTTTATAATAAAAATTTTTTTTTTTTGATTTCAATAAAACTTTTGACAAAAGCTTTTTTTAACCAGTAATTATTTCATTTCTAGGTATAACTTGATAAAATGAACAACTTTTGTTAAGCTTAGAATAATGATTATTAAACCAGATTTTTTGTTATCTATAAATTTTGTTAAAATTTTTTGATTAGAACGTTAATAAAAAAATTTTTTTTTATTTAAATAATACTATTAGGTCTATTTGGGTATTATAAATGATTTTTAATCAAAAAATTAATTAATATAATATTTTTTTGTCTATTAATATTAGATCTTTAATATTTAAATTTTGGTATTATAATAATCATGTAAATTTTTATAATATTAAAAAAAAAAACTTTAAAAATTTTAAATTTTAGTTTATTTAATATGAAAATAAAACAAAAATTATTTATTCATAGAAAATTTTTTATTAGCTATTAGGTCTACTTACTTTGTTAAGCTATAAATACAAATAGTAATAATATGAATAAGTAAAATATTTTTTTTATATCTAAAGTAATGTTAAAATAAAAGATATTTATAAAATATTTAAAAAAAACAAGCAAAAAAAAAGGTTAAAAAAGTTTTCTTAATACTTTATTAGTTTGTTATATTAAAATAACCATATAATTAACAATATTCATTGGCAAAATGCAACTGAATAAAGTGAAATTTTTAATTTTTAAAGTTTATAAAAGTGTTCTTGAAAACTAGATGAACATGCATCCTTATTTGTTAAAATGATGTTATATTGTAATAATTCAGTGTTACATACAGTGGGCGTTAAAACGAATGCACCAAAATTTAATAATTATAAAATCACGTGCCTATCGATCAAAATAAACCGAATTAATTTAATATTTTCAAATTAAGTAATATAGGTGTTGATCTTTAAAATTATAAATATTACCCCTATTTTATATTACATAATTTACCATTCTGTAATTTTTTTTCTCATAACTATGGTGCGTTCGTTTTGCCGTTTTGTAAAAAATGTAAAAATAAAGTGTAAAAAATTTTTTTTTTTTATGTTTTATATTAATATTTTTACAAAAACACTTTTCCCTACATATGTTCGTTTAAAAAAAATATTTTTTATTAATAACTTTTAAGGCACAATTATTTACTGAACAGAGAGCTCAAGCTATTATGATGCTTGAAAAAGGATATTCAACAAGGGAAATTGCCACTAAAGTTGGTTGCAAAAGTCATACAACTATCGTAAGACTAAAAAAGAAGTATGAGGAAACAGGTAAAGTTCAAAATAAGCCCTGTCCAGGCCGTCCACGTAAGCTAAATGAACGTGATGAACGTAATATTATAAGAAGCATAATGACAAGAGAATGTTCCAACGCAGTTCAAATTCAAAAATCATTAAAGGTTAATGATGATATTGAAGTGAGCGCAAGCACAGTACGCAGGGCATTAAAGAGAAATGGTTTAGCAGCTCAGGTGAAGCGTAAGAAACCGCTATTGTCAAAAAAACACTGTGAGAAACATCTAAATTTTGTGAAGAGGTATAAAGATTGGACGGTAAGTGACTGGAATAAAGTGGTGTGGTCTGACGAGTCAAAATTTCAAATATTTGGCTCAGACAGCCGCCAATATTGCTGGAAACGCCCGAAAGACCCACTTCAAGACGCTCATGTGAAACCTACCGTTAAATTTGGAGGTGGTAGTATTTTTGTATGGGGATGTTTCACCTCTTCGGGTGTAGGATACTTGGTAAGAATAGAGGGTGGATTGGATGCGGAATTATATTGTAAAATATTGGAAGAAGACCTTATGGGCACTCTTCACTACTATAATTTGGATACTAATGACATTATATTCCAGCAAGACAACGACCCAAAACACACTGCAACTCGTACTAAGCAGTGGTTTGAAGACAATGAAATAGAAGTTTTATCATGGCCGCCTCAATCTCCTGACCTTAATCCAATAGAGCATCTGTGGAATGACATTGATCGTTGTCTCAGGGCTTTGGATATTGAGATTAGAGGTAAAGACATGTTATGGGAACAAATTTCTAATGTGTGGAATGAAACGGCTTTAGAAGCATGTTCTACTTTACAGAAACCTTGAAAATATGAGCGATGTTGAATTGATACGGGTATGATATAAATTTTATGTCATAATGGTATCAATTTCTGTGATGATATTGTTATAATGTTGATTTGATATTGTTACTTCATCACCATAATTTATTGCGAAAATATCGTGACGATATCTATTCAAAAGAATATCAAATCGGCACAGCCTTGATATCATTACGATGTTGGTAATTTCAAAAAAAAGGATGATATATTTGCGATATTGATTTGATATCGTCACTTCATCCCACAATTTATCGCCGAGATATCGTGACAACATTTATTTAAAAAAATATCTGATCAGTATAGTCTTGATATCGTTACGATATTGGTAATTTCAGGGATAAAAAAAGATGTATTTACGATATTGATTTGATATCGTCACTTCATTGCCGCAACTCATTTGTGGTATCGCAACTCATCTGCAATACCGCAAATATTAAACTTTTTTTTTTTTACAACTTTTATATGTATAACGTGCTGCCATATTATTAAAATAAAATTCTGATATTTTTATACGATTAAGCAAGATTACATAAAAATATACTATGGGACTTTGACTACTTCCGTATGTCGCCGCCACAGAGGTTATTGAGATTGCGGTTGCAAAGGCTTCCAAATTTTAATAAGAGAATTCTTTTTACGAATTTCTTGTTCTTGTATAGGTTTATTACGATATTGAGAAGACATTTTTAAAACTTGTTTGATGATGATTCTACAGGTTAAAATGTGAGTCAAAAATTTTTTTTTTCTTCTCATTTTTTTTTATTATTATAAATCAATTCTTTCATTCCTTATTTTTGCATTGATCTTACCACATCAT
This sequence comes from Rhizophagus clarus, assembly GCA_015698045.1. Lineage (NCBI taxonomy): Eukaryota > Fungi > Glomeromycota > Glomeromycetes > Glomerales > Glomeraceae > Rhizophagus > Rhizophagus clarus. The sequence goes on from BLAL01000271.1 coordinate 239,404, forward strand.
GATCAAGTATGATTAATATGGTGGTCAATTTCGAAAGAAAAAATATATTTTTTTTGATATACTTTGATGTATTTTCCATATGATTTTAGATATTGAGAATTTGGTAAGAGAAGAGTTTTTTTAATTACTACTTTAACAAAATGTACTAACACTTGTTCTTTTTTTTAAACAGGTTCAAAGCATGGGATTTCAACTGGAGCTCAGGGGTGTAGATTTTGGTGGGTATTTTATAACATTTTTTTTTTTAAATCTTTTTTTTTTTTAATGTACTATTACTAACAGTTCGTTTCTTTGGAATTTTTCTATTTTGTAAATTATACTAGTAGTTTATGTATTATTATTTAACCGTATAATAAAATAATTTATTGGCATTTTAAAATATATTAATCATGTTCTGTCAATCTTTACAAAATTGTGAAAATTATCATAAAATGGTTTTAAATACTGTACATTGTCAGGATGACATATAATATTATTGTCATAACGATATCGTCACGTTATTTTATGTTAACCATCCGGTGAGAGAGATGCGAAACTTAATATTTTTTTTTTTTTTGTAAGAATATATGAATTTTCTTTTTTTCTTTTCTTTTTTTTTTGTAAGGAACGTTATAATAACGTTTTTTCTGTTTCTTTTAGGTTCATCAATTCAACATTTTTAACAAGTTTCAATATAATATTAGTGTTATAACGATATCGTCACGTTGTTTTATGTTAACCATCCGGTGAGAGAGATGCGAAACTTAATATTTTTTTTTTTTTTTTTTGTAAGAAATGTTATATGAATTTTCTTTTTTTCTTTTCTTTTTCTTTTTTTTTTGTAAGGAACGTTATAATAACGTTTCTTCTGTTTCTTTTAAGTTCAAGTGTTTCGGCTTAATTTAATCAGGTACGATCGTAACTTTAATTTTGCAGAGCTTGCGCCATAATCCAAACACTCTAATTCAACATTTTTAACAAGTTTCAATATAATATTAGTGTTGAACCGATATCGTCATGTTATTTTATGTCATCCTATCCAGAGATAAGGATATTCTTCCTTTAATTACCGTTGTTGGCGTAGTAATCACGTGACATTGTGGCAAAGTATATAGAGCCGCCTAAGCCAAAGCCATCATAGCCTGTTATTTTTGATATTTCCGATTTATTTGATATATCAGTTTTATTTGATTTATCTGATTTATTTGATTTAATTGATTTATTTTATTTATTTGATTTATTAGTTTTATTTGATATATTAGATTTATTTGTTATATTTTTAAATATATTTTATTTTGTATAAATATCCTGAAATTTCTTTTTAGTTGAAAAACATCAGAGAGTGTAATAACAAAGTTATAATAACAAGTTCATATAATTAATAAATAAACTCTTTTACCTTATAAACGAACTGTCCCTTTGTGAATAGTGTGTCTTGTTGATTGGACTTGAGACATATCTATTGCATCCCTGTCTCCAAGTCATAGTTACCTGATCGACGAACTGACCAGGGTAACAATTGGTGATTCCTGCCAGGTATAGCGACGAACTGTCTATACTGGATCTCTCAGACGTACTTGAGAAGAAAAACAATTGCAGACGTACTTGCACCCAATTGAATGCCATATTACGGTACTAAAAAGAGCCAAAGAAAACATCACAGAAATAAGCACCTTCAGAGAAGAAGACCTGCCTTTGAAAGAGCTCCTTATTGTAATTTTTGTTATACCCCATCAGGAGAAATACTTTATAACCAACATCCTACTGGATTCTTTAACTTTTGGAATTGGATTAAAGATAATCATTCTGCTAGAAACTACAACCTTTGCACTATTATTACCTTTGCCAAACTAAAAGAAAATATCGCTGAACTGAATACTGCTGCTGACCTTACTACTGAAATTCTAAAAAGCATACTATTTTCCACCCTTAGCACTCCTATACTAGAATTATTATATTATATACCTGCTCTTTGTGAAGAAACCCAAGGATACTCCTCTGCACCTACTGAATATCAAACCACCAAGCTATATAATCTATACCACAACCTACCTCCACCAGAAGCACCTCCTGAAACTATGAATCAAGATCAACTTACTGCAGTTTTAACTACTATTTTTGGTACTAATGGCCAAAATATTACACAGTTGACCACTGCATTAGGAAATGCTCCACCTCCTCGTGAACTAACCATAGCCAAAGTAGATAACTTTCATGGAAAAGATGATGAGGACCCTTATGAATGGTTGGAACGTTTTGAAACAGCTGCTAATACTAATCAGTGGACAGGTAACAGAAGAATAGCTATTGCTGCAGGATACTTGAAGGATGCAGCCCATGACTGGTTCAGAGCCAATGGTAATGGTCTTACTGTTTGGAATGATAATACAAACCAAAATGCCAGTTTTGTACACCAGTTTGAAGCATATTTCTCTCCTGAAACTAAGAAAAATCAATGGTACTATGAACTGATGACTATCAGACAAACAGCTGAAGAAAAAGTTGAGGACTACTCTAGAAGATTCAAGAAAGTCTTAAGAAAAGTGAATGGAACTACTGATCCTCCACCTGTTCCTGCTGCATTACAAGTGCGAATGTATTTGTATGGACTAAACCCTCTGCTGACTCCTTTAGTATCCACTAACAATCCTACTACTTTAAATGATGCAATTACCCGTGCAAAATTGGTAGAAACTGGATATAATTATGTTCCTACAAAGTCAGTTTCTTTAAATGTTCCTGTTGCTGTAAAGGAAAATGCTCCTTTACCAATCACTCCTGTTGCTGGATCTTCCACTAGCAAGAATGACCCAGATGTAGATGCATTAACTCAACAACTCCAACAATTGACTCTTAATTATGCAACCTTATCATCAGCATTGCTAGCTCAAAATAATAGTAACAATAATAGCAAGCCCAGAAATTTTAGAGCGACTACAGAAAAGGCTAGAGATAAAACTAAACTAACCTGTTTCAAATGTGGGAAAGTAGGACATATCTCCAGAGAGTGCAGAAGTAATAGAAATAACAACTCAGGAAATAATAATAATAATAATAGTAGAAAACTTTTCACCAGACCTGTTAATTTCCTGGATGAAGAATATGTTGAAGAAGAAGAATACTACTCCTATGATGAGGAAGAGGAGGATGAAGCTGAATATGAAGTATATGTAAATACTCGTTCAGAATCTGGAAAAGAAAGACAACTAAGAAAAAGAGTGAGAACAGGAGATGAAATGGATGAAGGAGGAGAGGAATATATTATTCCAGTTGTTCCTTCAGCAGAAACTACCCCATCCACCATTAAAGCTCAAAAGATCAAAAGAAAATTTAAAATGAGACCCGCACCTATTGAAAATGTGACTGAATTTGACATTGCCCAATACATTAAAGACCTTCCTTGTGGCTTAACTATTGGACAAGCCTCATCTCAAATTCCAAAATATAGAAGTGCCATGCTCAAAAGTGTGAAGAGAACTAGAGAGACCAATTTTATCTCCTCAGCCAATGATGCTCCTACTACTGCTGCCAGATGCCAATTGAGAGTAGATGGAGAACCTATTTCAGCCGTCATTGATAGTGGTGCTGCCACTAGTATCATCACCAAAAAGCTCATGAAACGACTTGGATATTCTATAAATGGGCCTTCCAACTTAGTAATTGTAACTGCCAATGGTACTAAAGTTAGATCCTTAGGAGAAGTAAAAGATTTTCCTATAGAAGTAAAATCTCATCTCATCAACCTCAACATTCAAGTGTTGGATTCTACAGATGAAGTTTTTATTCTTGGAAATGATTGGCTTAAAAAGGTCAAAGCCAATTTGGATTGGGAAGAAGGTACACTGACTATCTTGTGGAGAAAGAAACGAATTACTGTTCCTATGCAATGCACTAGAGGAAGACCTGCTGAGTCCTATGATGAAGAGGAAACTGATAGTGAAGAATATGAAGAGGAAGAGATAGAAGAATCCCCTCTTTACCTGTCAGACTTATCTGATGATTTTTCTGATATATCCGACCTAGAATTTAACCCTTGGACTAATCGACCCCATATGAAGAATCTGAGGAAGAGATAGAAGAAAGTGAGGATGAAAATCCAGCCATTTATTTAGCCGTCACTGCCACCCAAGAAGAGCCTCATAAACTTAACCTTGGACCTTTGGATGTGCACCAGCAACAACTATTCAACAATTTGCTTACATCCTTCAGAGATATTTGTGCTAAAAGTCAGACTGAGATTGGTAGAACAAATCTCATAAAACACAAAATTTATATTGGAGATGCACGACCCATTTCCCAAGCACCCTACAGAATTAATCCTAAAAATAAAGAATTTCTAAAGGAAGAAATTGTAAAAATGGAAGAAAATGGAATCATTAGAAAATCATGTAGCCCCTGGGCTTCACCTGTTGTAATTGTGGATAAGAAAGGAGGAGATAAGCGAATCTGCATTGATTATAGAAAACTAAATGCTATTACAAAAGCAGATGCCTACCCACTCCCTAGAATTGATGACCTGTTGGAAAGTTTTGGACAAGCCAAATGGTTCACTACCTTGGATCTTGCCAGTGGTTATTGGCAAGTAGCCATGGACGAAGCTGATATAGAAAAGACTGCCTTTGTAACTCCCTTTGGATTGTATGAATTCCTAGTCATGCCTTTTGGGTTAAGCTATGCTCCTGGTACATTTCAAAGACTAATGAATAGAGTGCTACAAGAATTTTTGAATGACTTTGTAGCCGTGTATTTGGATGATGTAATCATCTACACCAAAGGAACCTTTGAGCAACACATGGATCATATAGCTCAAGTTTTTCAAGCGCTCAGAAATTCCAACCTAAAAATAAAATTAAAGAAATGCTATTTTGCATTACCTAATATACACTTCCTAGGACATGTAGTAGGAAGAGATGGAATCAAACCAGACCCAGAAAAGATTGACAAAGTCAAGAATTACCCAATACCAACAAACCTAACTCAATTAAGAGCTGCTCTTGGATTATTCTCCTATTATAGGAAATTTATTAAGGATTTCTCTCGAATTGCAAGACCAATGCTCACTTTGTTAAAGAAAGATGCTCCTTTCAACTGGGAGGAAAAGCAACAGCAAGCCTTTGACAGACTAAAGGAGATGCTAATTAAAGCTCCTGTACTAAGTTATCCAGATTTCGACAAACCTTTCATTATCTATACTGATGCCTCTGGAATTGGATTAGGTGCTGTATTATCTCAAATAAAAGAAGATGGTAAAGAACATGTAATTGCCTATGCAAGCAGAAGCCTTAATCCAGCAGAAAAGAACTACTCTGTAACAGACCAAGAGTGTTTGGCTGTAGTATGGGCCATAAAACATTTTCAACACTACTTAGGATTAAGACCATTCACCATCATTACTGACCACTCTGCCCTCAAATGGTTAAAGACTTCCAAGATGCTAAAAGGAAGAAGAGCTCGCTGGGTAATGGAATTACAGCAGTACGACTTTGAGATCAAACACAGACCAGGAAAACTTAATGCCAATGCTGATGCATTATCTAGAACTCCTGAAGAAACATTCTGTTTCCTAATTGAATTAGAAACATATCCTGGACCTACTAAACATACTTTATCTGCTCCAATTACTTTAACCCCTATAGAAGAGGAAGATTATGAAGCAGATTCTGAAGAAGACATCACTACCAAACCAGTAGCAGAAATATACGAAATTATTTATCCTCAACCATGTGAAAACTGTGAAGAAATTCAATGTATATGTTGGGGAAATGATAATAGCACTTTAGGATCAGACTATGAAAGAGATTGGCAAGAATACTACCAGCAAATGCACGACCAAGAGGATCATCCAAACTATCAGGAAGAATGGCTAGAAGAAGGTCAAGACATTTTAATTTTGAATGATGATATAGAAGGAGTCCAAACTCCTGCATATTATTTTTCAAAGGAAGAGTTACAAGAATTATTCCAAGAGTTTATTCAAATAAAGCAAGTAATTGCTGGTCAACCTATCAATAGAGGAGGAAGTAGATGCACCCTTGAATGTGACATAGAAAATCATTATATTCATACTTATTGTACAATGTGCAAAAAGAACCTCCCATATGGGACTATCCTTCATGATTGCATTATTGGATTTACTTTAGGGAAAATACGACCTGATATGAAGCCAGAATTTTTGGTAAACCAACCTTGGTGGGAGGAACCTGAAGGAGTAAAACAAACCAACCTTGTTCATTATTTAAAATGTTTCTTACGACTTTCCTATGGATTACCCCCTTACACCATCTCTACTGAGCCATTTGTAGCTTCCTTAGATTAAATCCTTAACAAATAACAAATTTATTAAAAGGTGAAAGCGAAAAGTGCCTGCATTGTGACAGACAGCCTAATATTTTATTTTATTTAAGTAATTTTATAACAATGGATACAACCCAGTATAATAGAATTTTTCAATATTTAACTACTCAACAACTACCATCAGATTTAAATACTCAACAACTTATCAAACAATTCAAAAACTTTTGTACTCCTTTTATTATTAAAAACAACTATTTATATAGAAAAGACAAACAGAAAGAAGGAAATTTATTAAGAGTAATTAGAATACATGAAATGGAACCAGTTCTTTACATGGTACATAATGATCCTACTTCTGGACACTTTGGAACTGAAATTATGTTCAACAAAATTCGTACTAGATATTACTGGCCTCAGATGTATGAAAATATTAGAGAATATGTTAAAAATTGTGACTCATGTCAAAGAAGAGGAAAACCTCAAACTCATCAATTATTACATCCAATACCTGTACATTCACCTTTTTATCAAATAGGAATAGATTTTGTAGGACCTTTACCAAAGACTTCTAATGGAAATAAATATATTATAGTTGCTATGGATTACCTGACTAAATGGCCTGAAGCAAAAGCAGTACCTAGAGCTACAGCAGAAGAAACTGAGAAATTCATATATGAAGACATTATATGCCGACATGGATGCCCTCAGAAAATACTGACAGATCGAGGAACTCATTTTAATAATCAAATTATTGATCGTTTAACCAAAAGATTTGAGATTAAGCATTTATTATCAACACCATATCATCCCCAAACCAATGGATTAGTAGAAAGATTCAATAGAACTTTATGTGAATCTTTAGCTAAATTAGTTAAACAAGTAGAACAGTGGGATCAGTTTATTCAGCCAGTTTTATTTGCTTATCGTACAAGTAAACAATCCACAACCAAAATATCTCCTTTTTATTTAACATATGGTCGTGAAGCAAAGTTGCCAATTGATGATCTTACCCAAAATGAAGAACAATTATCCGATAGGATCAACAAATTAGTTAATGAGTTACCACATGATAGAGAATCTACCCGACAAAGGATAGATCAGCAACAAGCCAAACAGAAATTACATCATGATCAGCAAATTAAACGTCATAGATCTTTTCAAATAGGAGATAAAGTTTTATTGTATAAGGCTGAAAAAGCGAAACAATGGTCTGGAAAATTAGATGAAAAATGGAAGGGACCCTATTATATCCATGCGGTTTTACAAAATGAAAGCTATAAAATAAGGGATATGCAAGGAAAAGTCCTAAAAGCTCCTTTTAATGGAAGTTTACTAAAACCTTACTACGATCAGAAAGAATGGAATCTCCCAATAATAGATTAATTGACCTTTTAACTCAAGATTTACAACTAGAACTTCCTTTTGAAAATGGAGATTTAATACCACCCTATGATGAAGCTGCTCCTTTTGATGAACAATTTAAAAATGCTTATGCTGCATTACGACGATCAATTCAATTGAAAGAACGATTAAACTCACTAATCAATGCTTATTATATTGGAAAATTATTAAATAGTTTAGAAACTAAAGCTCAACAATTTAGATATAAGCAAAAATTAACTAATCATTATACGAGAATGTCAGAAAATGTCTTTGATATATTTGAACATCAACCAACTAAAATACTTGGTACTTTTTACATTACTGCGCAAATAGCAAGGAAAATAAATAGAAGTCAGGTGAAACAGTTACGAGAAATAGTGCAAGGATTATTGGATCAAAATTCTTTATAATTACATCATAATTTATTGGAAAATTTATTGATTGGATTAAATAAATCAAGTCTAAATTAATTTAATTAATTGACGCAAGTATGATCTACAAAAATAGAAATTAGTAATGATGGCAGATCCAAATTTAATTTAGTGTTAATTTTAGTTTCACAAATGATCAGCAAAAATGCGCGACTTAACTCCCCAAAATAATTTAATAGAAAATAGAAAATTTTATGAAAATTTATTAAGAAAAGAAGAAAAATCTAAATAGTAGATGGTGGTTCTAAATTATTTTCTCTCATATATGTTTCATAATTGGAAATAGTTTCTTTTGCCTCATTAGCCCTTTTATGTTCCCTCTCATGTCGTACCTTCCAACCTTCCCGTTCCCTCCTATACCGCTCCTTATCCTTAGTTAATGAAAATACTTGTTCTCGTAAATCTCTATTAAACCCTGCTAACTCCTTATAATGGCCAAGTTCCCCATTTTTCTGATTTATTTCTTGTTGTAATTTCTCTACTTCTTCTTCTTTCGTTACAAAAAGCTCTCCAGCAACTTCTAAAGCTTGTTGAGCCAAGCCTTCACTTTTTTGAGGCTTATCAATGCCTTTTCTTCGAAAATGCCTTCTTCTGACGGCCTTACTTGGTTTATTATGTTTTTTCTTGTTATTTTGGCCTCGAGAGGCACGCGAACTGCGAAGTTTTCGACGAGCAACATTGGTATCAGTGCGAGTCATATTGAAAATTAATGAAGAAAAAAAAAAAAAGATGAAAATGATTTTGAGATAGTGCGACATTGATGAAAATTTAAATGATGAAACTTCCCAGAATTTACCAACACTTTTCCACTAATTTCCAATCCCATAATTTTAACAAATTCAAAAATTGGTATAAATATGAGTCCATCATCAACACAAAATCGCTGTCACACGTACTCGGTCATTCCTGGCCAAAATGATCGGCTTCTATGCCTTGCTAATTTCGGGCTTTGGCACGAATTCCCTTCGGGGGCCTCTTAGCTTGGTATATCACGAGTGACCCCCATGTACTAGCGGGTTGGGTGTGTAGTGTGGTAAAAAGAAAAGAGTTTTCAACGGAGTTCAAACTAAAGAAGGGGAGAACTGTTGGCGTAGTAATCACGTGACATTGTGGCAAAGTATATAGAGCCGCCTAAGCCAAAGCCATCATAGCCTGTTATTTTTGATATTTCCGATTTATTTGATATATCAGTTTTATTTGATTTATCTGATTTATTTGATTTAATTGATTTATTTTATTTATTTGATTTATTAGTTTTATTTGATATATTAGATTTATTTGTTATATTTTTAAATATATTTTATTTTGTATAAATATCCTGAAATTTCTTTTTAGTTGAAAAACATCAGAGAGTGTAATAACAAAGTTATAATAACAAGTTCATATAATTAATAAATAAACTCTTTTACCTTATAAACAAACTGTCCCTTTGTGAATAGTGTGTCTTGTTGATTGGACTTGAGACATATCTATTGCATCCCTGTCTCCAAGTCATAGTTACCTGATCGACGAACTGACCAGGGTAACACCGTAATTCGCAATATTTAACAATTAAATAACAATTAAAACATCATAATTGTCATAATTGCATTATAAAAAATATATATATATTAGTTAATTAATAAACAAATTAATTTAAACCAATTAAAATTGATTTAATTTATTGAATGTATCTACTACGTTTCATTATCATCCTGATATAGTTTAAATATCGTCACGATATTTCAATAAAATATTTAGCGATCTTAATGATACCATAACGACATAATTATAATATTCTAACGATACATTTTCAACAACTTCACGATAATATTAATTTTTAAATGATATTGTGACAATATATTAAATGATATCATGACGATATATTTATGATAATTTTAACGATACATTTTCAACATCTTCACGATAACATCACAATTTCCATTTCAACATCATCACAACATCGAAACTATAAATCGATATAATATCAGAACGATATCAAATTTCAAATATCGTAAGGATGTTGAAAAGGTATCATTAAGATTATCATAAATATATCGTCATGATATCATTTAAAAAAATTGTGATGTTATCGTGAAGATGTTAAAAATGTATCGTTAAGATATTGTGGCAGATTTGAAGATTTCAGCAAAGTAAGTTAATAGAAACAATGCCAGAACGAATCAATGATGTAATTAAGGCAAAAGGGGGATATACACGATGGTAAAAAATATTTGGATATATTTTTAATTAGATTTAATTTGAATTGTTTTTATTTTTTTAATAAATTCGTAATATACAATAAAGCGGCAAATTAAACGCACCAATATTTTAATAAAAATCAAGTAATTATAAAAAATCCGGCTTAATAATTATTATTAAAATTAATACAATATAAAGATCATATGACATATTAAATATTTAGTAAATATTACGTTGATACAATTTTAAATGATCGAAAAACATATGATTTAGTAATTTATAAATTTTGGTGTGTTCGTTTTGACGCCCACTGTATAACCTAAAAATTTCAATTTTAACGTAATTTGGACTGGCATTATGAATTTAACCAAAATTAAGAAAATTTTAGCAGAATTAAGATTTAAAGATCGTTAATTTTAACCATTTGTACCAACTTTGACCAACTTTAAGTTTACATATATACTATAAGCCATAAAGCCATACCATACCAATAATTTATATTGTGATATCATAATACAAAAAATCTCCCTTTAATTTTTGTGACATTTTTACTGACTATATTATTAGATTAAATAATTAATTTTAAAATATTTATGATTTAGAATAAAATTTTAAAGTTAATGTAATATTATATATATTATAATTAGTAAAAAACTTTATTGTAATAGTAATATTATACTAAAACTTCATTATTATACTTTATATTTATGTGGCTTGTAAATTTAAACTCAAAAAAAAACAAAAAAATTTAACAGTACTGTAATAAAAACAATAAATCATATAAATAATAATTCTTTTAAAATCTTTTTCATATTTATTGTATTATATACTTATTATTTTTTTTATTTATAAATATAATAAATATTATAATTAATTAATTATATTCACTGTTTATTTATTTTATTCTAAATATATAAAAATTATTAATAAAATCTTAATTCTAATCAAAAGTTTCTCAGTAAAGAATGTTTTTTAAAAAAAAATTTAAGATCTGGTAATAATAGTGAAGAAAAATATATATTAAAGGTTATTTATTATTATACTTTATTTTTAGCTGAAAATTTAAGAAAAAAGTTGCAATAGAAGAACTTGTTTGAAAGTAATACCAATAAGAAAATAGATAGAAATAGGGCTCCGATTGGTTTCAGTAATTACTGAACTGTGCTGATCAGTTTCAGTATCAGAGTGGTTTCAGTTTTCATAGTTTACTAAACTAAACCTGTCAGTAAATTTACCGATCAGTTTCAGTAATTTTAGTTTTAGTACTAGTTTTACGATTTACTGAACTGATCTACTGATTTAAAAAATATTCATTTTTTTAAGAAAAACATTTTTTGTTTAATAAAAGAACGTTTTTACAACATTTTTTTATTAAAATATTAAAAAAGTTGCGAAAACATTCTTATGTTAAATAATTTAATAAAAAAAAACATTTTATATTTATTAAATAGTTCAATTAAAAAAATAAACATTTTGCTACGTTTTTTTAATGGTATTAATAAAAATGTTGTGAAAACATTTTTTTATTTGATAATTATACATAAAAAACATCATTTTTTATTTGTAGATTTAACGAAAAAAAAGTTTTTGCACCATTTTTGATTCCATTAATTAAAATGTTGCAAAACATTTTTTACTTATGAATTAATAAAAAAATGTTGTTCATAACGTTTTTTAACTCCATTAATTAAAAATATCGCAAAATGTTTTTTAATTTAATTTACATATAAAAAATGTTGTGCTTAACGTTTTTAACTATATTGATAAAAAATGTTTTGAAATATTTTTTATTTATAGATTTAACGAAAAAAACATTTTTGCAATATTTTTTTTAAAAACGTTGCAAAGTATTTTTACTTATGAATTAATAAAAAAATGTTATTCACAACATTTTTTAACTCCATTTTAATTAAAAACGTTGCAAAACATTTTTTATTTAAGAAATTAATGAAAAAAAAACAGGTTCATAATATTTTTTTTAAACCGTTGCAAAACATTTTTTACATATAAATTAATAAAAAAACGTAGTTTGCAACATCTTTTAACTCATTAATTAAAAATGTTGTGAACTATTTTTTATTTAAGAAAGTAACAAAAAAATATGTTTGCTCTAGATTCCAATCATACCATATTGATTCAGTAATATGACCAGTATTAGTATTCTGATTTATCAAACTGAATCCATTCGGTAAATTTGATTTAGATTTCAGAAATTTACCAAATAGATTTCAGAAATTTACCGAACTTAATTTTTAATACCAAATGGGTTTTGGTAAATTACCAATTTTATAATTTATCAAACTGAATAATGATTCATTTATCAAATTTCTGCAGATTGATCTTATTGATTTTAATCTATTTTTTGCATTTATTTTTCATTTTTTTATCTCCAATTTTTTTCTCTTAGCTAATTATATAAAATTATAATTCTAATTATAATAATTTTATTTCTAATTATAATAATCTTAATTTTAATTCATTTTTATATATAATAATAACTTCTGGGTCTGGAGAGAATCAAATTGAATATGATATTGAGAAAAAGGTTGAGACCAAGACTGAAAAAAATCAAGTTGAACATAAACATGATGCTGAAACTGAAGAAGAGCAACGTGAAAAAAATAATGATCATGGAGTGGAAGATTTGCGTGTTGAGAAAGCTAATATGAAGCATAATTAATATAAATGTAGTTGAGTTTGAGAATACTTTACATATGATGAAACTGAAAAGAAAGCAAAATGCAACTACTGCAAAACATTAATTATTTGTAATAAAGGAAGTACGTCAGAAATGGCCAGTCATATTAAAAGTAAACATAAGTTAACACTAGTCGAAAAAGAACAATTTGGCCTAAATTTGACCAGGTCGAATATAAATCGAATGACGATCTAACCTATGTCAAATTGTGGCCAATTTTTTTGGCGCATTTAGGGTGCCAATCATCTTAAATTCGGAAAGAAAATTTTGACCTATATTAGGGCATTTTACATATTTATTCGATCCTAAAAAAAACTATATTCGACTACTATATATAATCCGAATATTATTGATAAATAGGTCAAACTAGAGATAAATTTTAATCAATTTAGTTCTGAATTTATAGTTTATTAACATAGTATTAAAAAAATTACATATATATTATGCTATATAAAGTTCTATTTAATATCTATCTATATATTATCATTCATCTATCGTTCATCTATCTGCATCCATCCACCATCCATCCAAAACTACCATCTACACAATTCACTAAATAGACAATTCACATATGCCTAAAGGAGTCTCAAAACCTATGTAGAAAAGTAACATTAAATGAAATTTCTTTAACAAATTTTTAAATTTCATTGAATTTATTGAATTTGAAACTTACCACCATTTCATTTATCCAAGAATCGAATAACTTCCTACCATTTAATATAGAATAGTTTCGAAAGCATACTGTCTAGAATGGTTATCAGAGACTGTAAAAAAAAATGCTTAATAAAAACGCTTTTAGAAAAAGTTTAAAATAAGAAACCTTTCGAAACTCACCTGGATTCTGGTATTTCCAAGTCAGAATCGGGTTCCTGAAATACTGGCATTCTGTTTATAGTTCAAAATTGGGCTGGTTTACTAAAAGAAGTAGAAAGAAAAAAAAAAATTAAAATAGAATTTTTTAGAGTAAGTTTCAAACTTGAAACTTTACCTGGGTTTTGGTATTCTAAAATATCAAGAATAACCTACAAAAGAAATAAAATGAACCGTTAATAATAATTCGTTAAAATAAAAACATCTGATTTTTTACTTACTGATATATAATCTATTGATATACTGGTTGCCTAAAAAGAAAAAAAATGAAACATTAATAAGCGTTTCATTAAAAAAAGATAAATTTAAAAATGTTTTAAACCTATCAAAATTTCAAAGTTGCATTTGCGTCCTAAAGTCCGAAGAACAGTCGCCTAAAAAAGAATCAAAAAAATGAAACGTACATATTGTTAAATTTTGGTAAAAAAAAGAAAAAAATCCCACCAAAAATCTACTATCTTACGCGTCCCAATATATCCCTACCTAAAAAAAATCTTGAATCCGCATCCAATGAGAGTCAAAAGCAACCTAAAAAAAATAAAGAACAAACTTGTTAGCTAACAATTTGTTAAAAATAAAAAAATTGAAAATGATAAAAAAAACTCGCCATAAATCTGCGCGTTCAAAGACCTAAAGAGCAAACTGCTAAAAAAAGAAAAACCTGAAAGATTAGTAGGTGTTTCGAAAATTTATAATCCAAGAAAAATCTACCCAACTCCATATATATAAAGAGACAGCCTAAAAAAAAAGAAATAAACAAAACATTAATATTTCGTTAAATAAATGTAATTAATAAAAAAAAATTGATTCCGGCTCCCTTACCAAAAACTGAAAGACTTCCTTACCAAAATTCGAATTCCATGCATCCAGAACTGTTTAAAAAAAAGAGAGAAGAGGTTAGTATATATTCTGTTAAAACAGTTAGAACATGTAAACTAAACAGGAAAAAAACTCACTGAAACGAAGTCCCACATGCCCAAAAGACCGAGAAACTGCTTAAAAAAAATTAAAAACGAACTGTTAATAAGCGTTTGTTAAAATAATTAAAGAAAAAAAAAAGAAACCTTTAATATGTTACTTCCAGAAAACTGAAGAGTCACTTAAAAAAAGAAAAAAATTGAAACATCGTTATCAACATTTCATAAAAACTGGAAAACATTTTTAGTGTATTCTTTACAAAAGAGAGACGATTGTGAGGAGAGGGAAGGAGGAAGAAAGGAAGGGAAGAGAAATGGAAGAGAAAGAACGAAAAAAAAGAAGTAAGATGAGAGAAAAGGTTAAGGGGAAGGGAAAGAAGAGGAAAATTTTGTTAAAAAAAGAAAAAGCTCTGGATCAGATTGGCAGATCTGGTTCCATATAATAAAAGTATCATTAATTAACATGACAATTCATAGATTAATTGTTGATATAATTATTAGTGTAGTAAGTAAATAAGAGATTGATTCAACATCCAAAAAGCCGAAGAACAAATCAAAAAAAAAAAAAAAGTAATTAGATAGCATTCTTTAAAAATGAAATAAAAAATTATTTAAAAATATCTTACCAAAATATTGCATCCAAAAAAGCCAAAAATTCACCTACAAAAGAAAAAAAACTGAAACGTTAAGTAGCAGTTAAGAAGTGTCATCAAATATAATAAAAGAAGCCCTCCTTACCAAATTCTTACACGTCCAATACCTGAATAACAAACAAAAAACAAAAAAAAAAGTAATTAGTAACCGTTCTTTGAAAATAAAACAAAGAAAGTAAACTTATCATTAAGACTTACCAAAAGAACAATCTCTAACAAATTTCTACATATCCAGATATCTCATCTACAAAGGAAAAAAATGAACTGTTAATAAAGTTCGTTGAAATAAACTAAAAAATTAAAAATTTCACTCACCAGACTACAAGTAAGAGATCCAAGAGAACAACCGATCATAAGTAATTAAAAGAGAAAAACCAAAATCAAAAACTTACTGGAATTTCACGTTCAAGAAGACCAAAAGAATTACTTAAAAGAAAAAGTTGAAACGTTAAGGAACATTTTGTTAAGAATTTTTCAATAAAAAAGTATTTGAAAAGAAAAGCTGAAACGCTTCATTACAGATTTTTTTGACAAAAAATATAAGTGAAGTAAAGTAAGAAAAGGGAAAGACGAAGTAAGGGAAAGGGTGAAGGGTAGGAAAGGATGAAGATAGAGAAAGGATGAAAGGAAGGAAGGAAAGAGAAAGAGTAAAAGGAAAAAAGGAAGGATAAAAGGAAGGATGATAAGGTTAAACTTTTAATTGAATTGGTGATACATGTAATGTTCAATTAATGATACGCGTAATACTTAATACATATTCGACCATGTTAAATACACGTCTAATTGTTGATCATTACTAATTGAGGTCAAATAATTTTAATTTTGATCAAATATAGGCCGAATTTCATTAAGGCCGAATATTCCTTTTTCGACTAGTGTAATTAAAGAAAAAGAAAAAAGCAACTTACAATATATGAAACTATTAATAATTCTAAAGCAATTGTAAGTATAATATTTATTTCTTTTTAAAATAAATATTTGATTTGTGGGTTGTAATGATAAATAATTTTATATATTGAATATATGAATATTTTAATTTATAAATTTATAAACTCATGTATTTATTAATATTCATATTTAAATATATAATAAAGATTCTTTTAAAAAATTTCTTATTTGATGAATTGTAAAAGATGATCTTTCTTTTACGTGTGTTGAATCTGAAGATTTTTGTAACATGATTTATCTTTTACGCAAAGATGCATTCATTCTATCTGCAGATACTGTCAAAAATTATATTATGATATTTTATGAAGATAGTCATAAAAAAATTGCTTTAATTTTACAGGTATATTAATGTTTTTTAATAATAATATTTTTATTAATTGATTTTACCATTTATTATTTTAATTTTGTAGAATACATCTAGTAAAATTTCTTTTACAATAGACATTTGGACTTCATCAAATAATTATTTCTTTTTAGAAATAACAGCTTATTGGGTTACTGAAAGTTGAGAATTAAAAAGTATCCTTTTAGATTTTATTAAGCTTGAAGGGCCACACTCAGAAGTTAATATTAAGGAAGCTTTTTTAAAAAGTTTGAAAAATTTTGAAATTGAATCAAAGGTTAGTTTTTTTATAAATAATACTATGATAATTTAAAAAAAAATTAATTTAAAAAAAATTTTATATAGATCCTTAGGGTGATAACAGATAATGCGAATAATAATGTCACATTTCTCAAAGCTGTTAAAGATGATTTTTCTCAAAAATATATTTATTTTAACAGTGATGATAAGCATGTTAGATGCTTGTCTCATGTAATTAATTTAGCTGCATAACAAGTCCTTACTACACTTAAAACTGTAGAAAATGATGAAATATCAAATGAAGAAGTTGGCAGTTTAATACGTAAGGTAAATATTTTTTTTATGGTTATTACTGTTATTTAACTAATAAATTTATTAAAAATTATGTTACCTTTTAGCTTCGTACTCTTGTAAAAAAAATAAAAGTATCACCTCAACAAAAAAATAAATTCAAAGCTCAATGTAAAGCTGCAAATATTCCAAATCTTAATGTTATGCTAGATGTTCATACTAGGTGGAATTCCACATATGATATGCTTGTAAAAGTAAGAAAGCTCAAGGAAGTAAGTTTGTTGTTCTATTATTTATTTTAATAATTTATTAAAAATAATTATATTTTTTTTTTAGCCTCTTAATACATTAAGTAATAGTGATCCAACCCTTCGTCCATTTACTATCAATGAAAAAAAATGGGTTCATTTATTAAAAATAGAAGAGTTATTAAAGGTTAAATTTTAATATTATACATGTAATTATATATTTCTATAGTTTTGATTTTTTTTTTTTAGTGTTTTGTCAAAGCAATAAAGCAAATTTGTGGGAAAACATATCCTATGTAATTCTTATATATAATATTTTATTAAATAAATTAGAAAATTTTTGTGATACTTCAAATCGATTTGAAAATGGCAAAGTAAATTGAATTTTTATTTAATATTTTAATAATTTTACATTATATGTAATTTAAATTTATTTTTCAATAGGAAGCAGCAACCAATGCCATTAATAAGCTTAAAACTTATTATAATAAAACTGATCCAGTAAGTTATTATTAAGTTGATTTAATTTAATAATTTTAATAAATTTTTTTTTATATTTTGTTATAGTTTTAGACTCACGTCTTAAAATAGAATATATGAAAGATAATGAATGGAAAAGAAAATGGATCGATAAAACAAAAAAAATGTGAGTTTTATTTGTTTTATTTAGATTATATTATAATTTTTCATATTGTATACCAATTTAATAGATATCTGAACTCTATAAGACATTATATGCACCTCAAGAAACTCAAAATACTAATATAGAATATAATTCTTCAGATGAGGATCTTGTTTCACATATTTTCAAATGGCGCTGTATTGAATTAGTAAGTGAATTTGATCGTTATCTCAAGGCTGATCAAGCACAAGCTTTATGTGATATTTTAAATTGGTGGAAAGTAAGTTTATTATTTTAAAGAGTATTTATTTAATTAAATATTTGTAACAATTTTTTAATTATAGTGATATGAAGAAGAATACCCAAATTTATCGAATATGACTAGAGACTATCTTGGGATTTCAGGTTATTAATTTGTTTTTATTTTACTATTTAATAATATTTATTAATGTAAAAAATATTAATATTTTATTTGGTAGCAACAAGTGCCCCCTTTGAACGTATTTTTTCAAGCGCTGCTGATGTAATAACATATGATAGAGTAAGTCTTGCTCCTAAAATCATACGTGCAATTATGTGTCTAAAATATTGGTTTTGTTCAGATATTTTAGATTAAAGACACGTAAATTTTTTTTTTGAAATTTTTTTTTGTAATTTTTTAATTGGGTTTATTAGTTTTTTTATTTTTTCTATCAATTTTGATCCAATTTTATTATATGAATTTCATTATTTGTAGTTTTGACATAAAGATTGTAAATAAATATTTAGTATGTTTCTTAAAAAAAAAGAATCATAAAAATTGTAAAATATTATAATACATAATTTATGTAATGCATTTATGTATATTCCTTTTATTAATGTATTATTAATTATTATGAACCAAATTAAATAGTTTTTCTTAATCAATTTAATGAAAAAAAAATGTTTTTATTATTTTAATAAAAAAATATTTTTATTGCTTTAATAAAAAAATGTTTTTATTGTTTTAATAAAAAAACATTTTTATTGCCTTAATAAAAAAATGTTTTTATTGCTTTAATAAAAAAACATTTTTATTGCTTTAATAAAAAATGTTTTTATTGTTTTAATAAAAAAATGTTATGAAATATTTTTTTTACAGTAGCGATACTACACATTCAAATTGCAAATGAACAAAGTGAAAAAAGATTGTGATTGGAAAATTAATAAAAAAATAAATTATTTGAAATTATTACACTCGTTATTGTAATATATACTGCTAATCCATATTAATTTTTTCACAATTGTAATATAAAAGTTATAAAAAAAATGTTGTAAAACGTTTTTTTACAATATTTGTGAAATTAATAAAAAAAAGGTGCGAAATGATATTTTGCGAAATTAATAAAAAAAATGCTGTGAAATATTTTTTTACAACATTGCGAAATGATTTTACATTTCGCAACTTTTTTTTGCGTAATCAATAATAATGTTTTTTTATAGCATTTTGCAACATCTTTTTGTAAAATTAATAAAAAAAAGTTGCGAAACATTTTTTTACAACATTTGCACCATTTTTATCATTTTAATAAAAAAATATATTGCAAAACGTCATTTTTTTGTCAATTAAATGGCTTCGCATCTTTTTTTAAATACATAACTTATCAGTAATTCAGTTCAGTTTTTGATAATTACCAACTGGTATTGGTATTAATAATTACCAAAACTGATCAGTTTCAATAATCACTAATACTGATACTGATCAATTCAATTTGATATTAGTTTTTGCAAAAACTACTGAATTGAACTGATTGGAGTCCTAGATGCACATTGGAAAACAACCAAAAGAGTTAATCATTTCAACTGCAATTCCTTTAAAACTAATGATAAATTAATATATATTATAAAATGTCAAAATAATCTTTTGCCCACTATAGATAATTTAAAATACAGATTAAATATTTACAACAATTTATTATGCCCTATGTGTAATAAAGAAGAAGAAACACTAAAATATCTTATAACTTGTGAAGGCATACAAGAGAATTTTGAAGTAATTGAAGATCAAATTATTACAAAAATACTTAAAATCATAAAGAAACATAATTCAAAAAACAACATCAGTTATAATGAATTGGAAAAAATATTATTTAAATATAAAGATGAAGTTTCTTCTAAATTAAAAGAAAAAAACAGAGTAAAATTAACTTGTGGATTAATTTCAAGTTCTATAATGATGAATTTACAGCAGAAAACATCTAGAAAACTTAGTAAAATAATTGTTAATAAAACAATTAACTTATTTCACAAATTTTTTAAGTCAGTTCTTTGGAAGAAATGTTGTGAAAAAATGTAACAACATGAACGTGATGCAGGAATCTCTCAAGCAGCTAAAAAAGAAATACAAATTCAACACAAATCCTATCACCTAATACACAAACAAATAATAACCAAAAACAAGAAGTATTAGAAAAATTAAAAACAAGTTTAAGCAGATATACAGATCATATTAAAGAATGGATTAAAAAAGGCAGTTCAATATCATGAAAATTAAAATCAAAAAAATTGTAAAAAACAGCGTAACAGGTCTTTTGACTTCCCTCCTATAATCACAAGGATGTAATATTTAAGATAGCTCATTTCACACGTGCTTACTTGTGTAGAAGAATTGTCAACTAACAGTGCATATATGGGATTTTTGGATTTTTTTAAAATGACGGATAATTTATAGATTAATCATATTAGAATTAATTAATTATATTTTTCATGTAATTTACAAAAATTTTAATAAATCTATAAATGTGCTGTAGAAAAAAAAAAAATAAACTATTAGAACAAAATACATTTAATGCTCTATTTGGTTTATTCTAGATACTTTCAGTTTGCAAAAAAAAACTTATCAAAATAATTGATTAATAATGAAAAATAATTGATTAATAGCATAAAAATAATTGATTAATAGCATAAAAATAATTGATTAATAGTGTCAAAAATCTAAATAAACTATACAATTTTTGATTTTAATCATAACATACATCAGAATCTTCTATCGTAAATAATAAATAAATACTCTTAATTAAATTAAATAATAAAAATCAATAATTATTTGATTGTATAACATTACCTTTTTTTATTTCTTAGTTTTATTCGAATAATGCATCAAAATCAAGATCTTGTTCACGAACTCCCTCTTTTTTATCTTCTACTTTGACTTTATCATCTTGTTCACCTTTTTTCTTTTTCATAGTTTCTGGAATTTCTTCTTGCAGTACTGATATGTTCAATAGAATCATTGATTGCAAGGGATTCCTAAAATATTAATTTCAATTAATTAAATCTTAATAACTTCAGTTGGATAATTAGATAATTTCACCTTTTAATTACTAGTAGCAAAAAAAAAATCACCTTGAATTTTCTGAAACGGGTTTCTAAAGATTTTCTTATGCATTCAATATTCAGATAATCTGAATTAAGTATAATATTGCAAATTGTTATAGGATCTCGGACAATATATATATAGGTCACATTAAAATCCAAATTTTTTACTATGATCAATAAGCAAATTATTTTAAACTCTGCATAGCAAAATTTTATTATAATATCAAAAATTTTATATTGCTAAGCAATTTATTTTATAACATATATAAAAACTTTTATAAATAATTTATAAATTTATATTTATAGTATAATTTATTATAAAAATTAAAATACAAATAAATTTTAATGTGATAAATAACTTAATTTAAATATCCAAAATATTAAAAATTTAAAAATTAATACTGTTATAGGGATACTAACCTTTCAATAAATATTATACAGTGTGTAACAAAAAAAACCAGAATATCATTTTTGTAATAAAAATGCAAATTGTATGCTCAAAATTAATCAAATTTACATTATGTAAATTGCATAATAAACCCATGATCAAGATTCACACTATGATATCTTTTATAGTTATAAACACTTTATTATTTTTTGAAAGATTTAGCAATAAACATTTACCTTCAAACAGAAAAATATAGCAAAAATACATTTTAAGTTTATGAACCATTTTTGAATTGAATTTAATTTAAAAACATTCAAATATTATTAAGAATAATGTAAAAAAGTTGGTGTCAAAAAATCAGAAACAATCATGATAAAATGATGGGAATTTTATTCTTCAAATTTTCTCAATTTCGGTATATAGTAAAAAAGCTAAAAAATAAGTTAAATTACAAAAATGCCTGTAGTTTGCTTAAAATAAATTCAATTTTTATCATTTAAAATGCATAATAAACTTGAATATTAGGGCTACATTATGATATCTTTCAGGATCATAATGCTTTTTACTTCTTGAGATAATTAGCTACAAATATTAATTTTTAAAGAAAAAATACAATGTAAAATTTGTAAATTAAAAGTGTATACAAATTTCACTGGAAATTTCTCAAATTTTATCAAGACTGTTAGAAAAGTATAAATCAAAAAAAATTTTTTGACAATCTATAGTATTTTATACAAATAAATACATATTAATTCTAAATTCATTATAATATAGTCTAACCTAAAAAAAATATATTATTATAAGCTTAAATATAAAAAAATTATTAAACTAAATTTCATTTTAATTTATTATTAATAAAATCTACATGTTTCCAGCTCTCAAATAAGCTATTTCACATATAATTTGGTGTGATCGTCATGGTGTTATAGCCAATTATTTAATTCCAGTTTTTTTTGTTACACACTGTATCTAGAGTTATAAAAAATAAAGTACAATTATTTTTAACCGTTCTGAACAACTTATTTAAATACAAGAAGTTAATTTCATTTAACCAAAAATAGTAAAATTACATTTTAAAATTAAAAATCAAATAAACGATAAATAATTAAAAGTACAAAACTTAGTCGTATTTCATGAATATTAATCCAATCATCCTAAAATTTTTATTGTAGATAGATTCAACATGCTAAACAACTTTACTTATGCAGAAAAGGGATTTCATTTGACCAAAGTGGTGAAATCACACTTTGAAGTTGCAAAATAAATTTTCGCAAAAAAATTAATAATACAAAAATAGTCAATATTCCATAAATATTATGCCAATCATTATAAAAATTAATATGCAAATAGATTCAATCCTGCTGAATAGCTTTACTCAAGCAGAAAAAAGTAATTTCATTTGACTAAAGTAATGTAATTATATTCTGAAGTTAAAAAAGAGAAAAAAAAATTTTGGAATTAGTATCACTGGTCAAAATCAATTCTATCAGGTACATATTGGGAACTTATATATCGGTGGCTAATTAGATAAATATTGGGTATTTTTATATATTGGGTACCTGATTTATTACACTTCAAAATATGTCTAATTACCAAGACCCTGATTAAAGTTCTGAATGGGTAAGGGTCAATTCAGGTTATCTGTCAGGTTGACCTGAAATATTCAGTCAAATTCAATACCTAGTATTAGGTCAGGTTACAGGTTTGACCTGACCTGATTGACCTGTTAACCTGAAATCAATTTAATAAAAAAAAGTTCTGCGATGTTTTTAATTAATCTAATGAAAAAACGTTGTAAAACATTTTTTTAGTGTATTTTATTAATAAAAAAACATTTCGCACATTTTTTTTAAATAGCTTTATGAAATAACGTTGCGAAATATTTTTCAGTATATTTTATTAATAAAAAACATTTGCAACGTTTTTTTTAAATAATTTTATGAAAAAATGTTGTGAAATGTTTTTTCAGTATATTTTTACTAATAAAAAAACATTTCGCAACGTTTTTTTAAAATAGCTTTATAGAAAAATGTTGCGAAATATTTTTTCAGTATATTTTATTAATAAAAAATGTTTCACAACATTTTTTTTTAAATAGCTTTATAGAAAAACGTTGCGAAACATTTTTTCAGTATATTTTATTAATAAAAAACGTTCTGCAACATTTTTTTTAAATAGCTTTATGAAAAAATGTTGCGAAACGTTTTTTCAGTATATTTTTACTAATAAAAAAATGTTTTGCAACATTTTTTTAATTAATTTTGTGAAAAAATGTTGCAAAACATTTTTTCAGTATATTTTATTAATAAAAAAACATTTTGCAACATTTTTTTAATTAATTTTGTGAAAAAATGTTGTAAAACATTTTTTCATGTATATTTATTAATAAAGAAACATTTCGCAACATTTTTTTTAATTAGCTTTATGAAAAAACATTGCAAAACATTTTTCCAGTATATTTTATTAATAAAAAAATATTTCGCAACATTTTTTAATAGAAAATTTAATAAAAAAAACGTTTTTGGAATGTTTTTTTATTTAAAATATTTGTAATAAAACTTTGTGTAATCAGGTTTACCTGGTTACCTGAAGTAACCTGAATACTTTCAGGTCAATCAGGTCAGGTCAGGTCAGAAAAGTTACCCAACCCAACCCAACCTGAAAAAAATTATTCAGTTCAGGTTAATGATATAACCCGACCTGACCTAACCCATTCAGAACTCTAATCCTGATATCTAAACTATTGGTCACCGATATGTTATTTAATATATATTAGGCACAGTTCTATCTTACACATATCGGGTACCTGATATGTGATACAAATTTTAATATGTTAGATTTCATATTATATAACATATTAACTGTTAAGAAATTTTTTAGAGTTTACTTATTTTATAGATTTTTCTTTTTAGAAATTTTTAATTCGTTTAATGTTGTTAAAAAATTTTTATTGTCTTATTTGTTGAATGCATTATCAAGTTTATAAATTTTTTGTAAAGTGTTTAAAAGTATAATTATTATTGTTAATATTTTTATTTTATTATGTATTTTATTACAATAAATTAATAAAAAAGTTACAGTCATTTATAATACAAGTTTAAGAAAAGTTTGCTCAAACTTTTCTTAATCATAATTACGTTAGAGTCAAGAGGAACAAGGGAAACTGCAACCTAAAATAGATAAAAGAAATGTTAAAACTGTTTTTTTAATATTCAAAAAATATCCTTCCTTCTTACATTTCAAGTCTGGAGTCTGGCAATCTGAAAAAAATAAAGAAAGAAACATTAGTAACATTTCTTTAATATTAAAAAAAAATTCCCACCCTTTCTAACTTACATTCCCAAGTCTAGTTTATCCATGAAGGCCAGCAACCAAAAAAAAATAAAGAAAAAAATGTTAATAATATTTCTTTAATATTAAAAAAAAATCAACACCCTTTCCAACTTACATTTTTCAAGTCTGGTTCATTCAAGAAGGCCAGCAACCTAAAAAAATAAAGAAAGAAATGTTAGTAATATTTCTTTAATATTAAAAAAAATTTTCGCCCTTTTTAACTTACATTTCTAAGTTCAGTTTGTCCAAGAAGGTTGGCAACCTAAAAAAAATAAAGAAAGAAATGTTAGTACATTTTTTTAATATTAAAAAAAAATCACCATTCTTTTCAACTTACATTTTTTAAGTCTGGTTCATCCAAAAAGTCTGGCAAGCTAAAAAAATAAAGAAAGAATCATTAGTAATGTTTCTTTAATATTAAAAAAAAAATTTTTCACCCTTTCTAACTTACATTTTTCAAGTTTGGTTTATCCAAGATGGCTAGCAACCTAAAAAAAATAAAGAAACATTAGTAACGTTTCTTTAATATTAAAAAAAAATTCTCCACCTCTTCCAACTTATATTCTAAGTTCAGAAGTCTGACAACCTAAAAAAACAAAAAAAAAATTATGGTTTTATAGAAAACCGTAAAAATAGATTAATTATAATAATCAATAATCATCAAATTAAATTAAAATGCTGAAACTATTGCATGTAAATGCCAAAAGGTTTGGGCAGTTTAGCAAAAATGAGTTTGATCACGTATTTTAAAAATGTATGATGACAGATTGTTTATTTAATTAATACTTTAATAAAAAAAATTGAATGTTTATTAAATAAAAGCAATTTATTATAATTAGCTTTAATTACTTATAATTGAGGTCAAATTTTTTAATTTCAGTTGAATATAGGCCGAATTACATCAAAGCATTTTGTAATGAAGAAACTTGCCTGGCAATAGTTTTGATAAATTTATTAAATCAAATTATAAAATAGTAAAAATATTAAAATAATAATTAAATGAATATAATATATATATATATTTAATAAAAAATAATAATAATAAAAGATAAAAAATAAAAAATAATAATAATAAAAATAATAAAAATATAAAAATATAAATAAAAAATAAAAATAAAAATAAAATATAAAAAATACAAAATAAAAAAAAATAAAAATAAAAAAATATAATTTACAGATTCTAAGGCTGCTGATGTGTAGTGTTTCTACGCTATCTACGACTGTGATGATTCCCTAAGAAATATATATAAATTTAAAACTTAAAAAATATAAATTAAAAAAATTCTTAATAATTACCAGGTTTGTTCCAAAACCGTGTATGGAACTGCCTATAATATCTTTCTCCTTCCTGAAACTACCTTCCATTTTGCGCACTATTCCTCTATTTACAGAAATCCTAAAAATGTTAATACTATTAATTTTTTATTTTATTTTATTTTTTTTTATGATTTATTATTATTTTAAAATTCCTGACCAAGTTTTCCCACTTTCTTTCTACCTATTGGCCAGTGAACCTCATGTGAAATCGTCTCTGAATTCTTTGAGCTAGACTCTCCCAGAATTCAAAGCGGTCCCTTCCAGATATGTTATAGTAGTAGTTATTCTTTCTCCTTTATATTATTTATTTAATTTTTAAATCAGAAAATGTAAGAGAAAAAAAAAACTAGAAAATGATCAAAGTTATTTATTAGTTTTCATTCATTTTTTTATCTCCAATATCTTATTAAATATTCAGTTATTGCATCAGTCCAATTTGCGGGCATTTTAAGAAAAAGAATATATAATAATAAAAAATAATAGCATCAAATTTTAAGAAAAAGAATATATAATAAAAAAATAACAACAACAAATTTATTGTAAGAAAAAAAAAAAAGATGAAATCTCTTTTTATAAATAATTTTTTATCAACTAATATCATTATATTAATTACCCTTCAAGAATATTTACGTAAATTGTTTTAATTTCTCAAATATGTCATGATTATTATGAT
The DNA here is from genome assembly GCA_015698045.1 of Rhizophagus clarus. Lineage (NCBI taxonomy): Eukaryota > Fungi > Glomeromycota > Glomeromycetes > Glomerales > Glomeraceae > Rhizophagus > Rhizophagus clarus. The sequence continues at coordinate 266,549 of BLAL01000271.1, forward strand.
CTATCTTCTTTATATTAATTATAATACAGATACAGATCTACAATACAATTAATTACAATGAATAAGTTAAACTCAACCTAAACTCAATTGTTATGATCGTGATTCTAAAAAATTAAGATAAAGGTCTTCTTTTTAATTATATATCAAATCTAAAAAAGGTAAAATCTAATAATACAGATACGTAAATAAATAGTGTTTTTTATTTTGTTTTATAATAAGCTTTTGCCAATTATAGACTACAAATAAAACAATTACAGATTTATAATACATTACACAAAGATCTTGAGCGAGCAAGTTAAACTCAAGTTAAACTTGAGTTCAACTCGAGTTCAAAGTGAACAATTTAAATTCAAAATAAAATATCCAAGATTAACAAAAAAGTTGGTAACGTTATAATGAAATTGGTAGTAAAACTTTATTTAATTATCTTTAATTAGGTATAAAAATTCTGATAAATTTAATAAAATCAGTGATTTTTTAATAATTTTATCATTTCAAGTTGAGCATGAATAGTGAATAATCAAGTTTGTACTTCTTTACTAATATTGACTTGTGCATTCGATAGGTGACCAATTTTGTGGCTGATGTGGCTGAATATAATATTATCCAAATAACCAATAAAAATTGATAATTTTGTTGGTCATGTGATTACACGATCACAATTTAATTATTTATTTATCACATTTTTTTTTTTTTTCAAAAACTTTTTTCTCTCTCTTTCAAATTTTTACTTTATTGTTTTTGTCTAAAAAATAAAGATAAAGGTATATTTTTTATTAAATTTCTTTTCCCATTATTATGTTATTTATAATATTACCTAAATAACCAATAAAAATTGATAATTTTGTTGATCATGTGATTGCACGATCATGATTTAATTATTTATTTATCATTTTTTTTTCAAACTTTTTTCTCTTTTTCTCAAATTTTCACTTTATTGTTTTTGTCTAAAAAATAAAGATAAAAGTATATTTTTTATTGAAATTTCTTTTTCCATTATTATGTTATTCTTAACACTCTTATTAATATATTTTTCTAATGTATTTCTTCTCACTAATGTCCTATTAATAATGTTCTACTATCAAGTTTTTTACTTTATTGGTTTTTCTAAAAAATAAATACAAAGGTACATTTTTTGTTGAAATTTCTTTTTCCATTTTATTAACACTCTTACTAATATTTTTTTCTAATGTGTTTCCTCCTACTAACGTTCCTACTAACAATATTCTACTATTAAACATTTTTTATTCCTTATTTTGCTAACACTTCTACTAATATTAAATAACATTAATACTTATACTTTATATTTTTTTTTATTGACGTTCCTTTTCTACTTTTACTAACTTTCATACTAATATTAATACTAACACTTTCTAATGTAAAAATTTTTTTATTAACGTTTCTTTTCTTTCGCTAACACTTCTACTAATATTTATACTAACACTTCTATTATTAACATTTTACTTTCTTTCAAATTAAATAGATATAATGAAATGAAAACAAGCAAACAAGTGAACATTAATTGTAAATAAATTACAATTTGTGTAAAAAGTAATGAATTTTTTTTATAATATTTTTTGTATAATATTTTTTTTTATTATTGATTGAAAATATAAATAAAACTTTCAGTAATTACAATTAAATGAATTAAATTACTTTTAAATTACAATTGTATTTAAATTATAAATCTACTATTATTAATACCCCTCATAAATGCTATACTTTTTGGCTATTTGATATGTGTGAAAATTATGAAATTATGCTTATATTTCAAATACAAATAAGATACATATTAGGTATATATAGGATACTTATTAGCACTATCTGATAAGTGTATAATATCTATCCAATATTTTTTTAAAATATATCAGATACCCAATAAATCTATGATATGTAACTGATATTTAACGTATGAGATATATACCCAATATGTATGTTATATGTCATCAATTTTCTGCATCTGACAGGTACATATCAGGTACCTGATATGCGTAGTATTATTAAATAGTATGCACATATTTCACACATATTGAATATATATCAGGTACCTGATATGTACCCGATATGTACCTGATAGTATCAATTTTGACTAGTGTACTGTTTGAAAAATACAAATTTCTTCATAAATATTATACCTAGCCTTAAGAAAATTAAGATCCAAGTACTTTTGACATTGCTAAATAACTTTACTTAAATATAAAAAGTGATTTCATTAAACTTAAATTTACTTTACATATAGTTAAATTTGTAAACAAAAAACAAAAATAAGAAAATATTATTATAAAAAATATATTTTTTTATAAATATAATATTTAATTTTATAAAAACTAAAGTGTATAAAATCAATAATATATTGAAAAAAGAAAATATTTTTTAAAAAAATTTTTAAAAGTATGAGTGAAATTAAAATTTTTTTTTTTTTTTTTGAAATTAAAATTTTTTCTTATATAATATATATATGTAATATGAAAATCACCCCTTGCTACACAAATTTTATATATAATTTTAACAATTTTAACTCCCTATTATGCATCTATAATTACGACTTTTTTTATATTTTGCTTTCTAATAAGCAAAATTCTATATGACTTAAAAAAAAATTTATATGATAAATAAGCAAATTTTTTTGTTACTTATATATATATTATTTAAGATCCTACTATTGCTATGTATATATAAATACCTTTGAATGATTCATCATTTTTTTCTGTAATCAGTAATGCTGAGTAGCGATACTTTTTATCGTATTTTTATCATTATCATATAACTTAATATAGCATTCCTTAATCTTCTTTGATCTTTTCCATTTTGAAATTACATTTTTTTCTGCTATTAGATATCTGTAATCCAAATTTCTTAAAAATCACATTTCAGATCGTGGTAGCATAAATCCCCCTTAGATTTTTCATTTTGCATAAAAACTAATGATTGATTACAAGAATTAATAAAATCTATAATCTATAATTAGATGGTATAAGTAATAATTACCATAGAGTGATGTTGCCTTATGAATGAGTTTGTTTACTTTCACTCTCCAAGTTCATTAAGATAGTTCAGGTGACCTTTTTCAAGCCAGTTCTCTAATTTGAGTTTATAATTATTGAAGCTGGACCACATATTATTGAGGAAAAAACTTCAGTATACTTGATTATAATCTTCCTATATTATTATTAATATACAATGAATATTATTAATAGTAATTTAAAGATGCTATAATACCGAAAAATAGAATTACTCACCATGAAGATCTTTTGGTCTAAATCGATATCATCTTTTTTTATCAGTTTGTGATTTCAATTGATTTTGAATTTAAGTTAACTTTTATTTGTGGATTTTTGTAATTTATATTATAGATGCCACTCAAATTATTTTAAGTAAATCCCAAATTAATTTGTACATTTTGACAGCTATAATTCCTAAATCCCAAATGTACAAATTGCAAAATTTATATATGTAATTTGTAAATTAATTTGGATTTGTACATTTGGGCTACCATAATTCCAAATTATTTTGGATTTGAGTGGCATCTATAATTCATATAGAGCATTGATTTATTTTTTTTGCTTAAGTAAAATCTCCTAGATATTTTTGTCCTGTTTAACTAAAGTTTTTTCTCATCTATTACTAAGGATGGTGCCGCAAATAAGCAATTGCGGAATAATTGCGATTTACGGTATTGCGGAACATTGCGGATTTTTAAACCTAAATATCCGCAATTCCGCAATCTGCAATTGTCCGCAATTCCGCAAATATTCCGCAATTCTGCAAAGTACCGCAATTCAATTGCGGAATAATTGCGGAATTGCGGCACATTTGCGGAATTGCGATACATTTGCGGAATTGCAATTTCGCTAAAGCAATCCAAAAAAACGTTGCAAAACGTTTTTTTTAATTAAAATATACTTTGAAAAAACGTTTCGCAACATTTTTTCTTTAAATTAATTAAAAAAATGTTGCGAAACGTTTTTTTTAATTAAATATACTTTGAAAAAACGTTTCGCAACATTTTTTCTTTAAATTAATTAAAAAACGTTGCGAAACGTTTTTTTTTAATTAAATATACTTTGAAAAAACGTTTCGCAACATTTTTTCTTTAAATTAATTAAAAAAACGTTGCGAAATGCTTTTTATTAATTAAAATACTTTGAAAAAACGTTTCGCAACATTTTTTCTTTAAATTAATTAAAAAATGTTGCGAAACGCTTTTTATTAATTAAAATACTTTGAAAAAATGTTTTGCAACGTTTTTTCGTTAAATTAATTAAAAAAACGTTGCATAAACGTTTTTTTTATTAAATCGGTTCGGTAAACTGCCAAAACCGATCAGGTGAATTGCGGAATTGCGGTTCACTAACCGCAATTCAACTCCAAAATCCGCAATATTGCGGATTTGATAAATCAATTGCGGCACCATCCTTATCTATTACGAAAATAATTAGATGCTGTGTCTCTTTTGTCTATTGGGTTTTCAAGTTCAAGAACTAGTGTGATCAAATGACATGTTGGAGTTGTTTGACATGATTTATTTAACACTGATAACTGGAATGGTGTTGAGTATAAAACACATTAGCCAAGTGGGGGTTTAAGGACCGTAAGGTCCGTCCCCCCTTGCTAATGTGTGTTACGACCCCCTGAATGTTAAAATCAATATCGTTTTTTTATTATATGAGAATTAGTTCTAAAAGATCTAGAATATTAATTTCTATATTGTGTTAGAAAAGCTTTTAGCCGTCTTAGAAGGTTAATTTCTATATCAATTTTTTATTAATATATTAGAAAAGCTTCTAAGACTTCTAGAATTGTAATTTCTCTATTGTAAATAAATCTAACGAAAAATAAGTCTAACGAAAATAAATATATCAGGAATTAATTCTACAAGGATTAGCGTATTAATTGGCATATTTATTAAATAAGTCTAACCAAAATAAATCTAACGGTCCTTATTACCCCTAAATAAGTCTAACGAAAAAAATAAGTCTAACCAAAATAAATCTAACGGTCCTTATTACCCCCTAAATAAGTCTAACGAAAAAAATAAGTCTAACGAGATTTTTGTCCTAACTTTTACTTAATCAAGAACGGGTTTAATGTAAGGTAACGCATCAATTAACATATTTATCAAATAAATCTAATGAGATTTTTGTCCCAACTTTTCCTTAATCAAGAAAAGGTTTAATGCAGGCTAGCGCATCAATTAGCATATTTATTAAATAAGTCTAACGAAAATAAGTATAACAAAAAATCATGTGACTTCTTAAATCTAACGAACTTTTCTATATACAAGAATGGCTTCTGCACAAGCTAGCTCATTAAATAGCATATTTGTTAAATAAGACTAACGAGATTTTTGTCCCAACTTTTCCTTAATCAAGAACAGGTTCAATGCAGGCTAGCTTATTAAATAGCATATTTTATATAAATGTCTAACGAAATGCCACCCTAAAAAAATTCAGAAGAAAACTGTGATCGAAGTCTATTATAGTGTTGGATAACATAATAGCCTCTAACATGCAGTGGGCATCGGCCACAAGCAGAAGCTGTAGGCTTCCCACAATTAGAGCATGGTACTCGTTTCTTAGCTTTCCAATGAAACCGGCATCCTTCAGGACGAATGCAAGGGTTATTACAAGCCTTTCCAGTATTGCAGAGAAATGGGCAGGAATATTCACCGATCATCCTATTTTATATCACTAAATATCAAAAGAATAATTAATAAATAGTTAATGCTTTAGTTTCGGGAAGATAGCTAGAATCATTCTGGCAAGCCTGCAAACGCCGTCTTCACTGATCGAAAAGTGAAAGGAATAGGAAATAATTAATTAAAGAAAAAATTTTATAAGTAAGTAATAGTGCGACGGTTAGAGATAACACAATGGTTAGAAAAATAAGAAGTGATAAGAAAATTACAATCTGTAATAGTTGTGGGCAAAAATGCGCAACACCTCAAAAACTTCGTGAGCATCTTAGACGAAAAAATCCATGTAAACCTAAAACTGATACTCCAATTCAATCGCCTGTTCAAGAAGATAACCAAGAAGTTAACAAACAACCTGTTCAAGAGGCTATCCAAGAACCTCTTCAAATACTAACCCAAGAAATTAACCAAAATCCTGTTCAAGAGGCAATTCAAGACTCTAGTAAAGATATTCCATTCAAAAACCCTAATATCGAATGGAATTATCAGGATATAAAAAGAAAATTAGGCACTTATAAAAACTTGCAACAGGAAACATGTTGTAGGCCAGAGGAGTTTGATAGAAAGCGTTTCTACTTAGAGATGAAAAAAGAGTGTGATCGAGCATATACAGGTATAACTACTTCAAAATGGAGTTCATTTCTATATTCAGCAATCCAATATTTACAACGGAGATTTGATAGAGAGAGGGGGGGTCATATAGATGTGAAGGGGGTTGTAGCTGAAATTCGTAAAGAAATATTTCCAGAAAGGTTAACAACAAGTGAAACAGAACTTCCTAAGATCCCAGAGGAAGCAGTCAGATTTATTAATCCAAATAATCGTAAGCCTGGTGAACACTTCAGAAAATGGGGAGCGAGATTGCTAAAGAGATGGAAAGAACTTGAACTAGGTGATAGAGATAGACCAGAAAACTTGCATGAATGCAATCTTCTAAATCATGATCTTGAGCAATTGGATCCTGAAGCAAGTAGGCCACCTACAAAAGAAGAATATGAAGAGTACTGTAGGCAAGAAAAGGCAAATAATGAAGAATTCAAGCGTTTGGGAGGAATTACTGAAGAACAAGAAAGAGATATAGAATTTAGGGAGCAAGAAGAATTAGGCACAGCACTTAAAAGAAGAGCCATAGCTGTGCATCGTGCAAAAGTCCCACGATCTCATCCAGACAATGGAAGTGATATACGAAAAATGCTAGAAAGCCGAAGAAGGCAATTTAAGGAAATACTTGAAAAAGAATTTGATAAGCGTGGACAATTTAAGTTTGCTCTATGTTCTCTAACCAAATTTCTTATAGATGATAAGCCTGGGAATGATAAAGCAGGAAAAAAGAATTCACGAACTGATTGGCTTAGAAATACACAAATTATAGTCTATAATAGAGCTGAAATAGATGATTACTTAAGCAATGCTTTCGAACAAATTCTATACCAAGTGGAGGAGAGAGGAGGTAAGACTAATGCTTAAGTATCCATTGAGGTGGTAATTGCACATCCTTTACGATCTGTAGTTCTTCTCTCACGAATGAACGCTCAGGGCCATTATAAAGTTTATAGAGAACTGGTTGATTTTCTTTTAGCAAATATGATTCAATTATAAAAACTTCAAGAGACCAATTGCAGTCGGTTGCTCTTTTTTTTCCTCCTTCTAGATCACTAGGTTCAAAAAGATATCGAACTTCAGTATAGCTTGGTAAAATTGCTTCATCATAGCCAATTGAACGTCTAGCAGGCCAAGAGGGTTTGGCCTTAACCTGATTCTTTTTTATAGCCTTAGCAGGAGAAATACCAATCTGACGTGTGATAGAATTATTAATGTCCTCAACAATTATAGGCAAATTCTGTACCCAAGACCTAGATCTTTCAGATAAATGCAATGTTAATAAGTCATGTGCGTCTTGTATACGAAATAATCTTTTAGCTAATGTTTGATTATATCTCTCAACAATACCCATAGTACGCTTAGATTTAGCCTTCTGAATTTTCACGTTATGTTCCATCATAAGCACCTCACATTCTCCCTTAAATTCAGAACCCCTATCAGTGATTAATAATTTTGGCCAGACAAGAGGATGGGATTCATCATCATATATACTTTTAAAAGCACATGCAATAGTTTTAGAAGTTAAGATTCCCTCTCTATCCTTAACACTATATGCACCAATAGGGACAGAAGCTTTATATCTAGAAGCAACGTCCACAATATTGAGGCAAAAAAGATAGGTGACTCGTCCTACTTTATCATAAGGCATATAGAGCACATCAGCTTGATGTACTTCATTGGGTATAGTAATAGAGGAAAAACTTGCATAAGGAATATATCTAGGACGAGGTTTATGTATTTGGTGAACAGCCTGTCTCTCAAGCCAGTCATTCACTTCATCAATAGTAAAATCATATCCAGCCTTAATAGAAGCTTCAAACAATTTTTTAGCATTTCTCTGATAACCAATAGGTTGATAATAAATCTTTTTCAAAGCAATAGAAATATCAAGATTTCGAGCCTCACCAGAATCTATAGGAATAATAGGTAACAATGAGGGTTGAGCAGACATATCTTGATCAGCTAAATAGCAACTTTGATCTAGGGATAAAGTTAGTACAAAAGAAAATCCACAAACTAGAAGAGGAAATTAAAGCCTGTGAGCGATATATTTCTCATCTTGAAAAGAATCTACAATCTTATGATGATGAAGTTAATCAGCTAAAGGATAAATGTAAGGTCATCCTAGGTGAGCTTAAAAAATGTCAGGATCATCTGGAGCTAAAAGAGGAGGCATTAGTTATTCAAGATAATCGAATTATCCAGCTAGAAGACATAATAGATAAACTTAAATCTCGTATACAAGAATTATCTAAATCTAATAATAATCATTCCGAAGAAGAACAAAAAAATATGGCAATACCTGATATTTTAATAAATATTGCTAGAGCGCTAGATCGGGTGGAATCATATTTTGATGGGGATACATCATTCAACCCCAAAAATACACTAGATGGTATACGAATCTTATTAACAACTGCTCGTGAACTTATGCAAAGAAATGCTCAAGATGCTATTAACATGCAAGGTTTATACCGTACAGCTAATGAGCGAATCAATGCCCTTAGGAATGAATTAACAAATACTAGAAATGATTATATTCAAGCTCAGCTACTGACTTTAGCATATAATAATGAGGTAAATGAGCGTCGACGTTGGTGGCAAATAGCACAGGATAGGCAAACTAATGGACAAAGGATAGCCTTAAGAAAGCAAAATCGAATAAATGTATTAATAGGAGAAAAAGCTATTCTTCAGCGAATAAATCAGAGACGCAAAGCAGAGGCAGAATTAGCAGAATTCAATCGGGCATTTGTATTTAATAGATACCAAAAATGGAAGGGTAGGGAATTAAATTCACGACAAATTATTTTGAATTTACAAAACAATCCTCCAGGAAACATGGCTACAATACAAGATGTCATGCATACATTAGCACCATTACTTGCACAATTACCCAATTATGATGGGCAGGAACCACCAGACGTATATTATCAAAAGCTTAGAAATATAAATGAGATGGCACGTCCTTTAGCCGTTGCTGGCTTTAATGCCGTTGCAAGATGTCAAGTTATGATAAATAAAATGACAGGTAGGTTTGCACCTGTTCCTGCCAATGATCCTTATGCAGTAGGTAATCCAGCTATTAATACTGAACCTCTCTTCCTAAACTGGTTGCGTGAAAAATATAGAGAAGTTATGGTAGGGACTAACCGAAGTGCTATATTTGCTCTTGTTAATGAAAAGTTTTTAGAGACAGATACTCCTGATAGTTATGAAAAACGAATCAAACCACTAGTACAAGCAATGCCAGATGCTGATGCCTTACCTTATCTATTTAATCAATTGCCTTCTGATTTAGAAATGAGAGTTAGAATTGCTACTCCTGCTACAGTCATTGCATTTTTTACAGACTTGCGTAATATATGGCATGAAAGTGCAGGCAAAAGAATACAAGCTCATACAATAGCTCCAGTTAATTATAAAGCTCAACCACAAAAAGATGATTTTAAAATTCGTCTAGCAAGAGATTTGGGATATACAGGAATAGGAACAGATGACGCTACATTAGAAAATTTTATTTATGAAGAACTTAAAAAGAGATTAGGAGGTCAAACAGCTCATGTTAGAAAGAGTCCCTTTACACCCAGAAGTGCCTATGCCACAAAGAAAGTTGTTAGAAAGGTAGTGCCAAGTAAAGCATCAAGTAAACTTGTCCGGCATTGCTCAGTATGTGGAAATGCTAGACATACAAAGGCTAATTGCCCCAGACTAAAGCGGACTAAAAAAGTTAATTATGTATACCAAAATGAGGAAGAAGATCCTGAAGACTCTGAAGATTCTGAAGAATACATATTGGAAGAAGATTCTGAAGAAGAAATTGAAGATGATAATGAGGATGATATTGATGACGAATCACGAAATTGCTATGCTTTAAAAAAAAAGTGGTGCGAAGTGGAGTACCTATAAAAAAGAGTATCAAATCAAAAGAAGGAACCACCAAGAAGTCCCCTACTTCCAAATCTCGTACTAGTAATATAGCCATAGCTACAGATCTAATGTATCAAATAGCATTAAAATCGTCAATAGCATCATTAGTCCCTCATTGTCCTAGAGAGATTCTTATAGAAATTTCAAAATTTATTAATATGATATTCCCCAAAATAAAAGACCATTGCTTGAATACAGAAATGCCAAATGATACGGTTAAAAGAAGGGAATTAGCATGGGAAAATGTTACAAAAAAATTTCAAGATATCTTATTTCCACTAATACAGGCCACAAATACCGAACAAAAGCTTCTTTTACAAGTTCCAGAAAATAATAATGAAACTGTTCCAAATGCCCCCAGCTCAAATGAAGATATAGTTATAGCAGATTCTACTAAAATAAAGGAAATTAATGCTACATCCTCTAGCTATGCCAAACCAGAGAGCATTCAACTAGATTATGCCATTAAGGCTTATGCTACAGCTCAAAAAAAAAATAGCCAAATATATTGGCCAAAGCCCTTGGAGATAAATTTTCTCCAAATAAAGGATGCCGATGATGTTGCAACCATCTCATGTAAGGTAGGGGATATAACTATACCATATGCAATGATTGATAGTGGATCAGATTCATCAATATTCTCAGAAAATGTTGCTATTCATTTGGGTCAAAAAATAAATAGAAAGAAGATTCATCGACTTAATGGGGTTGCAAGTAAGTCTCATTCTCTTGGTACGGTTGATAGTGTTCCTGTAACTATAGAGGATAAGGAAAATAGAGATACCATTTCAGATGAATTTTCTGTCGTTCCTACAGAATATGATGATAATGGAAATGAGTTATCACTATTTATTCTTGGAACGAAATGGCAACATCGGGCAGGATGGGAACCCTTAGTAAAGGGAGAATTTAAGACAATCCGAAATGGAAAGACTATTACCATCCCCCTATCAGTTCACAAGTCTCAGCGTAATGTCTTCACTGTAGGGAAGGGGCCAGAACCTGTAAAAAAAAACTAGCAGACCGTACATGCATGCATTGTGGTAAAGAATTCCGTTATCCCTGTAGGTTAAAACAGCATTATAAAACAGTTAAGTGTTCAGACAGTATTTCAGACAGTGTTTTAGACAGTGTTTCAGACAGTGTTTCATCACAGATCAGACAATATTTAGACAGCAATCAGGAAAAAAATACAGTGCCTATTCGACTATTTTTGGCATGATATAACCTTTTGAAGTTCTTGAATAAGATGGTCAGAAAGTTTTGTACGAATAGAGGAACGAAATGAATATTTTTTTCGAATATCTGGATTATCTGGTGCATTAGCACGCCATCTATTCCACAAGACTTTGGCATCTTTTTCATAAAAACTAATTGGCTCTATAGCACTATCAATACAGCCAGGATTAATAGAACGGATTCCATCATTATAAATAATAATTGTTTGATCTTTAGAATAGATAATATCATCCAATGTCTTGATAATATCTTTAACCGAAGAAAGGACATATTTAAGATCCTTTATTTCATTCTTAGATCGTGATAGTAATGCAGATAACTTGCCAATCTCTCTATCTTTTTCAATATTAGCTTTATCCAAGGCAGAGATACGAGATTGGTATTGTTTCTCCAAGTCAGCCTTGCTGGATTTATGTTGCTCTTCTAGCTGATACCTAAATGAATATAATTTCTGCTTCATATCTACCATACAGTTATTATATTCTCTCACTTTTCGAGCTAAAAGAGTATCATATTCATCTTTTAGACGTTTGCGTTCCTCAGAAACTTGAGTCTCAATAGTTTTCTTAATATTATTCTCCTGTTGCTGTACACAAAGTTCACGCTCTTCTAACTGTTTCTCAAATCCATCTAGCCTTGATAATGTACTAGAACCATCAGAAGTGGTATTTGCTTCAATCTTAAGCTTTTGGCGATTTTTTTTATTAAAGTATCTTTCAACTTCTTTAGTAAGTAATTCCTCAATATCTGAACGAATACCTTTAGCCTGTTCCTCAGATAGGGGATTACTTTTACGAGTTGTTAGTCGTAACCATGCATCTTTTTTCATGGATGGTGGTAATTGGTCAAGCAAACTCTTATAGTGTTCATTAAAATGTGGTTGGCTTGCCATGTTCGAATAGGGTAAGTAATATGTAGTTTTAGAAAATTCCTGGAAGAAAATTATTCCTGGAAGTTTAGAAATTCCATATTTTCCCAGAAGTTTGGGTATTCCATATATTTTTAGTAAAAGTTTCCGTCTAGAATTAGCCAAAAAAATTGCTGAAGCATATATTCTGGGAAAAAAATACCAAGAAAATGCCAGAGAAAATGCCTTTCCTTGTCCAAGAATTGCGGAAGATTATCCTGAAATTTATAAGGAGGAGAATGTGAACCGAGTTCACAATGTCACGTGTATGGCGCAGTAATTTAACCTATTTCCCTTTCTTGTCTAAGCTCTGCAAAAGGTCAGAAACATCTAATGGCAACAGTTTTTTCAAATCAGATTTTATCAAATTTATCATGTCTTCCAATTTATCCAGGCTATTCATTAGAGCTTGTGCTGATTTTGTCAGATCAGGGAATATAAGGGATGAGGAATTATAGTCAAGCTGGCTCGTCTCTGGATTCTCTTTTTTATTGCTTTCCATTTCTTATCTGCAGAAAATAGTCTAATTATTTACATAAAAAAAATGTATCGTACCCTAGCATTACCTGAATTACTAGAAGCTATCTTTGCCTTTCTTAGTAGGAAAGATCTCTATAGGAGTTGTGCTAGAGTAAACCACCAATGGAATGCTGTATCTAAGCTTATTATTCAGAAAAAAAGGAAAGCTGAATTTATTAGTATTCCCAGCATTCGTGATAATATTATTTCTTACCTTTATGATGATGATCTCAGTCTTACTGAAATTGTTAACTATTGCAAAGTAAGTGATACATGGAGTGATATTTTTAATCGATTAAGTACAAGGACTATTTCGCTTTCTATATTATATGATCATAAAGATTTCTTAAATTCTTCTCGCTATAGTAGAAGTCAACTACTTCATAATAAAAAACAATTTTTAGTCTATTTTACACGTCGTAAAATGCAATATTATTTAAAACAGGACTATGAACTAAACAGGTACTATCAGGATGTCTGTTCGCTTTACGAACTAAGGAATGAATTTCTTAGACTGGCTAGAGTTTTCCAATCCTATGACTATGACTATACTGTTGATGATGAATTTCATAGGCTAGTCAAGTCTTTTCAGTCTATTAGATTTCCTTGATAATTATTTTGCACAAAATCTAACTCTCGTGCTAATCTATCTAATGTTAATTGTAGTCCAATTATATAAACTTTTTGACGATCTTCTGCTCTAACCTCATTTTGGAATACCATTTTGATATTCTTTTTTACTTCATCTATAATATCCTCTAATCCGACTATGCTGGTTGTCATTTTAGTGATTTATTCTATAATCAAATATTTAACATGCCAGAAAAAATATCTTTGTAAAAAGCTTTGCCAAAGACAACTAGATTGCCATTGTTTTGAGCATCTGCTCTATTTCATCTTCTGACCTTTCGCGATTCTCCTCCTTAGCTATTTGATAATAAAGCTCATATAATTTCTCTAGGCTGGCAAATAGATCATTATCTTCATACCTTTTGCGATAATTTTCTAGCCTTTCAGTATATGCTTCTTCCTTAGGGAACATCTTTACTGCAAGTGTTTTAATATAGTTATTCGGATCCTTTTCAGCTCGCAGTTTCTTTAGATAGTCTCCATAATTTTTTGCAAGATTATCATATTTTCTGCCTTTTCGCAATGCAGTTTTTATGACTTTTATTTACGCAAGTTCTATATCCTTATGATCAACCATTTTTGTATTGTTTCTACTATAACGATAGAAAAACTTTAATTAATAAATTATATTCTTTGATAATTTTTATCCGGAAAAAATATTTGTTATAAAGTATCTATTCCTTGACACGAAGTCTAACTTTCATAGCCCTTTCTTCTGCTTCTTCAGGAGATATTCCAGATGCTATCAGGCGATTATATAGTCCAATTCGCCAATGTCCATATGGGAGGGTTCGAATTCCATCAAGTAAGATCCAGCGCTTGTTATCATATGGATTCAGCCCTATCTTATTTACCCTCTCCAGATATATTTGATGATCATAACTTCGGAGGCCATACATATTATGCCGAGTTAGTTTCTTATTCCTAAGACATTCTAGAAATTTATCATGTCGAAGCTCCCTTTTGACCACGCATTTCTTAACACCCTTTGCCTTCTGGATGCCATGTTTCTTCTTAGGTTCTTCTGAATCAGGATCATCGGGAGTTTTTGGATCATGACCTGCTGGAAGAACTGAATACATTTTTGGCTTTAAGCATACTGATTCGCCTATTGGATCTCCTTTTGACTCATCCTTCATTAGAAACAAGTCTCCTGAATAGTTAAGATCGAAAATGTCTGGTCTTTCTGCCCGATCTTTATAGATATCCTCAGTTTCTATCCACATGATGAGTGAATCTGTGTCAGTATACAGTAAACGGGCCTTATCTCCATAGCGAGGCTTTATATAACCGTACCAAAAGTTAAACATCATGGCCTTGCTAATGTCGAGAATTGCCTGCCCCACATAGATTGGTTTATTTAGAGTTACTGTACCTTTTAACATGTGTACTGCTGTGATGCCCCCTTCGAATGCTTTAAAGCCTACATATAATGGTGAACTTGCTAGACGCCTAATTTTTTTATCCTCTTCTGTTCTAAGTAGCTCTACTCTCATATGTTTACGGACATTCTCCATCTGTTTGCCGAAGACTGCATTATTTTTTAACTTATAATACATAACCCCAAACTCATCCCCAGTGGCTTTAGCTATTTTGCGTTTATGAATATTTTCCTCAATATAGTCTTTCATCCATGGAGACTGCCGGAATTTTAATCCACCGTGAATCTTTGTAACTTTCACCCCAAATTTCATGTATAACTGGAGTGCACGATAATGGATCACGTAGTTCTTTTTGGGATAAAGGGTTTGGACGAGCTTTTCTCCTGTTGTATATTTTCCACCCCCAACTTCTTTATCTTGTACTAATCTTTCATTATACAAGCTAAGCCAGTCTTCTGGAATTATCTGCTTTTCGGGCGCTAAAGGATAATCTGCAAAGTAATCGTGCAAGTGCACTGGAGCTTCTAGATCAAGTTCAAGCATATAGCCTATTTCTGCATCAGGCGCGATACTTTGGATATCTGGTACTTCCTCTGGACTCACTTTACCTAAAATTTCTGTAGGCATGTATTGGGTCATTGCACCTAAATATAAAGCATTCATATCCTCATACATGATCCAAGATGTTGGTTTGCCTGGATTGTAATCAGGACATTTAGGATTATTAGCTTTGGCATAACGGTGACTTGCCATTGTCATGCCTCCACGAATGCCCTTCTCTACCATCAAGTACTCGTCCATATCTGTCATTAGCTTAAGTTCAGCTCCACTACTTTTGTATAAGGAATCATTAAACATTCCTGGTGCAGATACGTAATGAGAGGGATCTAAGCCATCATCATTCAAGCACATGATAGTGTAGTTCATGAAAACGTCTGCAAGTAAAAGTACGTCGGTTTCAAGATATAAGTCATGATATTCTCCAAAATTCTTCATCTCAAATTCCTGCCATACCTTTTGAGCATGTTCATAATCCTCT
Source organism: Rhizophagus clarus (assembly GCA_015698045.1). Lineage (NCBI taxonomy): Eukaryota > Fungi > Glomeromycota > Glomeromycetes > Glomerales > Glomeraceae > Rhizophagus > Rhizophagus clarus. The sequence goes on from BLAL01000271.1 coordinate 282,493, forward strand.
TTACTAATATTTTGCTGGCTAAGAAGCGAATAGAAACCCTTTCTAGGTGGGAGGCTTGTTTTGTCGAACTTGTCCCATGAGTTGCTCCAGTCATATGGGAATACCCCTTTTCGTAGAAGAAGCTTGATCTTATCTATTGAGTAGCCTTTCTCTGTAAAGTACCTAACAGTTAGAGGGAATTTTTCGAGCTTTCCTCCTAGACATTCTACTAATTTATCTAGTCCCATTCCCATATGCTGAAAGCTATCTAAGAACCGAAGCTGTCCTACGTCCATGGCTTTGTACTTTCCTATATTTTCTGGGATGCAATTTAGCTTATCAGCCGTGAATTTGCTCACAACTTTCATAAGCGGATGAGAGTCATATCCCCGGAAATTATGACATATAAGTGGCACTTTGGTTTCGAAAGAGCCTATTCGCAATTTTTTGTTACAAGAGTCATGAGCTGGGCCTCGATACTTTCCATTTATATGGTCATGATCTTTTACTTTTCGATTAAGAGCACTTAAGGCTTCTCGGTATCTTTTCTGCACCTCTTTCTTTTCAGGATGCTCCTTTTCCATACATGTTTCCCATTCCTTAACTTCTAATAATCTATGCTTTGCTTCTTCGAGTTTTTTTATTACCTCTGGTGCTGGTTTTAAGAAAGGTCCCTTGCAAATCCAGCATTTAGTCGCTTCATTATACGCCTTCAAGTCTCCTGGTGCCATTATCATTTCAGCCGGTGCAGATAAATCTTCTTGGATAGCTAGGAGTTCCTCTTCAATTTTTGTAACGAATCTTTTCAAGGCATCTGGGCCTCTATACAGATCGTGACTCACAATCTCATAATTAAGTGAACTATCCATGCGAACCACTACATAGCAATAACCACTTGGCTTATGCCTCTGTATTCTTTCAGTATGGGTTAGTTTTGTTTTTTCTTCGGGAGTTAGATTTTTGGTTAAGCTTTCTAAATCCCAGAATATTCGGTATGGGTTTGGTTGCATGCATTTATGATTATAAAAAGCTTTGATACTCTTATTTTTTATCGGCATTTGTGGCCGTTGAGGAGCATTATTCAAACCCTTGCATTTCGGCAAATGTTCCTTATACCCTTTCTCCGCTGAATATACATGAAGGCAATATCGGCATAGATATTTTCGTCCTTTATGCTTACTATGATTGTATACCAGCTTGTGCAGATCTTTGATTATGCAGTAATGACTTCTATCTTCTTCCGTAATTACTAGAAGATTTACTTGCTTATATTCATCTCCCCTTCTTTCTGAAATATAGCGAAACTCAAGACACTTATTTTGATTGTGCCACTCATAAACACATAAGCTAATCTCTGGATTATTCTCTTCGAACTTCTTATAAATAGGTGTTGAAACAGGTACTGGTACTGGAATGCCTTCCATGTTAAGTTCTTCCACGAAACCTCCATACAGCCTATGTGGATTTCTCTCTGGATGTTCTTTTACAGGATGCATTGCTCCTAAAACACTCCATCCGAAACACCAATCATCATTATTTTGAATATTAATAATTCCATTATTACGTTTTGGTAAAGTTTCTGGTAAAGGTATATAGGCAGTAGGACCAATTGGATTAAAATCAGATATTTCTATACTAAATTCTTCTATATATTCTGGGTAAGCATCTGACATTTTGGTATATGTGTTATCTCTAACCGTCGCACTATTACTTACTTATAAAATTTTTTCTTTAATTAATTATTTCCTATTCCTTTCACTTTTCGATCAGTGAAGACGGCGTTTGCAGGCTTGCCAGAATGATTCTAGCTATCTTCCCGAAACTAAAGCATTAACTATTTATTAATTATTCTTTTGATATTTAGTGATATAAAATAGGATGATCGGTGAATATTCCTGCCCATTTCTCTGCAATACTGGAAAGGCTTGTAATAACCCTTGCATTCGTCCTGAAGGATGCCGGTTTCATTGGAAAGCTAAGAAACGAGTACCATGCTCTGATTGTGGGAAGCCTACAGCTTCTGCTTGTGGCCGATGCCCACTGCATGTTAGAGGCTATTATGTTATCCAACACTATAATAGACTTCGATCACAGTTTTCTTCTGAATTTTTTTAGGGTGGCATTTCGTTAGACATTTATATAAAATATGCTATTTAATAAGCTAGCCTGCATTGAACCTGTTCTTGATTAAGGAAAAGTTGGGACAAAAATCTCGTTAGTCTTATTTAACAAATATGCTATTTAATGAGCTAGCTTGTGCAGAAGCCATTCTTGTATATAGAAAAGTTCGTTAGATTTAAGAAGTCACATGATTTTTTGTTATACTTATTTTCGTTAGACTTATTTAATAAATATGCTAATTGATGCGCTAGCCTGCATTAAACCTTTTCTTGATTAAGGAAAAGTTGGGACAAAAATCTCATTAGATTTATTTGATAAATATGTTAATTGATGCGTTACCTTACATTAAACCCGTTCTTGATTAAGTAAAAGTTAGGACAAAAATCTCGTTAGACTTATTTTTTTCGTTAGACTTATTTAGGGGGTAATAAGGACCGTTAGATTTATTTTGGTTAGACTTATTTTTTTCGTTAGACTTATTTAGGGGTAATAAGGACCGTTAGATTTATTTTGGTTAGACTTATTTAATAAATATGCCAATTAATACGCTAATCCTTGTAGAATTAATTCCTGATATATTTATTTTCGTTAGACTTATTTTTCGTTAGATTTATTTACAATAGAGAAATTACAATTCTAGAAGTCTTAGAAGCTTTTCTAATATATTAATAAAAAATTGATATAGAAATTAACCTTCTAAGACGGCTAAAAGCTTTTCTAACACAATATAGAAATTAATATTCTAGATCTTTTAGAACTAATTCTCATATAATAAAAAAATGATATTGATTTTAACATTCAGGGGGTCGTAACACACATTAGCAAGGGGGGACGGACCTTACGGTCCTTAAACCCCCACTTGGCTAATGTGTATAAAAGTAATACTAGTCTAAGATTCTGGAGTAGCTGGACACAAACTAAGAATAATTGTGATAAATCTAACAGTGGTTTCAGTATCTGTTGATGTTGTAGCAGTATCATCGTCAAGATTACAGTCTGGTAAATTATAGTATATTAAATAATATTAAATTATGATATATATTTTTGATTAAAAATCATCATTATAATTATAAATGTTATGAACATCATAATAAAACCACTTACTTTGTTTCAAATTTTTACCATGAGCAGAAGCACACAAAGTAGTGTCTTCACTTAAATATTGCCTTTTATCTAAAGAAAAAATTGGAACATTAAACGTAATACATATTAATGATAATAATTTAAAATAAACAATAAATGTATTTAGTTATTTATCTTCTATTGTTGTATGATTGCATTCTTCATGTTTGCTAGTAGATATAGATATTTTACTTTTTGATTTTTTACTTTTTTTGTTAGTTTCTGAGATTTTTTTTGTTGAGATCTGATAGTATATGCTCGTTTCATTTTTTGATTAAATAATAATAAGAAAAAGTGAAATTCGAGGATGAGAAAAAAATGCTGAAGTTTAATAAACTTATCTAATGTTACATTAAAAAGTATGTGAAAGTATAAAAAATTGTAATTGATTGATTTTGCCTTTTTTGAACTATGTTCACTTGAAAATAATTATCAACTTACATTACTTTATTTTAATTAATTAACATCATTTTGTTTTAATTAATTAATTATTATATTATTTTCTTATCAATTTTATCTTCTGTAAACCAATCAATTATACTGATTTTTATAAAAAAAAATTGGCCATAGTATATCATGAAATTCTGCTAAAAAATATAAAATCTACATATATTGTGATCAAAGTCATATACAAAATAAATTGATTTCACTGAATTTATTTTCAATTCATCTAATTAATTTTTGATAATGTCTTCTTATAAATGTTCACATTGTCGCATATTTATTCAAGCCAATATAGATTAAAAAGACATATTTCAGATAAATATCAGTATGTTATTAATAAAGTTAAAAACATTGGAGGCAAAAAAAAAATTAAACTAACCTTTGGGATGATGAAAACCTGACTAAAGAAAACCTTTTTTTGAATAATGACTTTGTAATGAATTATTCTAAGGTAATACTACAAATAATCCAACAAGCATCTAAGAAAATGATTGCAATAATTAATAATAATTAAGGGGCATGCCAGAAATCAGCTGATTTAATAGAGGTGTAAGAGGCTAACCTAAAAATCAGGTTCCTATGATTGGCTATAAATTATATAATATACTGTATATAATATATTATTACTATTTATATATTAAAATAGTTTTTGCAATTATCTTGCCATCTAATAGTTCAATTTAACTAAACTTTTTTTTATTTTGTAGGATATATCAAAAGCTATAAAACAAAAAAAAATTCATAAAAATTAGATTACTAGATCATAAATTATTTATATAAATATAATTATATATATTATTATATATTTTTTGAATTAATCAAAATGCGATCAGGTAGGGGGTGGAGGGGTAAGGGCTACTAATTAAAGGAAATCAGCTGATTTCTGACATGCCCCCAATCATAATCATATTTGATAGGATACAGTCAACTCCCTTTATAGTCACCTCCGTTATAGTCACATTACTCTATATAGTAGTGTTACAATCTGCCTATTCTCCATCTGTATCTGTGACCAGATATCTGACTTTTTTGGATAATGGATAAGATTTTTGTAAACGGATCAGATGATGGGGGATTAAAGTTATCTGTAACAAATCATCCAGATTATCTGTAATTTTTGATAGATTATTTGTATTACCACAGATATTTGGGGATATCCTAAATATATTTTGAGATTTATTACACATATTTATTTATATGCATTGATAATCTTTTAAATTATTTTATCATGTGAATACATAATTAACAATACAATATGTACAATAATGTAAAATAATATAATTGAAAGTTTCGTGTGAAAAAGATACAAATTTTTATATTTAAAAAATTTTCACATTAACAATGAAGAATAATAAGAAAGTTGCATGTGAAAAAGTTACAAAATCTTTATATTTAAAAAAATTTTCCCATTAATAATGAAAAATAATAAAAGTTGTGTGTAAAAAAAAAATAAAAATTTTTATATTTAAAAAAAATTTCCTATTAACAATGAAATTATAAAAAGTTACGTATAAAAAAAAAAAATACAAAATTTTTATATTTAAAAAAATTTTCCATTAAATAATTTCATATTTCAGAACAATGTCATCAGTTGAAGAAGATAGTTCCAAAGACAACAAACCTAAAAAATTAACAAGTTGGATATGGCAATACTTTAAAGAAGAAACTAAAGAAGTTAGAAAAGAGGAGGAATGTATTAATGTATTATTTATGATGTGTCAAGTAAAAGAAGGTCTATCATCAGATATTTGTAGTACTGAATATGCTAGAAAAAACTCATCAACTGAAAATATCATATCACATTTACATTCAAAACATAACATAGTACAATCTGGAAAAGTTAATATATTAATGTGTATTATTGTATTATATGATTTATATATTGTTTATTAATTTTATATTTGAACTTTAGCTACTTGTTTAAACTGAAACACCAAGAAAAGGAAAAAGATATACTAAACAATAACAAAAAGAATTAAAACAATTTTTAGTAAACTGGATAATTTCAGATTCATTGCCTATACATATGGTACAAAGTGAAGCATTTTGGCATTTTATTTATGAACTTAATCCAGCATTTACGATGCCTTGTTAGAAAAATTATTTATGAAGCATGTAATCATTCTTTTCCTCAACTTAAAGATATGTTATCAGTACAAGCAACATCTGTTTCTTTAACAATGGATCTTTGGACTGCACGTAATCGGCAGGGTTATTTAGGAGTAACATGTTCATATATCAACCAATCCTTTAAATTATGTGAATTTATTCATGATATAGCCTATGTAAGATATCCGCATACTTCTGCATACATAAAAGATACTTTAGTAAATATATTAAATGAATGAAATATTTGTGAAAAAGTTTATATTATTACTACAGATAATGCTAGTAATATGAAAAAATGTGTTCAAGATATGGAAGAGGTGGAACAGTTAGGATGTACAGCACATACATTACAACTTATTATAGGTAAAGGTATGAAACCAGAGATTTTAATAGCAAGAACCAAGCAATTAATTGATTTTTTCATAAGGCTAAAGCAGAGTGAATGTCTTGAAGATGTTCAAAAAAAAATTTCAGGTTTGCTGCTAAATGAATTAAAAAGAGAAATAGCACTCCAAAATGAAGATGAAGATAATGAACAAGATGAACAAGATATAATTGTAAATTTAATTAAATATATCTTAAATCTTTTAATTTTAATTAATTAATTATTAATTTATATAATTTTTAATAGGATCCAAGCAATACATCAGCATATTTGCATACTATTGCTAATATACTCGCCTGCTGGAATTCCTCTTATATAGCTTGGAATAGGTTACTATTACTTAAAAATCATATTAATGTAGTATTAAATACGTTAGGATCACAGTTTGATCAAGATTCAAAAAAAAATTATAAAATACTACAAAGTATAATGTTAAGTTCAGATAAATGGGATTTGTTAAGAGACTTAAGACCAATTTTATGACCTTTTGCAGAAGCTACAGATCTTTTAAGAGGCAGTAATTATTGTATATTTTCTATAATAAATCCAATTTTAACTCAAATTAAAAAACAATTTGCACCTTCTGCTTCACATAATGTTAATCATGATTATGGTAATTAAAATAAGACTATTTCTATTTGTACACTAGTGTATTTGTACACGGGTTATATGATTGGTATAAAATTTCCTTTTATGAAAATATTATTACACAAAATTCCAATTACGGTTATTTTGAAAAATAAGAAATTTTTTTTTGTGGAACGGGTATCGCCTAAAAAGAGGGATGTCTAAAGCGTGGTTCGATCACGTGATCAGTGGCTTATACGTTAATCAGTATTTGTTTTGTGTAATGTGTAACATGCATAACGCGTTACAATAAAAATATTTTTTTTTTAACGAAATAAAAATTTCTACGACTACACCTTTACTCTCTCCATGTAGTTGCTAAAGACTTCCATGTTTTTTGCTATTAAATGATAGAAAGTCTAAGAAAAAAAATCTCACCTATATTATATTTGCTAGCAAATATTTATTAACGAAATAAATTTAATATAGACTTCTTTCCTTTAGTTTTTTTTTCTTTGAAAATTTTTTTAAAAGCAAGTTTCGTTTATTATTAACTCACTAAAAATAATTAATGACGCTGTTTGCTTCTAATATAATAAACATACCCGTATCTGAAGCTCCAACCCCTAATCAAAAGCGTAATCTTCTTTTTAATATTGAATAACCACTTGAGCTTTCAATAGAAGAATTTGATAAAGAGTGGTGGCCTCTTGTATCAAATATATGGACTAATTTTAGCCATAAAAATAATGTTAATGGTAATTCGTGGGAAGTTTTTATTTGTCGATTTAATAAACCTAAGAAATCAAGTACCCGAAAGGAGGAAATTTCACAGGAAAAATGTTGTGTAACAAAAATCAGACCGGCTAACTTGTGTTTCGCAAAAATCAAAATTTACCGTTATGCTTTTGAACAGAAAGTACTAATAGAACGATTTAAAGACTCGCCTGATCATTCACATACTTTAGAGGAGAGTGAAAAGCTTAAGCGCTCACAGACTGTTCAGAATTTAGTTATGCAAGAAGCCATAAAGAATTATCGACCACCAGAAATCGTTAATGCAGTGAAGGAATACGCAACTGAAAAGCTGGATTTAGGAGAAAGTGTAAAAGAATTGAGACAGAAGGAAGTTACAAATATCAAGTATAAAGTACGTGGGGCTCTTAATGCACATCTTGTTGGTAATTCTGATCTAAAGTTAGATATCCAGGATTCTATTTTTTTCTTGAAAAATCAAGAATATTTGGTCGAGTATTATGAAATCTCCCACCTATCTATCTATGGTTTTGTTTTCATCATCCCAAACAGCTCAAAAATCTTGAGCAACATGGCTGGTTAACTCTTATAGACTCCACACACAAAACTAATAGGTATGATTGCCGCTTATTCACCTTATATATTCATGATTATTATGGGTGTTAGAATGTTGGAGCCCACTTCTTTGTAAGTAAGGAAGATAGTGTTACCATCGCGAAAGGTTTAAAAATTGCTAGACGATTTGCACACCACTGGAGCCCAAGATATTTTCTCTCTGACCAAAGTAACATAGAATCTAATAGCATCAGGATGGCTTTTCCGGGTCTTAAAAATGGTGAACAAGATTGTGATATTATTTTTTGCACAGTATATATCATGCGAACCTGGATGAATAAAATTTATGATAAAAAAACGCGACAAAAGATGATTCATGCTATGCACAAAAGAACTAAGATCGGCTGCAAAGATCTTGTCCAACAAGCTATCAATGAATGCTCAATTATGACCATCAAAAATTACATCACTAGAAATTACACAAAAAATATATATCAGTGGGCACTCTGGGCGCGACAACATTCTCCTCTTCTTTTACAGGTGACCTCAACAAATGCCTTAGAGTCATATCACAGTGAATTAAAGAGACTAACCTTCTCGCAACATGGTTTAATTGGTATATATTTTTGTTTATGATTTCATAACTACATCTAATCAAAATTCCAATAGGTGCATGTCATAAGATAGTTGAACTTGATAAGAAAAAATGTTCTGACTCAGAGCATGTTGCTTATGAATTTCGTGTTAAAAGAATTTTAGCTGTTGGTGTTGATGATGATATTCTTCAAGAAATTCACAAATTTCCGTTTCCTGTTCAACAAATGCTTATTAGTGAGTTTTGTGCTGTTAAAGGACGAATGGAAAAAGGAAAATCAGCACCAGGTCTTACCTCTTTACATTGTTATTGCTTGTTTTTTCATCGGTACTTATTACCTTGCCGTCATATATTCCATGAACATGCGTATGGCGTTACAAAACTCTTAACGTCTGATGTATGGGAGAAATTTCAGCGAATGTTTGATAAAGCTGGATTTGATATATATATTTCTCGTGGGTTGGTTGATTTGGAGGTGCCTAGGATGACTGAAGCTGAAAAAGCAACAGAGAACAGACGGTTAGCTGTAAGTGAATTAATGGAAAGAGTTCGTGATATGTATTGGAGAGTAGAAGAGACAGGTAATATAGAACAAACTGGTACATTTATTAGAGAATTAAAAAATTGTATAGAACCTGTTTTAAATAATCAGATGGTGTGAAAATTAGAAAAATGAATCAATAAAAATTTTTTTACCAGGATATATAATATATAATCAAATAAAATTTTCTATATTTTATGTAATTTTTCATTGATTCGATTAAAAAAATTTCCAAAATTTATGTTAAAATAATCTTGCTTCAGCCACAAAAATAAACCAATCAAAATTGTACTGGTTAATTTGGTCACGTGATCAAACCACGCTTTAGACACCCCCCTAAAAAGAAAGGTCCATGTCGTACAATATCCTAATATGGTAATTTTTAAAATTCTGGCCAGAATTATAAAAAATTATGGGTGTAACATATAATATGTGACAAATAGGATTTTTAACATGAAAAAAATTCTAAGTTCCTGAAATATTTATAGAAAAATGAAAAAGGGAGGGTGTGACACAGGGTGATAAATAATAGTCACGTGATCCAGGTTTCGCACACTAGTGTGAATTAAGAAATTTTCTTAAAATAAATATTTAATTTTTTTTTTTTTTTTTTTGGTGTTAAAGCCGTACCATCATTTATTAAGCAAGATAGGATTACAACTATAATCATTTCTAACTAGCTATGGGTACTCCCAGTTCTAAAACCGGTCTAATCATCCACTAATACAATAATTAAAAAATTATAAAATTAACTAATAAATAAAAATAAACCTAAAAATTAACAAACAATAAACTAACCAAAAATTAAATACCCTAAAATAATAAAAATAAATAACAATCATAAAAAACTAACTATAAACTAACTAAAATATAAACCAAAATAACACTTCAACCCCTCCATAAAAATAACCCCATTAAAACCATTAAATTCACATTAATACTTGTTGAAGAAAAACCTTGAACTGAGGCTTGGCGCGCATCGTCGGTAGCCAAGAATCCACTTGAAGCGATTTGATGAATCCATCGATTGCTTTCCATGTTAAAGGCACTACGGCAGCCTTACATTCTGCCGCAGTTTTATGTTTTAAGGGGGGTGGCGTAAGCACTGGAAGAGCCAGATCATTGTAAATTATGCAATCTGTGTAGCCATCAAAGGTCGCCTAATTAATATCGTGTCTATGATATGCGGGCAATCTGTTACTATCACTCGCGTAAGCTGGCAGGGTAGGGCGATTCTGTGCTTGTGTTGCATGGAGATCAAGGTATCTGTGTTGGAATCATCACGTGGAGGCTCGTTTCGCCTGAGTGGATATGTTGTTTTGTATCTCCCATTCCACAGTGAGATTGCATCATGGGATCCAAATGTGGTGTTTGAATGCTAAAACAAAGCGTAAGATAAGATTAGCCATAATCTTCCTTGCAACGCTGGTCGATATGCAGAGCATAGTCTGCAGTGTCTTGATTCAACCACTATTAGCTCTGACCAAGATAGCTATACTGCGAAACTGGCAAAATTCATCAGATGATGGTGATAAGCCTAATATCTCATGTGTGCACTGTCACATTACGTGTTCATTGAGTGAGTCCGCTGCCAGGCATTGATTAATGATAAAGCAAAAATCCTTTGAAAGTTGTTCGTGAATCAGGGCCCATTTGTTTTCGTAAGCAATACAGTTCATGAGATGAGTCCAAGTTTCTTTTTCGCTGTTGCAGCCAGTGCATAAATAGTGATCATATAGCATCAGTTTGCGTTGCGCTAGCACCTGGCCTAAAGGGAGTGCCTTGTGAAGAAGTTTAAATAAAAAACATAATAATCGATTGATATTGACAGATCGGTAGCAAAAGCCTGTAAATTGGTTAATTAGCATCCAAGTAACCTGCCAGTCACATTAAACTGAATTTAAATGACATTCTTCGCGATTAATGTTGAGGAGTGACTACTCAGTAGCATCGAAAGTGTTAAAAATTCGCAAAATAAAGTGCTGTAAATTGGTTTCTATGGGGATATCTTTAAAAGCGGGGAAGAATCTGATATCATGGTTAGTAAAATCTATTCTACTGTCAAAAATGTTATCACTATTTAAACCCTCTTTTGCTAATCTATCAGCAGTTTCATTTCCTTCGTTCCCATCATGACCTTTGACCTTCACCAACTCTAAATTCAACTGTTTCTCCTTGCAAACCATTTTGATCTTCATAATTACTAGTGCGTTAGGTTGTTTCATTCTCGTTCTGGTACATGGGTCGTCCCAGTTATTGATGGCAGATATGGCGCATTGGTTATCTGTGTGTATCTTGACAGCTGTATCGCTCAGCGTCACTAAAAGCGCTAAGAATATGGCTACTAATTCTGCCCTAGTGGATGAGGGCCAGAATGCCACTCTGGCTGACGTAGTAAGCACGGTATTATTTTGCATTTCTAAGTAAACCCCTGCTCCCATGTCGCTAGTAATGTTGTCCGCCGCGTAGTGAGATAACGTATTGTTAATAGGGCCTTATTGTAATGATCCGTCAGTGTAAAAATTTAATGTCTCTCCTGCTATATTATTAGTAATCGTCTCATTAAATCTAATCAAAGCATGTCTTAGGGGAGTGTTAGGGATCTATCGATGGATCTATACTAGGTTATTTTTCCCAGGTAGATCTGATCCTTGATACTAACATTTACGGCGGGAGTATTCCGTGCATGCGCTGATAGCTCTAAGTCTGTGGCTGGTGAGTTTGTGAATAGAGCATGCTCCCAGGTGGAACTGTGATTGTCAACACCAATTGTTAAGATCTCCTTCCATTCATTGTGGATAAGCTGACCTTCCTCTAAGATCTTAGTAATAGGGAAGATGCGGATGCGCTGTCTCAGTATAATTCAATCTACCCCTGCGGGTTGTGTTTGTGCTGTATGTGACAACGTTCATATCAGCACAAGAGTGTGAGTCTGTGAGTGTGACTGGTATGACGAGGCAACATTCTTGTGTGTGTTGCGAGCCACACGTATGGATGCGCGCTTTCTTAATCTTGCCTATGGTGAGACTAGCTTCCATTGTATTAGGAAAACCTATGGCTAAAAATTTCTTTGCTCAGCCGTCTGAGGGCAGAGGTGAAAGTAAGTGCCATAGTATTTGACGAATTGAGAAATTGGTACTCAATGTATCACTGTTCCTGTGCCTTTGCGTTCAGATGACCTTGGTTAACGTGCTGTACCATTTAGCAATGTGCCCTTTAGGTGATTGTCCAGCTAATAGTCAGTATAGGTTCTAGCTGATAAGTCTGCCCGATGGTAGTAATATCTGTTCTAACCAAAAGATCAGGAAACGTGCCAATTGTCTGAAGGTAAGAAAATGGTGGATCTTCCTAATTTCTGCAAAGAGTTCAATTAATGGTGTACCATTATACAGAAGTGTCCAATCTTGTTCGTCAAAAGGGTCCTGGCACAAGGATATGTTTAACTGTCATCCTATGATTAAAGTATGTAGGCTGAGGGTGGCTCTTACAATGGGTTTAAGTAAAAGTAACATATCTAAGTTATAAGTAAAAATATTTGTAGGAATGCCAGCACGAAGCTGGGCAGATAGCAATCGTATCAATATGGTTTCAGAGGCTAAGGAGTTGCCATTAATGTATTTGGCGAACATAGCCACTTGGTTAGCGTACAGTATCTTTTACGGATAGTCTAAGCCTACAATGTCTAGATGGAAGAGAGCGGAAGTGGGGAAGCTACTCGCTAAGCCAAGTTTTTGTTTGATTAATTTGAGAACAGGTGTGAAAAGTGAATTCCATTCGTTTTCTGATAATGTTGCTAGCTGTCCTACATAAAGCAGTTTCAGTATAAGTACTCTGTTGACCAAATAGACTATATGTCCCACTGACAATATTTTAAAGCGGGTTAATAAAACGAAATCATTAATAGCTAAGCTCAACCGCTTTTTAAGGTGGAGTGTTGTCCTTCTAGATCCAAAGTAGCATCCTAAGTATCTTATTTCGTGCTCTGTGGGTGAGACAAGGATGCGATCTGTTCCTATCGTGATGGAGATCTGATCTTTTGGTGAGTCATCATTGATGACCAAAAAGCCCGTTTTCTTTCCATTAATGAAAATATTGTTAATAGTATAAAAGGTAGCCGCTAGATCAATCGATCGTTGAAGAGCAGTTAGGCTTGAGTTGGTGAAAACGGTGTCATCCATGTATGCCATCACCAGAATGGTGATGGATCTGCTTTGGGTAGTCATGCAATTGAGATCTTGCGGCCAATCCACCTGTAATGTGTATCTGTTCGATTCATCTTGTGCTAAAGCAACTAAAAGCAGGTCATAAAAGATTTTCCAGAGCAACAGAGAAATAGCATCACCCTGGTCAATGCTGTCACTAGCTGTAATTCTATTCGTGAGTCTGAATTCAGTGATGATACGCATTGAGCGATGTTTGAATAGATCGATAATCCAGTTAACTATATTAGTAGGTATATCTATTTGCAGTAGTGCCATTCGAAGGCTGGCGAGCGGAAGTGAGTCATACGCCTTTTTTAAATCTTGTGTAGCAGCGTAGAGCAGTTTCTTATTGGCTTTCGCATCTTCAATTATATCGTTGAAAATCTTAAGTGGTATGGAGGTGTCTTCTCCTTTTAATTTGCAGAAGTTGAGGCCTTTCAGTATCTGGTGTCGTGTAAGTATTTGCCTTAGCCTGGCTGTGACTAATTTGGTCACGCATTTTCAGATATTATCCAGTAACGCTATTGGACGAATATTATTTATATTATAGTTGAAAGCATCAGGTTTGGGAATAGGGCAAATCGTTGACGAACGCCATTGTTTGGGAACAATGCCTAGTTTTAAAAATAACGAAACAAAATTAATAATCACTAAATGGATTTCTTCTGGGAACTTTTTTATAAGATTATAGCTAATTCCCAACAGTCCCACTGCGAAGGAGGAGTTCACTTCTTTTAATATGTTCAACCATTCGTCCAAAGTGATGGGTTCGTTTATATCGGCAAAATGTTGAGTCCAGTGTTGTTTTGGCTGGTAAATGTTCGTCCAAAAATCATCAAGTCTGTCATAAGAAGTGTTGCATGCTCGTGTTGTTTTCCCAAGGTGTTCTTTTGCTATTCTTTTGATGTTGTCTGGATTGGTTTCAAGGTGAGATTCTCCTTCTATATTGGTGGTAACAATCCTGTCAATAGTGATCATAGATTTATAGCGATTCAACGAATTGTTAATAATTTTGGTTTGATTCGCTTGAAAAGTATCGAATTTCTGTTCAATTTTGGCATTTATATGTTCAGCTTTTCGAAGGCAGCTGTATGAAGCGTCAATACGACTTCTGTGTTTGATGGCTGAACGTGCCTTTACAATCCAATCGGTGGAGAAAATGTTTTCTTCTGAAAGGATGTGTGAGTTATCCGTGATGTGACTGTGATAAATTTTAGGTTTGTAGTCATTGTTGTACTGCACAATCTTTCGTCGCCATGATTTCTTGTTTAGCGCTGAGTACTTTATGCGTTCGTCACAGGATAAGATGGATACGTGGCTGATCAAGGCTTTGACTTTAGCGGTGTGCCGTCTGATCTTGTTTTCTGTAACGAGATCAGTGTCGCATTTATGATAATTATGTTGAGAAGATCGCTTTTTCATAGGGAGACTGATGTCCATGCTGACATGTATGGTGGCAAGAATATTATCCCAGAGCGTGTCAATTCTGTCTCGGATAATGAGGTAGTCTTGTTCAGGTTCAATGCCTGCGGTCTGATCATCATTATTTGGTGCATGAAAGACGGCTAGTTCCTCTATAGTGTCATCAAACTTTCATGCTTGAAATTCGTTAAATAAAGTTCTAGAAAAGTTATCCCATGTATCGCCTGTCAGCTTCGTAATGTCAATATATTTCATGGGATAGTGCTTGTCATCCTCACGAGGAGTTGGCCTCATCCTGGTGTGTTTTCTATTTTGAAGTAAGAAGTCACCCACGTACAATTCTGTGATGACTATTGTGTGATTGCTGTTTGTGATATCTTTAGCCTTCAGATTGTGGTGAGCTGTGACACTCATGTCTTGACAATGTGAAATCCAAATATAGTCAATGCGTGATTGCAATCTGCGATTAGTGTAGTTATATGTGAACACTTGTTTAGTTGGCTCTATTTCTCTTAAGGTATCTTTAAATCCTAGTCGCATGATATTTCTAAAGAAATTAGATGGTTTGTGAATAGGACCGTTAGTAGTAGATGAAACTTTATCTAAAGTTGGATCCAGGATTTTGTTGAAATCTCCAGCAACGATATGGAGTGTTCGATGCCCGTTTTGAGTATGAGCATTGTGATCAATGTCTTGTAGTTTGTTACCTAAAACTTGTAAGACGTCATCCTTGTCTTGGGAGACAGCGTAGATTGCCCAGATCCAGATTTCTCTCTTAGAGAAAAGTAAGGAAATCCTAGTGATATATGGTGAAATTCTATCTGTTATTCGTATATGTTTCTCCCATTTTCTGTTGATAATGATTGCTGTTCCTGATCCTTTGCTTTTTCTTGAATCTTTCAGTCCAAAGATGATTTTGTAATTACTTTGTTGTGTTTTTAAGCGTTCATTTATAAAATGTCCTTTCTTTTTATCGAGATTCGTATCTGATAGCGTGATGATGTCAATGTCCATAACTTTCATAAGCTGCAATAAAGTTTCCAATTTGTAAAGGTTGTCTAAGAAATTACATCCATTAATGTTATGTGTGGCAATTTTAAGTTGTAAATGTAAATTATTATTGTCTATTTGATTTCTGCAATTTTCTTCGAAGATTAATCTGTTCCTTGCTAAAAAATTATCAATTGCGGTAGCCATTGCAGAGTTGGCATCCAATTGTTCCATAATTTCCTGGCGATGAGGATTTGCATGTTCTAAGGGAACGAATGAGGCCTCCAAATCCAAAGGTCTTCCCCCATGTTCATTGATGCAGTCGTTCTGGAAAATGCAAGAGATCAGTGAGAATGTGTTTAGCACAAACTCACAGATCCTTTCATGATCCCGTCATTAGATTTGGGGGAAGATTCTGTGCTTGTAGAAGGGGTTGGGTAATAAGGTGATCGTGAAGTGCCCAATTTTGCAGGCTTTCTGAGGGGAATGCTGTTAGCTTGTGTTCCTTTAGACGAACTCTCCACACCTGTTGGTCTGCACATTCGGGCGGTCTTTTTAGCTTTGATGTTCCTTTTCAGAGGTGTGGAAGAATCTGTTTTGGTCCCTCGTTCTTCATAGGTAATCCTGGCATATTGAGAATGATCATTCTGCGTGAGTTTGACAATGTTTTCTTGTGGTTCGATCTCAGGAAGCCGTTTGGCAATCCTGGCTTTGCGGTCTATCCAGTTTATTGCGTAATTGCAGGGTAAGCCTTTAATGACGTAATCTCTGAAATGCACAGTTTTGTCGCAGGCATTGAATAAATCTGCCTTGTTCTCAAATTCTATAATGAATTTATCGTTAGATTGTTGAAAGATGTGCTTCAGGTTTTAAGCTACATAAGCTTCATGAACTATGGTTAGGGCGATGCGCTCGTCAAATCCAACAAATTCGCCTCTAAATTGTTTCCTAGGCGATAGGTCTAAATCTGAACAGTGTGCCAGGGCGAATTGGTAATAGTGATTGTTGATCTCGATAGACCATGTGTGTTTGAGCAGCTTGCAGATGTCCGTATCTTTGATAGTTACGAAAACTGTGACCACTCCTTGGTTATTTTTAGATGGCTTGATGCCTGACTTTTTAATAAAGAACCTGCGAAAACCAATGAGTTTCAATACTGCCGACTCAAGAGTTTCACGTGACGTATCCTTAGGTACGTTAATGATCTTAAATTCTTTTGAGGAAATTCTTTGTCCATCGAATAAGAAGTACGTTTTTGGTTTCAGGCTCATAAAAGGTCGGTCCTTGCATCTATGATTAAAGATGCGTACCATATGGAGCATTTCTTTGTACGTCGTGTTTTTGACTATGATTTCCTGATCTTTGAAAATTTCAGTACCAGCGAACTCTTTAAGGTCCCTCGCTAACATTTCTACATATGCTAGCTTAGCGTCATTATGGAAATAGCAATCTATGTCATTCAAACTGATGTATGCATCATAAGTGGTGAAATTGTCTTCGCGTTTTTTGTGTATAGATGTGTTATTTTTTGCCTTTTCTTTTTTGTCCATTTTGATTGTTGATAACGTCTTTATCAGATTTTTTGGAGGGCGCTTCTGCGTACGCCAGAATCCCTTATCATCTTTGATTATTTCAAATTTGTTTTCGTCTCTGTCTTTGTCAACGTTATAAACATTAGGTAAAAAAGAGTGAGATGGTGTAAAAAATTTTTCTGGGTTATTAATTAAATTGGGTGCTAGATGAAGATTATCTTGACCCTTGGTATCACACGTTATCTTGAGATCATCTAAATGATCGATACAACTCGGGAAGGCATAATCTCTCATTATATCATGTCGAGGTTCCAGTGCAAGTTCGCGCCACTCTGGTGTTGCGCATTCCTCGTTTGCTTCTGTCATGATAGTATCTTCAGCCAAAGATCATAGCTCCTGTAAATATGCGCATGTGTGACGCTTGTGTATGCATTATCATGGCCGCTATATTCTAAGTTGCCCTCTAGATTGATGAGATCATTAACAAAGGTGGGTTTGCTGTCAATAGCGGAAGGTATGGCTATAACGTCCTTCATCTTCGTTACTGTATGTGCTCTGAGTACGGTGTTGTGTGTATCATTGGAGGTAGTCTCGTTTGTTGTAGCTGATTTTTGACACCGTTTCTTCCTTTTATTTATATTATTGGATGGTACTTGTTGTATAGGAAGAGTGACTGGCGTCTCGAGTTGTTGTGTCTCGATGGCATTTACTGAACTGTGGCTGTCTTGTCTTTTGGTTATGTGTTGCGCCACTATCGCATCCTTGTCATAGAGTTGTCTGATGTGTGTGTCTTCTTGTGTAACATTTGGCAAAGTATCATTATGAAGATCAATGGCGTGATTTGTGTAACCATTGGTTATTGTTTTGTTGTGATCAGTAGCGATGAAAAAAGCTTTGGCCTCGATATCCCGTTGTTCTAACAGGCGTCCAAGCCATAATATCCCTACTAGGTTTTTGTTGTCCAGGCAGACCACCATTTCTACGTTGCTATACAGAATAAAATTTTTTATTTTGTTGATAAAACTATTAGTATTTGTTGTGTCTTTGTACGCGTCCTTATAGTTGTTCTTGTTCTGTAGGAACGCAGACATGAAGTCCTTGTTGTCCATATTGTGGGTGTAGAGCGTGTGCTATCCTTGGTTTGTTCGTATGCTAAGTCGTTTATTGCTATGAAATAAAGTGTAGTTAGTAGGAGAGATATTTATGGTTAGTACTCTTTGTTACCAATAAATTAGTCTTGTTGTCGCGTTAGGTTTTGGTTTTGAACATGACCGGAAAGAGTTTGAAAATAAATATTTAATAATTTTGTTTTTACAATAATTCTAATATTTAATTCGCAATCCGCTAGTAAACCATAAAATTTGGCGGTGATAAGTATATATAATATTTTATTGATAATTTGGAATCTACAATGTCTGGAAAGTAACTTGACTTTCTATTGATTCCAGAGACATGTGATTACTACTATTAGATCCATCTCGATGAGAGGAATCCAATGAGCTGAATTTCATTCTCTTACAATCACTGGATGATGAGTTATCCTTAAATATTTTTAAATTTTCAAGTTTTGATTTTTTTAAATTTAATATTCCAACTCTTAATAAAGTGTCCTTTAGTGCTTAAAAATAAAAATTTTATCAGACTTTTGGTAAAAAGATAGTCAAATAATATATTTATATGTCTATAAAGTTAGGTTTTATATTACATTTAAAAAATTAGTACCTTGCATTGCTGGAACTGCAGATTCTGCGTTACTAATAAAATTATATATAACTTTCACCTATTGTTACTAATCTAAATTTTATGGTTTACTGGCGGATCACAAATTAATATATTCATTTTCCAATTTAGATATTAATTTTCAAGATGAAGAAACAGCTTTTGATGATATTATAGATGATAATGACCAACAATTTACAGCTAATTTATAAAAGCTCAAATTAAAAAATCCTATAAATACATTAGGCATGTTGAAATCAGCTCTTTATATATCAATAAATCATTATTGGAAAAACCTTACTAACTTTACTAAAAATGCCTATTTTTTTGATATAATTTTATAATATATTTATTATACTTATGCTATTCTGATATCATTTTATAATAAATGAAATTGTTTTTATATATTATGCAATTGATTACAATACTATATCATAAGGAATGGTAAAAATCTTACAAATTATAATATTAAAATAATTTAAATAATATGTTATAATGGTAATTGTAATGAATTTATTATTAATAATTAGGGCTCTGATCAGTTTCAGTAATTACTGAACTGTATTAACCAGTTTGGTATCAGAGCAGTTTTGATTTTATGATTTATCGAACTGAAACTTTTGATTTTGGTATCAGTTTTACGATTTACTAAACTGATTTACCAATAATAAAAATGTTTTTTTTTATAAGAAAAACGTTTTTTTATTAAATAATGTAGTTAAAAAAATGTTGCGAAACATTTTTTTACATAAGTGTTTGGTATAAAAAATAATATTTCGCAATGTTATTTTTGTGAAACTTGTAAAAAACATTATGAAATATTTTTACATAGACAATTTATTATGAAAAATAACATTCCGCAATATTATTTTTGCGAAATTTGTAAAAAACATTGCAAAATATTTTTTACATAAATGATTTGATATAAAAAATAACATTTCGCAATATTATTTTTGCAAAACTTGTAAATATTGTGAAATGTTTTTTACATCAGAAATTTAATATAGAAAATAACGTTTCGCAACGTTATTTTCCTTTTTATTTAAAAATGTTGCAAAACGTTTTTATAAAATGATTTAATATAAAAAAAATGTTTCATAATATTTTTTTGTCACTTTAATAAAAAATATTGTGAAACGTTTTTTATGGATGATTTGATAAGAAAAAATTATTTCGTAACTTTTTTTTGCTAAATGTTGTAAAATATTTTTTTACTAAAAATATTCAGTAAATCAGTTCAGTTTTTGATAATTACTGATCAATTTCAGTAATCATTAATACTGATACTGATTAATTTGGTTCAATATTGGTTTTTGCAAAAACTGAACTGAACTGATCAGAGCTCTATTACCATATATCACGGGCCACAGTATCCCAGGTATCTTGCAAATTTTGGTAGTTTTAGCCTGTACCTGGGGGTACTATACACAGGTGGATACTATACATGGGGGTACAGGATTTTTAAAATACCTGGGGTACATGCCATGTATAATACCTGGGTTTAATTAGATTGATGAAACGTTGAAACTGACTGTTCTAGCATTTTTATATATATAAAAATGCAAAAAAAAATGCTAAAACTGACTGTTCTGGCATTTTTTATATGTAAAATAAAAAAAAATGCTAAAACTGATTGTTCTGGCATTTATATATATATAAAAATGCAAAAAAATATTAAAACTGACTGTTCTGGCATTTTTATATATCTGGAATATACTGTACATTATATATAAACCTAGTATTATATCCTGGGTATTTTACAAAATTTTAAACTTTAAATTGGAATTCTCTATGTAAAGTACTCGGATACTTTAAAATTCTAGCAAATTTTTTAAGGGGGGTATTATGCATAGGGGGAGTACTGTGGCCTGTATGGTAATAATGTAATTGATAATTTGAAATCATATTGCAATAAATGTTACAATAGTAATGCAATTGGTAATTTGATATTATATTGCAATATATGTTATAATAGTAATGTAATGAATTTATAATAAATTTGTATTAGTAATACAATTGATAATTTGAAATTATATTACAATATATATCACAATGGTAATTGTAATGAGTTTATTATTAAATAATTTGAAATTGTATTGTAATAATTTATATATTCTTATATTCTTCATATTCTTAAATCTTAATGTATGAATTGTATTGCAATAATTATATGGGCGTGCGTCAGTAGAAAAGGGGGAAATTGACTTTTTTTTCAAAATTTATTTTATTGGACCACTTTGCTGATCTCGGTTATGTGCACAAAATTAGCTTAATAACCAAAATTACAAAAAAAAAGTCGATTTCCCCCTTTTCTACTGACGCATGCCCATATGCTTAATATAAAATAATAATTTTAAAATTGTATTGAATTATTTGTAATTTATAAAAGTTATTAGTTTTTATAATTATATTAAGTTTTACTACTGAAGACTCCTTCTTTTTATCACTATAAACTGGCGGAGGGAACAGCAATGGCTTTCCCCCTATAGGCACTAATGGGCCTCTACCTGCTTATAGAGGAGGGCTTTTCGTAAGATTAAACGTGATGCACATTATGTATCGTACATATCTGATATGTACATACGTGTATACATACCTTAATATAATTAAATTAATTAAATTTATATACCAGTAATTAGTTTTATATACCGGTATTAAATTAGTTTAAAATAATAAGAAAAAAAGTTTTAATTTCAGAGGGAAAAGCTCCTATTTATATAATAATTAAGTATCACGTGTATCATTTTTATCACGTGATATGATATTAATAATAAGCTCGCAGTTAAATGATTATCTAATTAAACTTTTCCTTTCAATAAAACTTCGCTCCTCTCTTTCATTTCCCTTTTCCCTTTTCCTCTTCCTATTCCCTCTTTCTTCCATATCCCTTTCACTCTTTTTCTTTTCTTCCTTCCTCTTTTCTCTTTCCAATAACTAGACTTTACAAACTGGAACCACTAAGTCAAATTGCTATATTATATCACGTATGTACCTTCACTCTTTCTAATTCTTCCCTTTTCCACCCTTTCTTTCGTTCTTTCCATTCATCTATAATTACATGCAGAACTTTTTTTAGGCAGCCGGTAGGAGTTATTTTTCAGTGGTTTTTTGTTTTCTCCTTCCTTGCTGTTATTGTCATTAAATATCTTCTTTTTAGGTTTCATTTTCATTTTGGCAGTTCTCGTGTGAAAATAGAGGTAGATTTTTTATTGTTTTTTATTATTTTTTATTGTTTATTTTTTTGTCTTCAGTTATACTAATATTTCTTTTTCTTTTTAGGTTTTGTCTTCATTTCAGTTTTAAGACGCGTGAAAATTCAGCTTTTTCTTTTTTTTATAGACAGCCAGTTCTTTGGGTACTTGGACACGTGAAAATTTGGTAAGAAAGCCAAGTAAAATTTTTTCTTTCTTTAAATTAATTTCAATGAAACGCCAGTAAATGTTTCATTTTCATTTTTTTTTTTAGACAGCTAGTTCTGTTTTCAAAGAAGTGAAATACCTTACTTTATTTTGTAGAACCCTGACTTTGAATTCTAAGTGAGTTTTAAAAAAAAAAATTCAAAATTTTCTTAAAAATCGTTTTTTATTAACTTTTTTGACTTTCATCTGTAGGATTCCAGTTTTGATTTTAATTTTGAAATTCCAGTAGAAAACTTAATTACGGTTCCAATTTTGATCTGGCTCTGACTTAGTTATCAGAATCCTGAAAGTAAGTCTTCAAAACGCCTTTAAAATTTCTTTTAAAAAAATGGGTTATAAGTTTCTTTAAGTTTCTTTTTACTTTTGTAGAAGTCCAGCATCCAATATTTGGAATAACAACAGATCCTATAGGGTAAATTTTTGAAAGAGTTAAAAACTCTTTTACCATTTTTTCTTATATGGATCATATCGTATGGTAAGTTTTGAAGGTTTTATTTTGAAATTTAATATTTTTTTTAATTTTACCAAAAACTTATTAACGTTTTCCTTTTCAGTTGATTTTTAGGATTCGGATATGTTAACAATATTTTTTTTATTTAGTTTTTTTTAGAAGTTAACTTCTAATATTTTCTTTTAAATTCTTGTAGGTTTAGTATTTCTGGATCACTGTTGATAGGTTTTGAAGGTAAATGTTACCTTCTAAACATATTTTTTTAATTGTTATTTAATGAAACATATTAATAATTTTTAGGTATCGGGTTTCAAGGATACCAATAACTGAAATTTCAAAGGTAATAATAAATCGAAGCTTGTATTATTATTGCAGTTTGTTTTTTAATCAAAGAAACTATTTACTAATTGTTTTTTTTTAATCAATTTATAGGTTACATACTAAATATAAATATATAGTTATATGAAGAAGTAAGTTTCAAAGTTAACTCAATTTAGAACTTGGTATTTTTAAAATATCCGTTTTTCAATTTTTAGTAAGATCAATTTTGGACTTTCTATTAGATCATTAATCAAATGTACATTTTGCTAAAACATGATGAAAATAATGTATTTATATAGCAACTTTATAATATTTGTATTAACAATTATAAATCCATTGCAAAATAATTAAAAATTAATTAGAAATCAATGTAAAATTAATTACAATCATATTATAACATTGTTAAGAAATAAGTCATAAAACTATTTTAAGATCATTGCAAAATAATTACAGAACAATTACAAAACTATTGTAATTTTTTGACATTATTTTGCAATGAAATTATAAGCCTAGATAACATAGATAACATGGATAACAAAATGCATTAAAATCATGTAAAAATAACATTATAGCCATATAAAAAATATATCAAAAAAATAGGCATTTTTAGTAAAGAAGCCAAATGTCTTGCTTGCAAGCTCTTTAAATCCAAGAATGAAAAATTTATCATTTGTCTTATCTGAAAAAGAGAATGAAGTTAAAAACTTATTGCGTGAAAAATATAATAAAATGCATACTAACCCAACATTTCAACCTATTCAACCAATAAGAAGTCAAGCAAAAAAGAAAAAAAATTCTTTATTAGCTAGTTTAAGAAAGCCTTCTACATGATCTTGTGATGAAGTAGATGAGTATTTTCAGTTAGAAGAAATTGATCTTGAAAGCAATCCTTTTACTTGATGGCATGAACGAGAGGAGAAATTTTCCATTTTGAGTTTTCTTGCTAAGAAGTACTTATCAATTATGCTTGTTTAACAGCAAATAAACGACTATTTTTGGATGCTGAAAATTTATTAACTGCAAAAAGAACAAAAATTGGTCCTAGTTTATTTAAAAAATTGATATTCCTTAAAAGAAATGCTAAACATTTAGATAGTATTCATAAACCAGATGATTCTGATTAAATATTTATGTTATACAATTTTATAAATTACATGATTTTCTTTTTTATTTATCAATTATGTACTTATTTTACTATATTACATTAAATAAAGACTTATAAGATTTATATTGATATGACATTTACTTTTTATTGACAAAATTCAATAAATAATTTCAATAGAAAATATTTATGAAATCATCTTTTGGTATGTAAATAATTAAAATAAACATCAAAAAAAAAAAAATTAAAAATAAAAAATAAAGAAATTTAATAAAAAAAATATTTATTAAAAAAATAACAGATATCTGATATCCATCAGATATCATTAATTATTTGCTCAGATCATCCGGATAGATTTGTAAGGATATCCGGCTAACACAGATATCTGTCCTTCAGATATCCTTATAAAATGGATCTGACAGATTCAGATAACGGATGTCAGATTATCTGCAGATTATAACACTACTATATAGTTATCTTAGTTAAGTGTCCCAAATTTTTATATATAAAAACTTTCGTTTATAGTCACAAACTACCTATAGTCACTATCACATCTTTTTTTAAAAATTTTATATATATGTGATTATAAAAAGATATTTATCAAAATATAATTATTCTATGATCTAATGATTAGATTTATATGATCTTTAACTCATTAGGTTTATCTCATTGAAAGGAATCAAATGGTAGTAATTTTATAATGATTTGATTAATATTGACCAAGAAATTTGATTTTAAAGACCAAATTGGCATTTTATACATGAAAAATTCACGTAACATTAAATATTTTGACTGTATTTTAATTACTATGGGATCTAGTGATCAGATTTTAATGATCTTAGGCTCATTAGAATCGTCTCATTGAGAGAAAGCCAATGGTAATAATTTTATAATTATTGGATTAATATTGACCGAGAAATTCGATTTTAAAGACCAGATCAGCATTTTTTATATGTAAAATTTGTGTAATGTTAAATATTTTGACTGTATTTTAATTATTACGGGTTCTAGTGATCAGATTTTAATGATCTTAGGCTCGTTAGAATTGTCTTATCAAGAGGAATCTAATGGTTATAAATCCATAATAATTGGAATAATATTAACAAAATTACTATGATGTGAATATTTAACTAAAATTATAACAATTTATAATTCTAGTCAAAATTATTGATTTAATTATAAGATTTTATTGTTTATAGTCACATCTCATTATAGTCACCAAATATAGACTGTTCCAAATGTGTGTCTATAGAAAGAGTTGACTGTAAAACTGAACAAATGATATTAGAACATAATGCAAAATCTTCAGCTACAGTTTTGAAATCTTCAGAAGCTTTATCAGATGAATTTCAAGAAATAAATGAGGAAAATGAGAAGAACACTAGTGAGGCAAATGAGAAGGAAATCAATTTCAGTCTGTTATTTATTGATAAAAAAGATTATCATGGAATCATACTTGATGATACTATAAAGATAAAAGTCATTTCCCTAATACTGAGTGGCCAAATAATACTTATCGACAATTTATGAAAATTGTCACTGAATATAAATTACCAAATTTATATGGTGACAGATTGATCAAATTATTTAATTCAATTGAAAGTGTTGATAAAAATTCGTTTTTAAAATCTACCAAGAAGGAATTAGGGCTCCGATCGGTTTCGGTAATTACCGAACCGTACCGACCGGTTTCGGTATCGGAGCGGTTTCGGTTTTATGATTTATCGAACCAAAACTTTCAGTTTCGGTATCGGTTTTGCGATTTACCGAACCGATTTACCGATAATAAAAACGTTTTTTTTTATAAGAAAAACGTAAATAATGTAGTTAAAAAAAAACGTTGCGAAACGTTTTTTACATAAACATTTGATATAAAAAATAACGTTTCGCAACATTATTTTTGCGGAACTTGTAAAAAACGTTGCGAAACATTTTTTACATAAACGATTTGATAAAAAATAACGTTTCGCAACGTTATTTTTGCGAAACTTGTAAAAAACGTTGCGAAACGTTTTTTACATAAACGATTTGATAAAAAAAATAACGTTTCGCAACATTATTTTTGCGGAACTTGTAAAAAACGTTGCGAAACGTTTTTTACATAAACAATTTATTATGAAAAATAACGATTCGCAACGTTATTTTTGCGAACATTGTAAAAAACGTTGCGAAACGTTTTTTACATAAACGTTTGATATAAAAAAAATAACATTTCGCAACGTTATTTTTGCGAAACTTGTAAAAAACGTTGCGAAATGTTTTTTACATCAGAAATTTAATATAGAAAACAACGTTTCGCAACATTATTTTCCTTTTTATTTAAAAACGTTGCGAAACGTTTTCATAAAACGATTTAATATAAAAAAAACGTCTCGCAACGTTTTTTTTTGTCACTTTAATAAAAAATGTTGCGAAACGTTTTTTTATGGATGATTTGATAAGAAAAAATCGTTTCGCAACTTTTTTTTGCTAAACGTTGCGAAACGTTTTTTTACTAAACTCGTTCGGTAAATCGGTTCAGTTTTCGGTAATTACCGATCGGTTTCGGTAATCATTAATACCGATACCGATTAATTCGGTTCGGTATCGGTTTTTGCAAAAACCGAACCGAACCGAACTGATCGGAGCCCTAGAAGGAATGAAAATTCCTTAATATTAGTGATTTTTCTTATATGAAATTTAAAAAAGTTTATATTACCAGTTTTCAAGATATTGACTATGATTTTTATTATCAACCAATAATTCAAGGAATTAAAGTTTTATATTAAAAATGAATTCGTCTTTAAGTATCTGTTGTCAAAATAACAATACTGCATATGGTAAACAATATGAAAGTGAATAGTAGTGTACTACAGAAAAAGACATTCCCATTAATAATCATCTATTATCAACAATAATCTATGCAGATTCAATCACTTGTGATCACCTCAGAAAGATATCAGAATATTCAATATATATTTTATTCAGAAATATTCTGAATTAAATATAAAATAAGCTTAACTCTAAATACTTATCAGATATTTATCAAAATTAAGGATTAAGGATAATACCACAAGAAATTCCAAATCATTCGGAAGATTACAAAAACAAGTATTTCAAAAATGTCTTCAAATATTATTATCATTAATATTAAATAAAAATGATATGTATTTTGTTGTAAAAAATAAAATATACTTATTTGCACTAAAAATATTAGTTATTCTTGCCAATATGATAAAAGTCAGTACATTCACTATAACATATCTTCCATCAACATCAAAATGGCCTTGTTATTATTGTCTGGTAGATAACAACAATTTTAATAATATGGATTTAACTCATATTACTTTATGAACTCTAGAAAAAATGAAAGAAATCATTTATGAAAATCAAGCTAATAAATTTTTAATTCATAAAAAATTTAATTATTTCTGGAAATTTGAAGATTTTAATATTTACTCAATAACAGTTCTGGATTGAATGCATATGCTTGATCTCAGAATCACAAAATATCTTCTAGAGTATACACGTGAATATTTACAACAAAAGGTCAGAAGTAATGCTGTTAATAAAATAAAGGTCAAAAGTAATACTGTTAATAAAATAGATTATAGACTTTGTGAAATTCCATATTATTCAGGATTAATTATTTTAAAAAATGGGTTAGAAAATGTATCAAAATTCACAGCCAATGATTATCACAATATAATGAAAGTGATAATCTTTGTAATAGATAATTTATATACCAACTACAAAGAAGATGGGATATCATAAAAAGGTTATGTAATGTTTTTTATAAATATTTAAAAATGTACATGATATTGTGACAAGAAACGTTTACAAACTTAGATTTAGAAAAGTTAGAGGTAAATATTTAAAAAAAAAAATTGTTATTGATTATTTTATTTTAATTTAATTTAATATAATTAGATGTTAATAATCAAATTTTGTTAAGAATTTATAAATATATTTTCAAACATTCTCCTAGCCATTGTAAAATTCCAAAACTTTATTTACTTTACTATCATATAATCCTATCAATTTATCTTTATGGCTCCATAAACAGAATGTTGACTGAAATATATGAAACATTACACAAAAGCAGTATAAAAAATCCCTATAGAATGACCAATAAAAAAAACTACATCCCACAAATGCTTAAAACGGTATATATTGGTAGTTTACCATAACTAATTCTATTTATTGATAATAATTAATACATATTTTGAATTTATAATAGGTATGATGTCAATTAATTGCTTCCAAACAAAAGCAACTTAAAATAAGGAAATCTAGTGGATTTAAAAACCTATTGTGGATGATTAAATTTATCAAAATCAAAGAAAAAGTATCAGAAATAATACAAGATGTCACTATTAATTCCTTGCATAAAATAGGGTTTAAGAATTTTTGTGTTGGGTTGGAAGAGTTTTTAACAGAAAATGATGTAACTTATGATAAGAATTTTGGATATTTCAAAATATATTCAAATGCATCTGTCAAATCAACAGATATTATTTAGACATCAGGAAGTTTTTATGGTAGTGAGTAGTTTAGCAATGTAGCAGTTTCTTCTGAAGAGACTGAATGGTATGAAAAGGTAATTTAATTATTATAATTATAAAACAAAATTTTTTAAGTTATATAACGTTATTAATTTGATTTTTAGATGCTTTTATTGATAGAATTTTTTGCAGAAGAAAAAAAAGATCCAATAAATCTTATTTTACTATGATGGTATAATGAAATAGATAAGGAAATATATGGATATAAAAAAGTACAATTAATTGAACAGTACACATACGTTTATTTAGATTCAGTAGATATATCAATTCATATCATACCAAGAAATAACTGTGAAAATGAATATTTTATCAATAAATACGTTTTTTAAATATTAATATTATAAATAAATTATCAAAGTTAATTGCGAGATAATAACAGATGGTCGCAGCATAAGACAAATCCCTGGATGGGTAATATGATTGTGAAATGCAAATTTTACTTCACAATTAGTAATATTACGTTAGTTAGGTCTATTTGGATTATCTCTTGTATCAAATAAAAAATTTTTTGATAATTAGGTTATTTTATAAATTTTTTTTCAATGGTTATCAATGTCATTAAATAATTATGATCATTTTACAAATTTTTTTTTTTGATAGTCTCCAATATCGTTAACTAACAGGAATTAATCTACAAGATTTTTTGATAATTATAAAAATTTTTTGATGGTTATCAATATTGTTAACTAACAGGAATTAACCTACGAGATTTTTTGATAATTATCAATATCAATAATCATTTTACAAAAATATTTTTAATGATTATCAATATTATTAACTAATAGGAATCAACTTAGGATAATTAATGGTAATTACTTAATTTGTTAATTATCATCATATTTTATGTGATAAAATGGGATAATTACCAATAAAGTGATATATATTGATAATTATCTCTTGAAAAAATTTCTTGATGAAAGAAAGTTCTTTGTAAGGACTGAAACCTTGAAACCTATAATACAGCAGGCTACAGAATGTAAGCTCAATGATAAGCTTATGACCTTAATATCATTTCACCTTCTTTCAGTTTTTGCTTTTGCTAGATCTTCATACTCTAAAAAGCCAGAACCTTCAAAAACAAGATGCATAAATAACATGACATACATTGCAAATTTGGCTGTACTACAGGCAATGGATATGGATATTTCATCACCTGAACAGCACCAATTAATACCTATGAAATCTTATACAAAAGTTATAAATAATCCTACCAAGTCAACACTTAAAGGTAAAAGTAAGAAGAAATAGAAAAAATCAATAATGGTTGATGATATTGACAAAACCTTCTGGCTCCCCTATAGACTCAGAGGCAGAATCTACACAACTATCTTCTTTATTACTATTACCCCTGCCTGACACAATCAAGACCAACAAAGTAGACAAGTTTTCAGTACCACCATTGGACAATTATACCAGCAAAGAAAAGAAATCTAAAATGCAGGACAAATAGGTTTTACATATTATAACTGAATATTAAGCCCCCAGGATGTAATTTCATTCGTGATATCCTTATTTATGATATTTTTGCAAAGTGAGATAATTACCAAATACTGTTTCATCTATTCATTTGGGGTAATGTTATATCAATATCAGTTAAGTGCCAGCATAAATACAAAATGATTTAGTGCAAGCTGATTATCTCCAAATTTTTCAAAAGATACAAAGCACAGTAGATGGTTCCTCTTGCAGGTATTTCCATTAGATGGTTCCCAGCAACTTGAAGTCTTACTGAATGGAAAGAAAAAAAATGATTTCAAACTATTATTTATAACCTGCCTGAAACTATAAATATAACTTCGCTTATAAAACCAAAACATCAAAATTTTTTCAGCAAGTTTAACATTAAAATATTCAAAGAAATTAAATTTCCTGATAGATTATGCAGGATTATTGGCTATTTTGAAAGCTGGGACCACTTACATAAGTGTGTAAATAATCTGACTTTCTGATATGAAAAAATATTTCATGGTGCAAACATACTGCAATTTCTACCAAGATTAAATTCAAGAAGACTGGCCACACTCCTCCCATTTGGTTAAGCGTAATAATAATGAAGGTGCTAATCACACAACATCTTCTAATAAATATCATAGGACTCTTTCAGTAATCAGATCAAATCAGATCCATATAAGAAATCCACAAACTAAGGATTTGACTAACACTCAACAAAAAGACTATAAGGATTTACAGGCATCTAAGAACCCTGAACAATATATAAATATATTATATTTGAGTTTGCTTAATGATCATATAAAAAAAAACTCTATGTAAGACTTTTATTTGCTTATTTTAATATAAAATTTTTAGTTGGTTAGATATTTAAATATGTAATTGAACTTATTTTTATTTCAGCTCAGTAATTATATTTGCATAGTAGAACCTCTTATTCATATAACAAAGATTTTCATATATATATAGCGAGAAAATTTTAATTTCACACATATATCAAAAAATTTTTTTACAAAAAATTTTTTTAAACTGATACTTCTTTTCTATTATTTTACATATTTTAATTTTATAAATACAATATTGTATTTAATATTTATAAAAAAAATCATGTTTTTATAATAATATTCTCATATTCTTATTTTTTGTTTGCTAATTTTATTTATATATAAAATGAATTTTGAACAAATGAAATTACTTTTTTATGTTTAAGTAAATTGTTCAGCAGTTGTAAAAAGTATTTGTATTTCAATTTTTATGATTCTAAGTATAATATTTGTGAAGATAATTATATTTTTTAAACAGTACTAACTTCAAAAAATTTTTTTTCTCTTTTAACTTCAGGATGTAATAACATCACTTTGGTCAAATGAATTACTTTTTTATGTTTAAAAAGTTGTTCAGTGATGTCAAATCTACTTGTGTATAAATTTTTATAATGATTGGACTAATATTTGTGAAGTATTGGCTATTTTTATATTATTAATTTTTTTGTGAAAACCCATTTTGCAAATTTGGAGTATGATTTCACCACTTTGGTTAAAAAAAATTGCCTTTTTTCACTTAAGTAAGGTTATTCAGCAAGATTGAATCTATTTATAGTAAAAATTTTAGAATGATTGGATTAATATTCGTGAAATGCGACCAATTTTTGTACTTTTAATTATTTATCGTTTAAGTGATTTTAATTTTAAAGTGTAATTTTTTTTATTTAAATCAACTTGTTAACTTTAAGAAGTTGTTCATAAGGGTTAGCAATAATTTATATTTTAATTTTTATAAATCTAAATATAATAATATTTATAAAAAATTCAAAATTTTAAAACTATTTTTAAAATAGTAATAGTATATTAATATTATATTAATATTAATTAAAATTAAAAATTTCAAAGTTAGTATATCATTTTATATTATCAGTCAGTGGAAATGTCATTTCTCATATTGATCATTAATTAAAATAATTTTGTGTAACTATAGTTAAATATTTTACCATGTAGCTAAAAAAAGAAATTATTAATACAACGCTTATACAAATTAAGTAAATTAATAGTTTGTCATGTGTATTATAAATTTTCATTATCATTTCCTCTTTTTTAATATTTTTTTTTTTTTGTATATATAAGAAAGTTCGTCTCAAAAATGAAGTTTTCTTAAAAATGCAGCTTAAAGGCAGGTGTAAAATACAATTTAGACAATAAAAATATATGTAATTTTATGAGAAAAAGAAGGTTTATTAAATTAAAAAAAGCAGTTATTTAGGAAGTTTTTGTGTAAACTGCAAAAAACCAATTTTTATAATAAAAAATTTATTTTTTGATTTCAATAAAACTTTTGACAAAAACTTTTTTCAATCAGTAATTATTTTATTCCTAGGTATAACTTGGTGAAATGAACAACTTTTATTAAGCTTAGAATAGTGATTATTAAGCCAGATTTTTTGTTATCTATAAATTTTGTTAAAATTTTTTGATTAGAACACTAATAAAAATTTTTTTTTTTATTAAAATAATACTATTAGGTCTATTTGGCATTATAAATGATTTTTAATTGAAAAATTAATTAATATAATATTTTTTTATTTATTAATATTAATATATATAGATCTTTAACATTTAAATTTTGGTATTATAATAATCATGTAAATTTTTATAACATTAAAAAAAAAACTTTAATTTTAGTTCATTTAAAACAAAAATTATTTATTCATAGAAAATTTCTTATTAGCTATTAGGTCTACTTACTTTGTTAAGCTATAAATACAAATAGTAATAATATAAATAAGTAAAATATTTTTTTTATATCTAAAGTAACGTTAAAATAAAAGATATTTATAAAATATTCAAAAAAAATAAGTAAAAGAAAAAGGTTAAAAAAGTTTTCTTAATACTTTATTAGTTTATTATATTAAAATAACTATATAATTGATAACTTTCATTGGCAAAATGCAACTGAATAAAGTGAAATTTTTAAATTTTAAAGTTTATAAAAGTGTTCTTGGGAACTAGACGAACATGTGTCCTTATTTATTAAAATGATATTACATTGTAACAATTCAGTGTTACATATAACCTAAAAATTTCAATTTTAACGTAATTTGGATTAGCATTACGAATTCGACCAGAATTAAGAAAATTTTGGCCAGAATTAAGATTTAAAGATCATTGATTTTAACCATTTATACCAACTTTTACCAATTTTAAGTTTACATATATACTATACCATATTATACCAATAATTTATATTGTGATATCATAGTACTAAAAATCTCCCTTTAATTTTTGTGACATTTCTATAACTGTTATTAATTTATTAATATTTAGTGAATTAATTTCACAATTTTTTTTCACAATGATATAAAAAATTAAAAAATTAATTTACTATTACTATATATATATTTATTATAATTAAATTATCTTTTTATACTTAAATAAAGTTATATATATCAGAAAAAAAATTGCTTAGCAGAATAAAAAATTCAAAGGTTATAATAAAAGTTTGCTTAGAAGAACTTAAAATAATTTGCTTATTGATCATAGTAAATTTTGAAATTTTCATCTGACTTATATATATATTGTTTGAGGTCCTGTTATAATATAACATTTCACTTTTTTTTTTTATTTTTTAAGGTTGCCAGACGAAAAGTATGACCAAACTTTGGAATTGAGATAAAGAAGTGCTAGGAGAATTGTTTTTCAGTTTTTTACTTTAATAAATTTTACTAATTTTTTTTTCTTTTTTGTAGTATTGCCAGATGAAAAATATGACCGAATTTTTGAATTGAGATAAGGAAGTGTTAGGAAAATTATTTTTCAGTTTTTTACTTTAATAAATTTTATTAATTTTTTTTTTCTCTTTTGTAGTGTTACCAAATGAAAAATATGACCAGACTTTAAAATTGAAGTAAGGGAGAGCTGGAGTAAAAGTTTTTCTTTAAAAAATATTGCTAATATTTTTACTTTTCTTTCTATAGAATTGCTGGACAAAAATACAGGTAGTAGGTATTCGTATATATGGATTCAACCCTGATGTGCAATAAAAACTGATGAAATCGATGATGAACAAATTTAAATAGGTTATTAGAATTAATACTGATGCATTCGAATGGTAGTTACTATCTGATATTATTAAATTTGTAACTGCTTGTTTCTAATAAACAAACAAATAAATAAATAAATTTAATTATTAAAAATAATTTTAAAAACAAATGTTTTTTTTATCTTTTTATCAAATATTAAAAACAATTTTGTAAGATAATAGCTCATCTGACTTACAAGCTAGCATGAGCTTTTTGATTCAAGCTCATTACCAGAGCTAGCTCGTAAGCTATCAAGCCAATTTAATCATAGCTTGACTCAGCTCAACTTGAAAAGCTTGAGTCAGCTCGTGAACTAGCTTAGCTCATGCAGAGCTTTAATCATAGATGATCAAGTCAGCAGCTGTGCCTGTTCTTCTTCTATGGGACTATAATCAATAAGGATAAGGTTAGAATTTCTAAAGTTATCTGCTAAATTATCCTGCTTCTTCTTTTTATTTTGAGTATTTGTTGGCTGCTTCAAAGGTTTATTACTGTCACTACTCCTTGAAGGAGTTATAGGTTAAGGTAGAACATTATTAAACGTAACTACTTTTGATTCAGAGAGTGTCTATTCAGATGATAAGTTGCTAAGAACTACAAAGAGATTGTCTTCTAGTGTTTGCTATTGTTATTAAAGTTTCTTCAGCTTTTTTTAGCAGTTTTTTTCTGGACTCTAAATAAAGGCGTAGTAGGTAGTATAATTGGATTAGAATGATAAGAAGTACTAAGTACCTTACTACTCATATCACCTATTGAGTTATCGAGATTCATTAAATTTAATTCATGTTGTACAGGTTGAGAAATTGCTATTTTAGAAGAAATTTGTTATTATTACACAGGGGGCCAAGTTTCCAAATTTGTACAAATCTCCAAGTCATGATAGTAATAGTCTTTGAAAGAATAACTGAGAATAATTACTATGAAAGAAGGTAATAAAAAAGATTTTAACTTTACGTTTATATATTTTGATGTTTCTACTAATTGTATAATATCTCTATTATTATCAAGAAAGTTTTCAAAAGGTCCTCATTATAGATACCATCCAAATCCAAAATAATTTGGAATTATGGCAGCCCAAATGTATAAATCCAAATTAATTTACAAATTACATATATAAATTTTGCAATTTATATATTTGGAATTTGGGAATTATGGTTGTCAAAATGTAATTTGGGATTTACTTAAAATAATTTGGGTGGCATCTATAGTCCTCATTTATTTCTGCCTGTCTGAAAAAGTCCTTGTTCTGTATTATTATAATACTGCAAATTGTTAAATCTATATTTTGCTTTATTTGTTCTCTACGGTATTTAAAAAACTATTTCATATTGCTATGTAATGTTTCTTGGATCAAGGAGTCTATTTTTGTTATTTATTTGCAGGGTTTCTTAACAAAATAAATCTCCTATAAACAAAATAAAAAATTTTTCCTTCTAAATAAATTTGGTATACAGATCGACCTGAAAGAGTTTCTCCTTTACTACAATTATTAAATTATATAAATAATATAAAAATTAGTTTATTGTTAAATTTTTGAATAAAAATTATTTATTCAGTTTATTTTAAATAAATTTATTTAGTATATTATAAAAATTATCTTTTTATTATAATTATTAAATTTATAAATAATATAAAGATTTATTGTTAAATTTTAAATAAAATTATTTATTCAGCATATTTTAATAAATAAAAAATATTCAGTAAATTTTAGAATTATAAAAAATATTTTAAATTTTAATAAAGGGTTTTGTTTTTTTCCGCATCTGCAATACATCGCACCCTGAACACTCTGGGCAAAATTATAGTAATGCCAGGTAAAATTAAACATGTGACATTTAACTAGGGGTGTGAAAAATAGATTTTTTACAACTGAAAAAATTTTAAGTCCCCAGAATACATATAAAAAAATGAAAAAAGAAGGGGTGTGACATAGGTGACAAAAAAGGGTGCGATGCATCGCAGGTGCAGAAAATTATTAAATCCTTTAATAAATATTTTTTGGACTTTTTTTTTTTTATTAAGAATAAATATTTTAAAGATAAATATTTTATTTATTTTATTTATTTATTTTTTTTGAAAATTAACTGCAAAAATTTTCTAAGTACAAAATAAATCTGTTTAATAAAATTCATTCAGTCATATTACTAAAAATTTTTTGATAATATTTTGAATAATTAACAGAAAAACTGATACCATTTAGAGTAACATATTAGTAGCATTCAGATAACTATTATTAAACTATTAAATTATTAAAATTTTATAAAAATATTTATCATCTAATTAATTATACTAATAGAGAAATATGTAAAGGTTTATGTCAATATATTTACTACACAATAAATAGTTTTAATTATTATTATGTGTAAGTTGATTATACAATTTACTTTGTTTCTTTTGTTGAAAGTTGTAGTTATGTTGTTTTTTAGTTGTTAAAACTTCATGATAGAGGATAATACTTAGTATTTTGCAAAATTAAGTTGTTTGCATTTATATTTATGACTTAAAGATTTGTGATTTCTTTTTAGTTTAGATCTTTTGATTTAGCATTAGTTTGACCAACCCTTAGCACTCATATATATTATATATGTATTGATTTTATCTAATTATTTCTTTCATATTACTTTTATTATAGATTCTTTTGTTTCAATAAAAAAAAAACTTTACAAAAACATTAATGATCCACAGTTTGTTTACAAATACCATACAATCCCGAAATTAAACAACCTTCAAAGATAGGCAACCTTCCAATTATAATAGTTTTGAAAATAAACAACCCATATATTCCTGTAATGAAAATTAATAATGTATATAATAAAAAAAAGGGTTTTGTAATTCAACGCCATGGCGATGCATCGGGGTATCACGTGACATGCCGATCATTTCCTTTTTAGGAATTTTGTGTAACCGACCTGCATACAAAATTTTCATTTTTTGTAAGACGCAAAATTTCCTTTTTTGGAACTTTGTGTAACGTTATGTAATTCGACCAGAATTACGGAATGTGGCCGGAATTAACTATGTGACGAATAAGGTGACAATTAAGATTTTTTCACTGAAAAAATTCTGTCCAAATAATACTTAATGATTTTTGAAAGCTGGGGGATGTGATGCAGTGTGATATTTTAAACGTTACATTTCCAAAAAAGGAAATTTGGCGTCCCACAAAAAATGAAAATTTTGTATGCAGGTCGGTTACACAAAATTCCTAAAAAGGAAATGATCGGCATGTCTGTGACACCGGCGATGCAACGCCATGGCGTTGAATTACAAAATCCTAAAAAAAATATATAATATTGCTAAAATCAAATTACCGTATTCTTCCGATTTTAAGCACCACCCGAATTTAAGCACCACCTCGACTTTTGACCAAAATACTTGAAAAACAAAAATAAGCACCACCTCAGATTTTAATTTTTCTTTATTAAATTTCATATTTTATTCAAAATAAACTTTATTTACAATTCATCATTTCAATTTCTCTTTCACCATGTATCATCGCAATTTCGCAATATATATAGAACACGAAAAAAAATTATTGGGATACACAAGTACAAAAATTCTGATGTGTAAAAATGTGAATTTTAAGTAAAAAAAAAAATACTTCCGAATTTAGGCACCACCCCCAACTTTAGCCAGAATTTTCCTTCAAAAATGTGGTGCTTAAAATCGGAAGAATACGGTAAACAATCGATAATTTTATTACGCATTATAAGTGAAAATTATTATTAACTATAACAATATTACAGCTATTCATTATTAATTCACTATTTATTCAAAAGATATATATAACCCGAAATTAAGCAACTCTATAATAAAAAAAGGTTGTTTAATTTCGGAACTGTACGATACAAAAGTACCCTGTAAATCCCTTAAATAGTAATATTAAATGATTAGTACCCAGGTTAATGTTTGGCCAAAGTTATTCCTTCCTTTTTCACAATCTTACTATATGCGGTATAAAAAGTCATATTTACTACAAGTTTTTTGATGGTAATGTTAGAGGAGTTTCTTAAAATTGATAAAAAGGTAAAATGATCACAGATCAATGAGATGAACCAATCAACATAAACATATAATTAGTTGGTATATACATTTCTTAATTTGAAAGAACAAAAGAATAACAAACCTTATGAAATTTCAGTTTCACAGTGATCGATCAATAAAGTCAAATTAGTTCATGATTGTCACGGCAAATCGTGGCATCTGTAAAGAAGTACTAAATAAATTTTTACATCAGAGCAAATAAAAATAATTCCAGGAATATAAACAATAGTATTTTTTTTCACGGAATCAATTTCCGGTAAAGTTCTTTTGTTTTCCCAAATCCTGTTTGTTGCAGAATATAAATGAATAAAGTATGATATATGTAATGATATAAAAAGAATGTGTTACAAGTATTTTTTTTGATTTTCGAAAAATTCGTTATTGGTCGAGAAATTTTAACCTTGATCAATTGTAAATAAATTTTGTTGAAAGACAGAAAAGGGTTAATTATACTTTTGTCTTATTTTCGTGTTCATTTATTAATAATTAAATTTAAGTGGCGCGGTTAGATCGATTCTCTACATATTTTTGATATGTAATAGGTCACTTTGTTAAGAAGATTAATGAATCATGTATTTCATTTCTTTCGATTAATATTTTCTTTCGGGTATACCGGTACAGATTAACTGTAATGTACCATTTTCAAAGCCTGCTGGCGTCATAAATGATAAATTATAAGAATTTCCTTTTTTATAAATTTAAAACTTATAATATATGTAAGGGATGTTTCAAAGCATATTTATTTTTTTGTCCTTTGTTTTAAATGTTCATTTAAATTTGAATTAAGAAATTCATTGAACAAAAACTGATACTGGATCGCTGATCTTATATACACAGGTCACAGAACGCCCCATGCTATTTTGATGCTCAAATCGGAAAATTTTATTCATTATGATCTGCAACGGATCTCTGGTTTGTAAAATTTTAAGCGTAAATCTGGAGTGGTACATTCGGCCGATATATTTTACGGACATGTCTCCGCTTGAAATTTATCTTCACTTCCCTATCTATATACAATACATCTAAATATATACGTTTCACTTTTTCTCGCGGAAATTTGTCTCCGTTTAACAAAGAATCCAAACTTAAAGAAATGATTGTTCTCAACGTTGTTTTCTTTATTTACGACAAAGATGATGAAATTTCTATTGCCAATACGTAATCCGAACGCGTAACAAAAAAGGTGATACAATCCCCTTATCTGTTACACCTTTGGATGCTGCGCAAGGTTCAAATTTTAAATATAAAAGTAGCCTCAATTTGTCTCGAGAAAAATCCCTATGCCAATGTTGTCACTGGACTATTCTAGTCAAATAAATTAAATAACTGGACCGTCCTGTCCAAATGCAAAGCCATACTTTTTTGGTCCAGTGACAACATTCTCTATACATATAAAAAATTTTTATGAATTAAATGTTATGATTTATGCAAAAAAATGGTTAGTTAACCGACTTAATTAAATTAACCCATAAAAAAATATCAATTAATCTTTTTTTTTTTTTTACAACTTCTTCTAGGTGTTTGTGATTTCAAATATAACTTTCATTAATTTTTTTTTTATTTCGATTTCGATTTCGATTCATATCATATACGATCATACGAACATACGAACAAAGTAATGCTGTTTTACGAAGTGTTTTTTTTTTTGGAATTTATCGCTCGTTATTTTTTTATTTTATTTTTTTTATTATCGTGATTATTTTTTTATTTTTTATATTTCTTTTGTCTTTTATTATTTTTATATTTATTTTTTCTTTTGGTTTTTTTTATCATTTTTTTTTTTTTTATTTCTTTCGTCGTCTTTTGGTTTTTATTTTATCATTTTATATTTTATTTTTTTTTATTTTTTATCTTTATTTTTTATTTATTTTTTTATTATATTTTATATTTTATATTTATTTTTATATTTTATATTTATATTTTATATTTATATTTTATATTTTATATTTTATATTTTATATTTTATTTTTTATATTTATATTATATCATTTTTATCGTTTATTTTATATTTATTATTATTTCCTTTTTTTTATTTTCAAATAAACATGATATTATTGGGTTAAATACAGTACGTACATCCTCTTTCACATGAAATTTTTAAATAACGTAATAATTACCAATCACATCAAATCGTGTGAAAATGTGGCTCAGCAAATACATTAAGTGGTTCGCAACCGGATTGGCTCATGCATCTTAAACTGTCTTTGTTGCCGTCAATGCTAACACTGCCTAATGATATAGGTCCGGCAAGCGTCAGTTACACACTAGACCTTTGGCTTTTCGAAGGCTTTTAAGGAGCTGATTATCGGATATCCGAAGAATTTTATCTGCAAATTTTATTTAAAATCTTCATATAAATTGAATCTCTTAGTACAGCGTGTCATAAGCCTCCTTTTTCACAATGAGTTCTTAAATCTAGTTTTGTGTGTCAAGTTTTTTTCCTTTTTATCAAAAATTATTTTATCCCTATAAATAGGCACCCAATTCTTCATTCCTTTTCCAAGCTTTTCGTTCGCAATTTCCTCTAGCAAGACGAAATTATAGAATATTTTTTTAATCATTTTGAAATGTCTTTTTTTTACAGGTCGATTATAAATAATTATTAATTTATCATGAGGAGTGTATTGATAACTTATCGCTAAATAATCGAATCAGTCACTATTTCAATCCATTCATATACGATTTATAATCAATTACTCCCAATTCAGTCCATTCAGCTACGATCTATAAACTTCTATATTCAGTATTATCAAAGTATTCTCTCGATTCTTCCACGTTAATTCCCTAATCTTCTGCAATTCATTAGGCTATGATCTAATTCCCAATCCAATCCATCCAGCTACGATTTATAATCCAGCTACTTTTTAAACCTATAAGAGCTATATTCTATGTAACACAAGTTCAATTCAACTACTAATTATTTATAATTAACCAATCTGTAAAGCAATTGGTTTTCCGAATCCGCAGTTATTGCGGATTTTGGAGGTTTAATAACCCGCAATTCTGCAATTCCGCAATCACGTGACCCATTTATATTCTGAAAAAAGTGAAAAGAACGTTAGCAACTTTCCAGAATAAAAAAAAATAGACCATTCTTCTTAAATTCGTTCAACTCCGCAATTGATTTTGCGATACCATTAATTCACTTATGCACATAATGCGCAATGTGGCTTATTTTTTGGAGATTCGTCATTGGTTAAATCACGTGTTCGACCTCATCATAAAAAAAAAAAATTAATTCCAAAGTAATTAGTTGTTCCTTAAGTTTCCAGTAATAAAGTTAAACCTAATTTTATTATTAATGCAGACTCAAAGCCAGAGTACATATTTTTAAGAAAGATTATAAATTATAATAGCTTTTTTTTTGTATTTAATATGTAAGTTGACTATTTTATTCCCTTGATGATTTTTTTGTAATTTTTTTGCGTTTCGAGAGAGCTTTTAAAACTATGCCTTAGCATAGACGGTTTACTAATTCTCTTACTTTGTTATTTCTCTCTTCCCTTTTTAATTTGCTCAGAGAAGTAGACTTACAATTCTATAATGTTTCATTACAAGATGTTTTTCTTTACCACCCAAAAATCCTGATCCTCACCTTCTATCAGTTCCTTCTGTCTTCATTTCATAGACTCAACTTGTACACGAATCATTGCACCACTTTTAACACGTGCTGGGAGTCATAAAAAAGGAGTTTCGGTTGCAACTATATCTTTCAAACAATTTATCAAGTTCCTTGGATCAAATTATTACATTTGTTACTTCTTTTGCTCTTCTATTAGGTCAACAGAATATAGCATAACAAAGATTTATTATATCTACCATGGACAAACAAATCATGCTAATTATATTGTGAACATATGAATTCTAGTAGAACATTAGACTTACATAGCAGCTGATGCGTACATCTATGGCTGAAGTGAACTTTAAAAATAATCATTGAATTCTTAGGATTTTTTTTATCAGAACCAACCATTGGGACTTACTGCTGAACCCGAAATTACCTTACAAAAAGAGTGTTTTTTTTAGACGTACAAGTTATTTCTAATCTCCTCCGGTAAGAAAAGAGTTACATTTTATATTTTGAAATGTGTTTTATCATTACAGGCTTGAGCAAGAGTATCTAAAAAGCTTATCTAGTGATTTATGGAGGAACACTTGTTGACAATAAGAATATCAAAGATTTATACCAACTGTTAATTCCAATAAATTTAACAAGTAAGTTATTTTAAAAATAAAATTGACTTTTTAAAAATAAACATTAATTTTGATTTAAAAATTTAGTTCCATATCGGATCGTCTAAAATTGATTGATCGCGATCATTCCGGTCTAATCTCAAATATTGGAAATTTGTACCTGCATAGTTAATAGTGATATATTTACCAATGATGATGTCCATATTGAATGGAACACGATAACGCATCATGAGTGATATTGATATATCTTGATTTAATTTATGGTACGATCAATGGTAAAACCATGAAGGATCTAATAGAAATGGTCGAGTTTAATCTGTAATTAGTAAAAAGTTGTCTCATTATAAAAATTATATAGACTAATTATTGCGTTAATTCTACCATCTTTAACGAATTTACAAAATATAATGGAATTATATGAGAGCGTAAGCTGGAAAGAATGGAAATATTTTTTAAGTATGGCTCTTTTCTAGATATTCAATGCCTATGAGGATTCCTATTTTATAGGACATCGTAAAATATTCCTTAGTTCTTTATGAATTAATATTTAAAGTCTTAAGTCCAATAACCAGCATTGATATAGGTTTGTTACTTTTATTCAACCAATTTCCTTTTCCTTCTAATTTTCACAAAAAAAAGAACTTATACTAATTCTAATATTCCATCATAGTATTTTAGACATTCGCGTTATAAACCCAGGAGATGATTTTTTCATCATCTGTCCTCGGTATCGTTTATCCCTTCCTTAGATCAATTTTTTATTTATAGTTAGAAAATTTCGGGATAATAATGTTTGTAAGGAACTATTTTCACATCAACTTTTCATAATAAATAATAAATTTTATTTACACAATTTATGTTATCCGTCTTTTAGATCGCACTGGAATCTTGAACCTATTCATGACAATTTCCCGGATCTTAACAAATAAGATTAATAATATGTTATCTTTAAAGGTGACGCCATAAATATCATATTTCTGATTTTACGAGTGTTCAAATGATCTTTGGTTGGACAATCAAAATATTAGTTAGCAAGATTTTTCACGAAGTTAGGGATTTTTTAAACAACTAAGAGGATGGAGGTATGACACAAAAAAAGAGGTGAAACAAAATTGAATCTTTTAAATGAAGAAACGTTTTATTACTTTATTACCTGTACCTTTTTTCTTTTCCTTTTCAAAATTATTGACATTAGGCAATTCCTTAAAAAGTTAATATATTGGTGTAATGATTTCTTTACGTATTTTATAATACGTATATAAATAAAAAATTATTTTA
This sequence comes from Rhizophagus clarus, assembly GCA_015698045.1. Lineage (NCBI taxonomy): Eukaryota > Fungi > Glomeromycota > Glomeromycetes > Glomerales > Glomeraceae > Rhizophagus > Rhizophagus clarus. The sequence continues at coordinate 326,406 of BLAL01000271.1, forward strand.
TTACTATTTTAACAATGTATTATTAGTTAGAATGAAAATTACGGTCCTTTCATACAAGAAAACAGATCATTATTCTATCTGAAGAGGTTTAAACAAATTTTTGGTCTTGATTTCTTGATTTGTAAAAAAAAAAAAAAAAAAAAAAAAAAAAAAATATAAAAATATAAAAAAATAATTAAACAGCAGTTTCATCTTGTACGGGCCTCTGCTCTTAAATGCACATTTTTTCTTCGAATTTAACAAGTGGCTGATTTCTTTCTTCTCTTTGTTGTTTACGATGGGTTTCTTCTATTTGCTCGTGATTCCTTTTGCATTTACCACGAACATTGTTGTTTACGATGATTTTCTTCTATTTGCTCGCGATTCCTTCTGCGTTCACCGCGAACATTGTTGTTTACGATGATTTTCTTCTATTTGCTCGTGATTCCTTTTGCGTTTACCACGAACATTGTTGTTTACGATGATTTTCTTCTATTTGCTCGCGATTCCTTCTGCGTTCACCGCGAACATTGTTGTTTACGATGATTTTCTTCTATTTGCTCGTGATTCCTTTTGCGTTTACCACGAACATTGTTGTTTACGATGATTTTCTTCTATTTGCTCGCGATTCCTTCTGCGTTCACCGCGAACATTGTTGTTTACGATGATTTTCTTCTATTTGCTCGCGATTCCTTCTGCGTTCACCGCGAACATTGTTGTTTACGATGATTTTCTTCTATTTGCTCGTGATTCCTTTTGCGTTTACCACGAACATTGTTGTTTACGATGATTTTCTTCTATTTGCTCGCGATTCCTTTTCGTTTACCACGAACATTGTTGTTTACGTTGTTTTCTTCTTTTGCTAGATATGCTAACGGGTCCCTTTATGTGCCTTTAGACTTCTTCATGGTCTAATAAAGAAAGAATGTTACTAAATAATTTTTTTTTTAACAAATAATTATATCATTATATCATAAATTACCATTTGAAAATTGAGAGAAGAGGAGAACAGTATAGAAATATAGTGGTTTGAAAAAAGTTCGAAGAACCAAAGAAAGATTTTAAAGCTCAAGACCTTTATTTATACAAAATGGTTGAGTATAATAATATGGTTACGTACAGTATTTGATTGTGTTTATTGTGTTTTGTATGAATCGTGAATTCGTGATCCGTGAATCGCTGAATCGCTCACGCGTTTCGTGCTTGATTAGATTTTATAACAAAGACGTGTTAAAATCTTGGGAACATGTCACGGTGAACCAAACGGATGTTATTAGATAAATAGTAAACTTTTTGACGCGCGCTTTTTAGCACGCGTATTTATATAACGCATTGATTGGTGAAAGAGGTGAACCAAACCTGTTGTTATGTTTACATCATATGATTACTAGATCACTATAAATTACATCCTTTCTTTTTGTCCGTGTCTGGAGTAGTCTGAACTCTTCTATCTTTCTTAAACCTTCAGTCTTTTAAATCTTCCTTCCGTGAGTTCCGTCTTCCCGGTCTTTCTCTTCTTAAACTCGTCCGATCTCTCGAACTCTTCCAGTTCTGCAAGCTACGCTAGATAACAGAATAAACTAAGGATCGAACCAAGGAGAAAATAAAGAAAGGAAAAAGAAGAAAAAAGGAAAATTATAAATAATAAAAAAACATAAACTGCTTCCATCTATAAGGAGCTTAGGAGCTGGAATTCCGGGTTTCTCAATTAAAAGGCTTTGCCGTCTCCCGCGCGCAAGAAAATCCTGAGAATAAATAATGTAAAATCCGAAATCCCTATGGATCCGATAACCAGGCTTTTGTCTGCTTCACAAGTTCATGAGAAAGTCTTCTCGCAAATGCCGCCAATAGCGACACATTATGCGGTAAAAAAGGGAGTTGAAACTCGGATGATGAACTACAGCAGCCTTCTCGCAAATGCCATCAATTGTGACACATTATGCGGCAAAAAAAGTAGCAACGCGAAACAAGAGGCTCAACACGAAGTTTCTTTTTCAAAGATTGGACCTGAAGATATATTGGAAATAACTAGGCTTGTTAAATCCATGCATATGACATTAGGAGGTATCGATAAGAAAAACGGAAGAACTGTACGCAGCCTCTAATCAAAAAGCATATAGCACTGCAAAGGGTGTAAAACCGACAAGCTAACCGTAAAAAATTCACATCTTCTTTAACAAAGGGTGGGCCTCTACGGTGGTGGGTATAGAATAGTTAACTTCTTCACTATGTTTGCTTTGTATAGTTTTGTTTTATATGCATACTGTAACTATTTACTATAATAAATAAAATAAAAAAAAAAATAAAATTTCTATATACATAAGCTAGATTGTTACACAAAAATTTACTATTTATAAAAATATTTTTTTAATTTAAAGATCAGACCTGAAGGTAATAATGATTTTGCATTTAATATTTGCATACTGCAAGATTTGATAGATATAAAGAGGCTAGTTGCTTATAAGTTATACCACTTTGGAAATTAAATGTAGCAAACAGTTAATATTTATTTAATTAAGACCCTTTTATTTAACGTTGCATTTGGAATATGAAATGTAGAATTACGAGAGTGGTATTACTTTCAATACGAAAATTACGATAATTTATAATGAACGGGTTTATTGCACGCGCCGGAATCTGATTATTCTTGAAACTCGACTAGCCCGTTAAAAAAACTTATGTTTCTTCTGTCAAAGTCTCTTCTGGTAAGTCTTTCTCAATCTTTAAGCGAGTCACTTTTAGCAAAACCCAACAAAGTTGCCTCTAACGAAACTTCTAATAATGTTATTCAGCTATTTCTTCGTCATACGGAAAAAACAAAAGCACAAAGTGAACATTCTTTAGATATTTCTTTATATAATAATGTACATACCGGAGCTTATTTTTGGTCATCCTTCAACAATATCTAATTATAGTGATAATGAAAGATAATTAATACAATTGTTGAAACTGTTGATGGATCTGCCAAAAAAAAGTACCGTCAAATATTGTAATGATTGTAATAGAATATCGTGTGTATGATTTGGCTAGATCTGTAAGATGTCATGCATTGATTGAAATCAGAGTTTGTCCTGATGTATTTGGGTGAAACTGACAACTTTGTCGATTTCGATCATCCCATTTCCAGAAATATTTTAGCTTCTCTAAAGGATTTAGTCATGTTGATATGCAGACCAAAATTAATGAGAACAGCCACTGAACAGCCACAAAGAAGGTTAAGAACGCAAAAATACACAAATGTTTGTCTTTATATTCGGCGTTTGGCGTACACCTTCAGAATATGATTCGAGCATAATTAAAAGAATGCTGGATGAAGTTAAATGCCGACAAAGCAAGAGAAAACCTACTGGTAAAATCGTAGGTACTACTAATCTGGAATAATGCCGGCGGTATAAAAACAAAACGATAATATTGCACTTTGGTGATTCTGTAAAGGCCTTGGGACTTTTTCGCTTTGTTGAAAAATATTGAATGTGGGGGGATGTGCATATATCGGATATGAATGATGTAGAGATACGACATATAAAGCAAATTTTAAACAAGATGAAGATATACATCAACAGAATTGCGGAGATCTCATGATAATGACTGATCGATATCACGGTGGAATCATATAAATAGGTTGATGGTTAAGAAATTACGAACCTCTGAATTACAATGTTGAAGAGATCATGATAACTGATTTTATCACCTGGCCACTAATGGGCATCTAGAAGGTTCAATTGATTTAATTGAAATAGGTTATTAATTTCTTATTGATTGTTATTATAATATATCTTGCTTAAAATGTTTAGTTTTTTATTAATATAGTTACATTATAATTAGAGATATTCCTCCGAGTCAAGGGTCATATTTTTGAAATGAAGATGATGCGTTCAACTCTGGCCTGTTAAAGGTAAAAAGCAACAGCAAAAGAGCTTTATCAAGCACATTATAATTATAATATTATAAATATAAAAAGTCTAAATAGTTTATTTTTTATATTGTGATCCGTTAGATGCCCGTGTCCAGGATGATAAAAAAGTAAAGGATGATGACCCATTTATTTACTACTAGCATAGTAAATAACTAATACTTATCAACAAAGGGTTATTTAGTTCAGTCGAGACGATAATGACTTGATGGGTTTATGCCAAACTTTTCTATACGTGCATTAAATGTAAACGAAACCATCGTTGCAATGGCTCATGATTTTGTTGGTTCGAACATTCTTCATGGAGTAGGTCAACAAGAAGTCAAGTTTTTTATTGATCTGGTATAACTATGTAACATATAGGAAGTTCTTTTGATATTTTTCAAATTTTATTATTGTATAATAGATTTTAATCTTTCACAGTAAAAAATAAAACTTCATGAAATTTAGTTATATACCTTAGATTTCACTCGATTATATTATTTTGATCTAATCCTAACAATAATACGTAATAGTAGTTACCTAATACTAGACATGATTAAATAGAAATGCAAGTCAAAAAAGCTCTTAAATACCTTCACCCAATCATTCATCCTACTAGTTTCTTGCTTCGATCCATTTTCCCCCAACTCTAATTTTCCTTCATAAAAAGTGAAAAGAACATTTAATAAAAGGGAGGTAATGAAGTCCTGCGTTATTAAATACAACACTCGCTCATTGTTACAATCTCATAATTCTAATCTCCAAAGTAATCATAGAAGACAAACTTTGCTTATCAACAAATGAGAGAAATCAAACTGAACAATGCATGAGAGGCCATCTCTGATAACGATGGATTTGACTCTTTCTGTTCTTAAATAACGGATATAGTGACTTACAATTAGAAGGTGTCTGGTCAATCTGACGCGGGCAAAGGAACATTATACTGAAGGTGCTGAACTGGTTGATTCTATCTTTGATGTTCTTCGTAAAGAAGCAAAATTGCTGATTCAAGATTTTAGGTGTTCCATTTACTTGGTATAGCGTCCCCACAAGTTCAGGCACCTTCGTTGAAACCTTGTAATGCTGTAATTTTAGTCCATCAATTAGCAGAAACTGTGATTAAGCTTCGCATCAATAACGATAAAGAAGCCTTATAATGTATGAATGATAATGGTGATTAACCAGCTTATTTCGCGTTTTAATAGAGAACAAAAAATAAATTAACAGATATCAAATTCGGGGTTGTACGCGCTCTTTTTGAACTCGATAAATAATAAGTTTAATGCCATCAAAATCTACAACCGCATATGATTATCAAAAAATGAATTTGATCAACTTTGCCATTTGATCGGCAGGAAATAAGACTGTATGATACTTTTAATTCATCGCTATTGTCAAACTATATGGTTCAAGAAAATCAAATGTTATTGATGCTCTTTTACTTTTATTTGGAACAAATAAAATGACAAACAAGACTATCAGAACTTATACCGTAAATATTTTTTGTAGAATTATTGCCGTTTCAGTAATGAATAATTTTATTTTGTGAGAAGTTTAAATTACTTAGCAAGTGGACGGGATACTTTTATAGCCTGGCTCGGACTATTTTGAGGTACAACCTCAACCCCGATTGGTCATTTCGTGCCAAGCATATCGGAATAGTACAAGTATTTCATTAGCAATTCAAAATAGCGAATATACCGAAGTAGCAAATCTTTAAATGATCTAAATCATAAACGGTTTCCGATTTCATAGGTATCTTTCCAAAAAATCCAACCATGAAATAGTGTTATTATGTAACTTGTTCTGACAATATTATTTTTAGTTAATGGTTAGGGAGAAGTTGAATTAATATCACTGGCAAAATGGATAATTTCTAAATAGAAGGAGATGATGATGCAATTTCACGGTAAGTTCTGATATTATTTGCCGTATGGAATATGATTTAGATATTAATCATTTCTTTTATTATATGATAGTAATCGTCTTCCTAAGGCAAACTGCGATGAAACAGGATTTGATAAGAAATGGTGCAATTGGAAAGGTATCTAGAAGACCAAGAAATTGAACTTGAAACGAATATAATGTAGATAATCCCTTTTTATTTTGTATTTGATACTTATTGAAAGCAAGACGGAAGTTTATTTAAACCAAATTGGAGAGAAACAGACCTTGGTCAAAGAAGATCAATGCAAGCCAACCTGTCATTGATATTGTTCAATCAGAGTGGATTTTTTAAAGGAGGGTTGACTTGGAAAGAAAGGACATTGAACAAGCAGAAGAAACTATCGCTTCGCTTTAAGAAACGGGAATATTTGATGTACTTTCCCAACGATTATTTATTATAAATTATATATAAATGTATATATATTAGAAACATATATTAGAAACAAGAAATCTTATCTAGAAAAAATCGAATCAATACAACAAAGCAAGAAATTCTATATTTTTATACATTATACTAAATTTGTATCAAAGATATTTATAAATATCGAATTATCTTCAACGAGAAAACCTCAGTTCTAAGGAGAATTCATTCAGAAAAGATAAGTTAATAAAGAAATAAACAGATTAATTTTATCAATATCACCTATCATGAATATTTAATTTTTTATCATGAAGTCTTCTTAACAATAATCCTATATCTTCTTTACCTAATATTACTTTATGTTAAAATTTACTGATTGCATTGTAAAGATCTATCTGGTGAATTCTTATCATAAACTTTTCTCAAATAACTTAATATAATACTGTTGCATTCACTTTAGCAAAAACGATTAAAAATTAAATTTCTTTAAAAATATTTTCTAGTAATTTTTGTAATATTGGAATAAATTTACTTGCTAATAGATGATACTTATGATCAATATATTAATTATTAAATATTGTAACTTCTAAATAGTCCCTTTTCTTCTTTATCTATATATTAACTTTTCATAAATACTAGCTCTACTTAACAAGATATTATATTGGATTTTGTTATTTTTTTGAAATTAGTTCATTCAGTATGATGGCATAAATATCTTCACTTTATTATCTCATTATTTATCTTATTTACCTTTCCACCACTACTAATTTGTACTTCATAATCTTTAGCAGCAGCATATTTTTTTATAAATTTTTCTACATAGTCCCAATTTTAAAAAGTATTGCTAATATAATTCTATAAAAAAATTGAATAAGGAATTTATATATTTTTTTATACAAAAAAGTTATATGAGTATTATATAATTATTGTATAATAAATGTAAAATTTTTATAAAAGAAATATATATAAAAAAATATATGATATGGAAATCTGTCCAATTCTGTATTATAAAATTATGGTTTATATACTAAAAAATACTGAAAAATATATAAATTATATGTTTTTTTAATGTAATTTATAATATAAATTTATTTAATTTTAATTTAAATAATAATATTTTCATTAAATATATTTTATTATATTATTAAATCAATATTTAAATAATAAATGAATAAATAATATCTTATTTAATACAAATATTTCATTTTTTATTATATTTTTTTAACTCTATTAAGGGTAAAGGGATCGACATGGCTGATCATATGGCTAAAAAAAATCATATTTTTTTTTACTTCGCTACAAGAAAAACTCACTCAATATTTTATAAAAAACTGTTTAAAAGTATTCTTTAGAAAGCTAGAGTTTCTGTCTTTTGAATAAACTTTAGTAAAGTATAATACAAATAAGGCTTATAACGAAATATTACATTATGAAGTCGTCATTAAGTTGCGAATCTCCTACGGTAAGTTTAAAGTTGCCTGCCAAAACTCAATAGGCCAATATCGAAATGTTGAAACTAAAAATATGTCGAAATGCCGAAATGCCAGAATAGTTTCGACATGTCGAAATTGCCAAAACTGTACAAAATTACCAAAATAGTTTCAGCATGTCAAAATTGCCAAAATTAAAACATCACTCTCGTGATATATAAAATATTAAGATTTTAGTCACAATTTGATTCAAAATTGAACGATCCTAATTAATAAAGTTTATATAAATATTGATAAAGTTTGATACAAGTTTGATACAAGTTTGATACAAGTTTGATAGATTGATTGTAATTTGTAATGTCCCGGCCATATAGCATGCATATTAAAAATTTAGTAAAAAAAAAATTTAAAATTAAACACGTAAAAAACTAAAATTTATTGCAATACTTTATTTTATTGTTATAATTAAAATTGACTTCTGGATTAAATAATAAATTATTACATTTAAAAAAAGTTTTTATATTATTGCTTGTAATAAAAAAATTTTATTGACCGGGTTCATCTAAAAGTCCGACAACCTAAAAAAATAAAAAAGAAACGTTAGTACGTTTCTTTTAATATATTAAAAAAATTCCTCCTACTTTCCACTAAATTTACTTACGTACATTTCAAGTCCGGGTTCATTCAAGAAGTCCGGTAACCTAAAGAAAAAAAAAAAGAAATAGAAGAAACGTTAGTATGTTTCTTCAATATATTAAAAAAAAAATCCCCTCCCACTCCCCACTAACTTATTTGTGTACATTTCAAGTCTGGGTTCATTCAAGAAGTCTGGCAACCTAAAGAAAAAAAAAAGAAATAGAAGAAACGTTAGTATGTTTCTTCAATATATTAAAAAAAAAATCCCCTCCCACTCCCCACTAACTTACTTGCGTATATTTCAAGTCCAGGTTCGTTCAAGAAGTCTGGCAACCTAAAGAAAAAAAAAGAAATATGTAGAAGAAATGTTAATATGTTTCTTCAATATATTAAAAAAAAAATCCCTTCCCATTCCCCCACTAACTTACTTGCGCACATTCCAAGTTTGGGTTCGTCCAAGAAGTCTGGCAACTTAAAGCAAAAAAAAAATAAAAATAAAATTTTTTTTTTATCCGGTTTAAAAAAAAACTGTAACCATTTTTTTTTCCAAAAAAAAAGATTATCTACGATCAGTAAATCGGCTCATATGACCGATATCAAAACTGATTGGAAATCTGCAAACCGCAGATTAGTGAATGCTGAAACTATCGAAATAGTTTTAGCATGTCAAAACTATTTTGGCATTTCGACAAATCAGAAGGTCAATGTCAAAATGTCGAAATAGTTTCGACAATTTTGACATGTCAAAACTCCTTAGTTTCGGCAGGCAACTTTAGGTAAGTTGCGAATCACCTAGAGAACATATCTTCAAATTAACTTTAAACTTATGAAATCTTACAAGTTAATAGTATAATAAAAAAGAATATTTATGTCAAAAAATCATTGTGTATTTACTTATTCAAATAAAATTTTTTATTAATGCCATTTTAATTTTTTATTATTAGTCATATTTGATTTTAAAAGTCTAAATACATTCAAAAAGACTAATAGCAAATGGTTAAACACTTTAATAAATAAATGAAGTGCATATTTATACTCTTTTTAAATGTGTATTTAACAAAATTCATATGGTAGTTTGTGAGAAATCATAAATTTTGCTCATTTTGGGTCACATGATGATCTACATTTTTTAGTCTAAAATCATATATATGTTGTGGCGTAGATACACTCTACCCTTAAAAATTAAACTTTCCTCTCATATTATATTATATCTACAGTAATTCTAGAATTATTCTATGCTAGTCTCCAAGAGTTAGTATTAGTTCCTATAAAAAAATATGAAAAAACAAATCTATTCACAAAAAAATAAATCAATCTGTAAAAAAAGAAATTTACTGATAAAGAAAGAAATCAACCTACAAAGAAAATAACTAATCCACAAAGAAAAAAATCAACCTGCAAAAAGAAAATAACTTATAAAAAAAACTAACTTATAATAGAAAAAAAGAAGTCTCAAAACTGATTTACTACAAAAAGAAAAACTAAATTACCTATAAAAGTAAAAAATCCAAAATTAACTTACAAAAAAAAAGTCTTTAAAACATCTTACAAAAAAAAAGAATAAACTAATTTACAAAAAGAAAAGAAACCTGAACCTGATCTTTAAAAAAAAAAAAATTCATATCTTATAAGAAAATTAAACAAAAAAAAATTTTAATAAAGTTGGGAAAATAAAGAAAAATAAAATAAAAAATAAAAAATAAAAAAAAAATTTCTTTAAAAAAAAAATGGAAAAAAAAAATTTTTTTTTTAAAAAGAAGAAATTGAAATAAAGAGTAAAATAGAAAGAAAAAACTTTTAAAAAAAAAGAAGTAGCAAATGAGAAAAAAATCAAAAGAAAAAAAAATTTTTTTTAAAAGAAAGTTAAAAAGAGAAAAGAAAAAAAAATATAAAAAATAAAAAAAGGAGAATATAAATAAAAAATAAGAAGGGAAACAAAAAATATATCATAATAAAACAATAATTACGTGATCACAAGTTATGATACTTGATGCAAAATGATAATAAAATTATTAAATTTAAAAATTCTGTATAAATTCTATATAAGCATATATATTCATATATATTAATTTTTTTAAAAAAATGTTTAAAATGAATTATGTATTAAATATATAGAATTGCTATATAGAATCTATAAAAATATATGATAATTGTATATAAAATACACCATTTCTGTATACAGATTCATTATAAGATAAAGACTCAAAAAATTATTTGCTTTGTTTTCTTCAGTATCTTTATTTTTTTCATTTTTTTTTAGTACTGATTACTTCCATTTTCTTTATTTTCTTTAGTATTTTCATCTTTTATTTTACTACATATATTTTCAAATGTACTAAAAGAAAAAAAATTGTATTTTTCTTTTATTTAGATAATACATGAAATAAGTTATTTGTCTTTTAGTATTAAAAAAATCTCTGAACTATTATATATTAACAAAGCTTCAAATTCAGCACTATTTTGAAGCATTTCTTTTATATTACAATTAAAGATAGTATTTTTAATTATATTTTATTCAACAAAAACAAATAAAAGAATATGCTAAATATACTTCATTTAATAAAATAAGAGTTGAAAAATACCAAGAAGTCTTAAAATTAAACAATACATAATATAGTAATAATATATGATATATTTATATGATATTTATATACTAATGTATAACAAGATGGGATATTTATAATTTTGGTATTAAAGTATATAATAGTGATATATTTTGATCAATTTTTATTGGCTGATTTTATTAAAATACATGATTACTATTAATATTTAATTTTATTGGCTAATTTTATAGGGATTGCTATAAAAATTGGAATTGCTAATGACATTTTTTTATTTTTAAAAATGCAATTATTTAATCAATGAGTAATTTTTAATTTTTTTTTATATGATTAGTAAATTAATGATCATTATTACATAATTTATATATTAATCTAATTGAGAAAAAAAATTTATTAAAATAGTTTAAATATTTTTAAAAATAAATAAAAATTAAATTTGTAGGCAAATTTGTTTATAATTACTTAAGAATTCAAATTTGACATTTGTTTTATTGTATTTATTTTAGTTAAAAAATTAAATTTTATGTTTTTACAAATTAAATGATTTTAAGAAAAAAAAAATATATATATTTTTATATTGAATCAATGCACCATATTTTAATTTAATTATGTTAATTTTTTTTTATTTTTTAATAAATAATTTTTTTTTTTTTTTTCATAAAATTTACTATTAATTAATAAATAAATATTTTTAAAAAAACTTTTCTTTCTATTTTTCTGATCATATTTTTTTTAAAAAAAATATTTTTATTTTTTAATATAAAAAGTTCTTTTTTATAAATTACTAAGCTCTTTAACTAACCTTTAAGCTCTTATAAGTATTAATACTTTTTATAAATACAACTTTTAACAAAAATAGTATGGTTTTACATATATTTATAGTATAATTTATTTTAAATGTTTTTTTAATATTTATAATAAAAATTCAATTTCTCTATATTTTAATTTAATTTTAAAAAATATAGATCTTATTTTATCTTATAAAAAGATAACCTTTTTTTATGTTTTTTATATGTTTTTTATTTTTTTTTATATTCTTTTTTTTTTTATTTGAAGGATTAAGTTACAACATAAAAAATATAAATCATATAATTTTTTTTTAATCACATAAAATCATGATTATTTTTATCAAATTTATTTGATTTCATAACTATTTTTACCAAATTTATTTGATTTAATTATATAATTTTTTTTTAGCCATATAATAATTATAACTATTTTTACTAAATTTATTTGATTTAATCATGTAATTTTTTTTTTAACCACATAACAATTATAACCATTTTTACCAAATTTATTTAATTTAAAAACAATAAATACTAATGATTTTCTGTCAATAAAAAAGTATAATAATTTTATTTTTTAAATCCTCTTTTTTTATAGTTTAGAATTAGATATTTTTAGTTTGTTTTTTTTTCTAAGGGTATTGAAGAATATTAATTTTTCAGGTATTTATTAAGTAAAAGTTATTTCTGAAGTATTGTAATAATTTTTTCTTATTAGTAAAGATATATAGAGGAGGAAGATTATCAAAGAAAATGTATAAGATCCTTGAGATCACTAATCTTAAGGATTTGGCATAATTTTACTAATATAGTTTTATTCTAGATTTTTGTAGTTTAATTTGTATAAGTCATAATTATTATTATATAGTATTTTTTATCAATTATAATTTTAATAAAAAAGTTTTATTGTACTTAGGCAAAAAAAAAATAAATAAATAAATAAATACTTTTAAAATATTGGTTAAGATCTTAATTTGAAAATAAATATAAATTTATTATATTAGAACTGAATTTGTATTTTATATTATAAATTTGATTCAAAGGTAGTGCTTTTCTTTTGCTATCTATTATAAGTTATAACTATAACAAATTTGCCAATATACTAACTTTTTTATAACTTTAACTTATAAAATTAAAATATAATTATTTTTGATTCTTTTGATTAACTTTTACTTAAGAATAATTCAAATAAATCCTAAGGTTTTATTTATTTAAAAAAAGCTTTAATTAAAAAATAAAAATAATAGTAAAACTTTACTAACACTTCTTAATTGTAAATATCTCTTATTAAACCTTAAAAATCTAAATGAAAGATCTAGGATTATGAGACCTTGGGTATATTATAAAGATTTTCTGTAAAGAACAGGCAGTAAGAAACACATTCAATGATAAATGACACACCATATAACATTTGATATGAATAATGAATTTTAAAGTTAGTAATCATTTTATTAACATTTATTATCTTAATAAGGAGACTGGCATTAAAAATCTTGGTTTATAATTAAAAAATTTCGAATTCTTTTTTTTATTTAAATAAATGTGATCGTTGTGACAACATTTTAATCAATAATAATTTTATTGTAAATATATAAGTAATTTTCTAAAATAAACTTTTGATCTCGAGTATTTTATTATTTTATTATTTAGCTTATGCACAAAAAATTTTTTTATTGGACACGTAAAGTCTATCAAGTAATCTAATGGTACCTTCATAGGATCATGTGTCCTGAATTCAAAAATTTCTATACTCAAGAGTATAGCTATTTTGCAACTACTATACTGTATAATTCCTCCGTAAGAATTCCCTATCTTTGTTTCATTTTTTAAAAAACTTTTAAGGAATGAATGTAAAGGAAACGAATTTAAATAAGGAGTGTAATATTGTAACATTGTTTGCTTGTGAAATAATGTGAACAATTTCCGAACTTTGTTTATTCTTTAACAGAGCAGAACATCTTTCTGCTCTTTTATTAAGAAATAAATCGAAAGTTATCGTATCAAAAAGTTTCTTCCTGTCATGTATCTCCATTAAAGTTAATCTCAACTTATTATATTTTCGCGAATTCATATAATATTGCCGATTCCATTAAAATAGTTGTCCTCTTGCGCTCTTCTATGCACAATTATCAAGGATTAATTTGTAAATTTCTTTCTTATAACCTATTTCTTCAATAAATTCTTTTTGAAATCTAGCTTTCTTGGAAATTTTCTGGTTACCATTGTCGTTTACTTGTATTGATGCTTATCACGTAATGGTATTAGTTCCGGCAGATTCGGATCTTGTTGGTGCTGCTGCTCTTTTACCATATCATTAAAATTGATGAAAGGCGAGTAAAAAACTCATGTATTATTATCTGTTATAGAATAAACGAATAAAAGAAGCAGGAATCTTCCTGCAATTCAGACAATTAATAAAAGAACGACAGCAACATTGTCGTTCTTTGTTAATGAAAGGTGAACAAAAGCTCACATTTCAGGTACGAAAGTATATATAAAATTTATCTACACTATTCTATATAATTTCAAGAATCCAACATGGATTCTATGTGTATTAGGAGTAAGTATAGAACTATCTCATTTGAAAGAAAATTACGAGTGAAACCAATCCGTCAATATTTCAGGTTAGTGTCATCAACTATCCATCTCAATCTACTACGGATGGGCGTTAGGTGTTACGTTCGTCTCACAACACTCTGACTGCAATAAGTTTGATTTAGAATTAAACTTCTTTTAAACGTTAATTTTAATTCCGTCACTATGGCCAATAGGAAACTAATTTTCAACACAGATTAATTTATTAGTGATTATGTAACTTTTCCCTTTATTTGATTCTTCGAATACGTTGCGAAGAAATCACTCGAACATCAATTTCTTGGAGATTCGTAACATGACCAATAGTTAATTGTATTACAGCTTTTAAAACATTGGTTTACATTTCAAGATACTTCGGTTATATACCATTTCATTCAACATGTAAGAGAATCTTCTAGCAATAGGAACACCCTTAAAAAGGCGCAAAATAGTTAAATACGCGCTATAACCTTACTATTAAATTCATAAAAAGCCTATTACAAGCAGCTATTTGCAAAGTTAATTTTAACATTACTTTTCCACTCGAAATTACAAATGATACAAATATCTATGTCTTAAGATGAACCAAAGAAATTTTTATGCACTCTTCTGAGAATGAAATACCAGCTAGAGAACACACCATCTCTTTTACATATTAATACACCCCAAAAAAATTTTACCCGCAATTATTAAAAACCTTACAGAATCAAATTTCAAATTAAAGTTGTAATGCATACATTTTTATTTTATTTTATTTTACTTTATTTATATAATAATCGTTCCGACCGAGTTGTAATTTGAAGAGACGTTTTCTGCGTTTCAGATCAATCCACCCTTTGGAATAAGGCAGGACAGAGGGAGGGGGGAATTTTTAGTATACTTAACAATTTTTCTAATCACTGGTGGGAGCATCTTTTAATTTAGTTTTTAATGTATTTTTCTAAACGTAATGAGGAAGGGTTTCATTTAATTGAATATATTGTAATAAATTTTCTAAGGTAGTAGGAGGGAGGTTTTTCTAGCAATTTCTAATTTTATCTTGTATTATTTTCGGTATTTAAAACTACCGAACTAAAAATCCAAATCCTTTGGGATTTGTTTTACGATACGTCATCAAAGAGTCAAGTTGTTAGGATTACAGATTAAAATGATTAAAATGGGAGGTAAATATAAATTTCTCCTAAGGCTAAATAGCAGCGAGATTTCATTTGGTTGGGATTTAATTTTAATAATTTTTCTAAAGTAGTGGGAGGATAATACTTCTTACCAAATTTTATTAATTCTCGGACGTGAAAGGAATGAGAGTTTTTCTTAATAATCCAAAATATAAATGAAGGTAGACTTATTCTTAATAATATGGTGGTAGTTTTTCTTAACAGCTTTTCTAAGTGTAATTGGGAGAGGGTTCATTTGGTTCTTAAGAATTTTTTAATGTAATGGGAGAGCGATTCTTTAACAATTTTTCTAAATCAGTTTATTTTTGTCTTTTATTACTTTCGGTATCCAAAAATGCCACGCGTAGAGTTAAAAATTCGTCTTTTGGGATAAGGCATCAAGGAGGGAGAATCCCGTTCAGTTGATCAGATTCACTTACTTCACTTACAATACGTCATCAAGCTATGAAAAACAAAAAAAAAAAAATCTTTTTGTACGATTTTTTAATAATGTAGTTTGGTAATAATAACTATGGAATTTATTTCCAGAAGAGGGCTTAACGATTCTCTAAACGCAATGGGAGTAATAGTTTTTCTAAACGCAGTTGTGAAAGGGTTTCTTTTGGGGTTTTCTTAATAATTTTTCTAGGAGGGTGGTTTTTCTTAACTTTTCTGATCGTAATAGGAAAGGTTTCGTTTAAGTCAGACCAATTGAATTTTTTGTCTATTTAGGAAGGGAGGGAGGGGGTGGGTTAAAAAAAATCCATAAACCCATCTAAACTTAGTATTTTTAAGAGAGAATGCTGTTAAACAAAAGAATCAAATCGATCTGGTCTTAGTTCTTATCATAATAATGTAATGGGATTTGGTTTTCTTAACATTAGTCTATTCTATATATATATACATATATAATCTAAAAAAAATACCACGCGTGTGGATGTTCTTAACAATAATTTTTCTAATTCACATATATATTTATATATATATAATCTAAAAAAAAAAAAAATTTGCCATGCGTTGAGTTGAAAATATTCAATGCTTCAATAGATCAAGAATATTCAAATTTATGAAGCTTTTTTTATTTTGTTGCATTTATTAGTCTGGTGGAAAAAAAAGACTTTAAAATTGGATGAGGACAATGAGGACACTCTATCTAACAGATCGTTTACCACATTTCAACAAGACTATATTATTTTATTTAAAAATAAATGCAATTTATTTTTGATCTCATTAATCTTCTCAGATTAGCACGTTATTCATATAGTCACGTGAGAACGGCACATGTACTATGCCTCAGAGGATCAAAAGACTTCATATCGTCGTTCATACGATATCAAAGAATTCGCGGAGGGTCAAAGACTCATATCACCTGCAATATTAGTTCTGAATTCATGGAAGGTCAAAAGATTTCATATCGAGAGATCTAAGTTTGAACCCTCGGATGACTATAGTGCGTTATAACCCTAGTCTAATGATGAGGACTACGGTCAATCGTATAATAATTTGATTCCTGGTAATAAATAATAACATCATCCCGTTAATCAATCAATCTTTATTGATTGATTAATTGGTTCAATGTACGATAATATTATTATCGTCTCACATAATATATATATTGCTGTCTAACACTGGCTATAGTATCCCCCTTTATGTATACCCCTCATTTATCGAATATTTAATATGTAGATTTATTCAATACTTAAAAGACAGCACCCGGGGTACTTTAGGCAGTGCTAGACGGTAACAACTATCACTTTCTATTTGAAGGAAGTGATTATCATGTTTACTGCATTCTCCAATCAAATAAACTCAAATAACCTGAGTATCTTTTAATTTAAGACGTAATAGAATAGTTTCATTTAATTCTAAGTTAGTTGGAGGGCGGCGCTTAACAAATTTTCTAATTTTATTATTTTGAGATGTGAAAGGAACAGGAGTAAATATGGAAGGTTTCATTCTTAATACTGTGGGCAGAGTATAGCACCTTTCCTAAAAGGTTTAATAATTTTTTAATGTAGTAGGAGAGTGGTCTTTAACACTATATTAGTTTTTTTATCGTTATTTTCTGTATCCAAAAATATCCAAAATACCACGCCATTAAATTAAAATCCAATAAAGGGAGAATGATTAGATTTACCTTACGATATGTCATCAAAGAGCCTAATACGATCTAGAGTAAATAAATCTCTCGCTGTTACGCTCTCATATAGGAGCTTAAATTTTCTTAATAAAAGAAAATAATATTATAAATAATTTTAGGAGAAATTTACATCCAATTTTGAGTCGAAGATATTTAATGCTTCAATAATCGATAGATCAAGAATATTAAATTTATGACAAACCTTTTTATTATTAGGCCGGTGAACTTTAAAATTGGATGGGGACACTCTATCTAACAGTTCATTTAAGACGAATACTCATTTTAAAAATAAATGCAATTTATTTTCGAATTCACTAAAGATTAGCATGTGTACAGTATTACGTTATTCATAGAGTCACGTGATATCGCTCAGAATGTTAAAATATTTCTTCTTTTGATTTAACTCATTTAGCAATGGCCGGAACGCCTTTAAGCAGAATCCATGATATAACGTGAAAATTTGTTTACCTAGGTGTATTAAAATAGACTACTCCCTTATTCCATTTCTATATGTTATATTGTGAAATCTATTATTTAGTTGGAAGAGTATGACTAAATAATAAACGTAAAGTGGTTTAGGGAGATATATTTTATAGTTTGAAGTAACTGTAATGCACTTACAAGTAAGTTAAATTTTGTGTTATTTATAGAAGTAAAACGCTCTAATACTTTTAAAAACGACTTCGATGCACGAAATTAATTTGAATATTGCGTTTTCAGGATCCTGAGAAGGTTGTGGCTGGTGTCATTTCTTAACATTCGGAACAATATCGATTCAATAATCAATCGCCAACGTTTAAAGTCGATAGATCGTTAAGATGATGATGATGTAGCATACATCAAGTTTAAATTAATGTTTAAATCAAGAAATACAGCTATGTATTTGAAAGGTCCGGGTAATTATTTAATTTTGAAACTAAATGGATAATTAGTTTGTTTTACTGATACTATTATATTTATTTTATTTATTTTTAATAAATAAATGATTAATAAAACTAGTAGTCTTCCTTGGCTTCATGTATAGGACTTTTTTGGATGTCTGTACATATTTGACTTCTGAAATCTTCCAAATGAATCCCGAGGTTCAAAAGCCTTAAAAATAAACGATCGGTATCGAGAACTGAAAGGAAAAAAGCTGCATAATAAGGTGAGGTTACAGAAAATCCTAAGACTTCGTTTATACGAGGTAAAAAAAATTTACGGAGGACCAATGACTCATATCACCTACAATATTAGTTCTAGATCTGAATTTATGGAGGGTCAAAAAGACTTCATATCGAGAGGTCTAAGTTTGAACTCTTGGATGACTAAAAGACTTCATAGTAAAGTAATAATGATGCTTTTCTTCTGAGGACTACGGCCAATCGTATAGTTGTGATAAAATTTTGATTCCTGGTAATAATAATAATAATAGCAACATCTCGTTAATTAATCAATCTAATAACCGATGACAATGGTAAGCATTTCTTCTATTGCATTCATTTATTTGTAGAAGAATGTGACATCGATCAGTACTAAAATTCAACATGAATCTTTTCTTCATTGATAGATTAATTGATTCGGTCATTTCAGTGTGAAGCATGTACGATAATATTATATCGGCTCACATAATAACAGATCAAATCACTTTTCTATTTTAAAGGTGATTATCAAGTTTTCTGCATTCTCGAACTCAAACAACCTGAATATCTGAACAACTTGAACCGTAAAATTCAGAAAAAGTGAACTCTTGGAAATTATATTCATTCATTCAGAAGTTTAAATATTACCCAGCAAAATAGTCAATTTTGAAAAAAAGGACAGAGAAGAGTCAAGCGGTCCACCGAAACGTTACAAATGTGAATAGGGAGGAGATGATGGTCAGTTCTGAATTTAATAAGAGATAGAGTCAAAGAAATAGGTATGGAGGGCTGGAATATAAGATTAGTTCAGGTTTTCTCTTGACATTCTTAACAACTTTTCTAAACGTATTGGAAAGGTTTAATAATTTTTTAAAATGGTAGAAGTGGTCTTCTTTAACAATTTTTCTAAATTAGTTTTTTTGTCATGTTATTTTCGGTATCCAAATGCCACGCGTTAATTAAGAGTCTAAATCTTTTGGGATAAGGCATCACGGAGGGAGAATCCTGTTCAGTTTGATTAGATTTACTTTACGATATGTCATCAAAGAGTCAAGTTGTTTTGGTTTGCAGATGGAAATGTAAATTTCTCCTAAAATTATTATAATTTTCGTTATGAAATTTTTAATTTATAATGTTTATAATTAATACATTTAATTATAATTTTAATTATATAATTTTGGATTATTCTTTTATTAAGAAAGGTTAGCGTAACAGCGAGAGATTTATTTACCCTAGATCGTATTATGAAAACAAGAAAGAATTCTTTTTTACGATTTCTTATAATGTAGTTTGGTAACAATAATTACAGAATTTATTTTCAGAGGGGAGAATATTTCTTTTGTGTTCTTAACAATTTTCAAAACGCAATAGGAATAATGGTTTTCTAAGCATGGTGGAGAGAGAAGGGTTACCTCTTCAAAAATTCTGAGTTTGGATGAATTTATCGATTTTTTAACCTAAAATTCAATTGTATTTATTTTTTTAATTTTTAATTTAAAACATAAATATAAATGATCTTTACATGAACATTCGTGGTAGACTAATAAATAACAAAATAAAATGTTTGGTAATATGCTTTCTTCATCTTTTCGATCATTGAAGCATTGAATATCTTTGACTCAGCGCGTGGATTTTTTTTTAGGTCACACATATATATATATATACACATTATATATGTTGATTATAATTATTGTTAAGAACCATCCTCTCTCTACATTATCAGGTCAATTTCATTCTTTGTTTAACAGAAACTTTTGGTTGAGTTTATTCTTAATAATTTTCTAGGAGGGTGATTTTTCTTAACTTTTCTAAACGTAATTGGAAAGGTTTCATTTAGACCAAGCCAATTTATTTTTGATCTCGAATTCATTCATCATCTGATTTTAATGTATTCATATAGTCACGTGATAACGCTCAGGTTTAAAAGATTTTATGCCCTCTCTCTTGATTTAAGTAAAAATAGACTTTTACACAATTAATTCTATACTTAATCGCAAATTTTATTATGATTCTACTATTTTAATTGGAAGAATGACTAAATAGAGAAAATGTTGGAACGTAAAATGGTCTAAAGAAATATATTTTATAGTTTGAAGCACTGTTATGTATTTATAAGTAAGTTAAATTTTTCAATTAATTAATTTAAAGTCATCATTTATCGGTGCAAGAGATTTCAATATATCTATCATGTTATTTATGGTTTATTTAAGTTTACTCTTTTGATAATAAGCGCTCTAATTTATAAATTGCGTTTTAAATTTATTATAAGAATTACTTCGAAGCCATCTATCATTTGAATCACAGTGTTATTGTTGAATTTCAACTACAGCAACAAATACTTTTAAAAACGACTTCAATGCACGAAATTTGATTTGAATACCCAATCTTTAAACAAATTGGGTTCAGTAGACAGGATCCTGAACATGCTGAGAAGGCAACGAGAAGTGCTGTGACTGGTGTTCTTTTCTTAACATTTGGCACAATATTGATTCAATGATCAATCGCCAACGTTTAGAGATGATAGATCGTTAAGATGATGATATATCAAATTTAATTTAATGTTTAAATTGAAGAAATACGACCAAATATTTGAAAGATCCCTTGTTTACCTTTTTATAGGGTATCCAGAATCATGGAAGTAATTTTGCTTCATGATCAAATGTGGCCGTTCTTGATTTAATATACAATCCTAATTGGTTTGATTTTTAACTTAAGTATTTGATATAGTTTCTGACAATCCTATAAGTTTATCAATTAAAGGACAATAATTGCTCGTTCCAAATCGTCCACAGACCACAATTGAAGTTTGGATTTAAAGGCTTTGGATTTGAGATTTATTTATAATGAGATCAGATTTTTTGGAAGAAATCACTCGAGGGTGCGAAATGTAGCTTCAAATACAATGAATGATGAGATTACAGAGAAAGAAACGTAATCTTAGTGGATGAAATCGAAAGTGATAAAGCATCACTGAACTAATTTAATTGATCAAGAAATAGTACCCTAAGCTTTTCTATAATTGTTGGAAAATTCGATCGTTATATAGAGTATCATATATGATAAACGTATGCTTGTAGAAAAACGAACCGAGACTTTAGAGGTTTTGGCTATCAAATTTTTTATAATGATAAAGATCCTAAAAATCATTCTATTGTCTGGCGTAAATTGTATCATTATTCTTTAAGTGGTGATTATGCTAATAAAACAGGCATGTCAGTTTTAAATGACCAACAACAGCATAACTAGTACACTTGTACTGTACAACATTAGTAGATATACACAATCATAAGTTAAATCCTATACAAATAGCTTATCTTAGTGCTAGATATTGATAAAAATATGATTCAAGATTTGATATTCTTTGCAGATTGCAAAGTTACTTCTATTGTGTAGTTAGAGATTTTTTTAAAAAAAATATTCAGATTATATATTTCATAAACAAGATATCTATAATTTTATTTATAAATTATGTAAAGATTGTAAAAATAAAAATATTGATACTGATCATTGCTTAACAACCTTTTTGAAAAACTTATTAATAATTCAAGTTGAAAGGTATTTATTTACTATTCTGGTAATGAATATCTCCTTTTTAACTCCTTTTTAGCAAGATTTATATCAGTGTTTTCATGATGTAGTATTAAATAATAATACTTGTAAAATAAATAAATATAATATATATTTAAGATATTTATGATAAAAGATAATTCACAGAAAATTTTAAAATATAGCAAATATGTTAGTAGAAGATGAAATGGCTTTTATATATATTTGGATTTTAAAATCTCTAAAGTAATTGGTAATATTACTTTAAAATCATTTTAAAGTGATTTTGAACCAGGTTTAATTAATGCAATCTCTTATAATATTAAAATTTTTGAGATTGGATCTGAGTTATATATGTATTTTTTGGAATCTTTATTCAGCTAAATATCATTAAAATATATGGAATTTCTTTTAAAAAATATTAAAAAGTGCTATAAAATTATTAAAAAAGAGGATTTTTATATAAGAAAATATAAATAAGCCTAGTGATTAGGTAATAAAAAATTAATGTAAATGCTTAATATATAAAAAACCTGGTTATTAAAAAAAATGTTCAAGTCAATATTAAAAAAAAAAATCAATATAAAGATATTATTTGTTTTATATTTGATTATTATTAATACACTATATTTTTTATACTAATAGTAATTTTAATCACTGTTATAATAGTATAAATTTTACAATTAAAGTGAAGTAGAAAAATTATATAGATTAGTAAATGATTAATTGAAGAGATAAAGAAATCTAATTTTTTATATAAATTAATAAGTAGACAATTAAAAAAAGAAAATTTAATTTTTTTTATTTTAATGTAATTTATGCAAATAACAAACTTTATTAAATATCATAATTAAAAAAGAAACTTTCACTGGTCAAAATCAATACTATCGGGTACATATCGGGCGTCTATATATCAGTGACTAATCAGATACATATCGGGTTTTTATACATATCGGACACCCGATTTGTCACATCTCAAAATATGTCTAAAATTATAATTATCAAAGACCCCGATATTTAAACTTTTAGTCCCCGATATGTTGGCTAATATATATCGGTTACCCGATATTTGTATGATTTTTTAAATGATAATAATCAGATCACATGTTTGTTATTAGTCATTACGTATTTTCAAATTATAAATTAATCCTCTAATATATCTGATATGTAACAAATAAAATAGAAATACATTGTCTCGCATGCAGAACGGATTAGATTAAATTTGTTTCAATTAACAGTCGGTGGTCATGTCAAGGATCGGCATGGGGAGTCTATTTTAATTATATGATCGACATCCATATTGAACACTTTTTGTAAATCGGTTTTTAGACTAAAAAAAAAAATGCTACATAATAACTTATGCTTAAATTTTACACACAATTTCACATTATGCCGAACTTATAAAATATCAATTTTTATTATGATTGAACAATTATTGAATAACTTTTACTATAGACAACCTATTTGGCGAACAAAAAATTGCCAAACTTGACAATATTCCAACATACAAAAATGTTGTTCAACCATGGTTCGTAACACTAGGAAAAGCGTTGCAATGAGATAAAAAAAGATCATTTTTGTCTTCATTTTGGTAAAAGTAGTCTTAAATAACTTGCATCTCAAGTTCCAAATTGCCTATTTTTTGACAAAACAAAATTGCTAATGTCAGAACAAGAATACGAAATTTCCTCTCCTCCACCTTCTCTATTTTTTGTGAACTTGTCAGACGAATACAACGGTGAAACAAGCAGTAATGAAGAGTTTGAACAAGAAGAATTTTCATTAGGAGACAATAATAGTATTAGTGATATAGACTCTGAAGACTTTGAAGAAAATGAGAAACGTGACTATGAAACATTTGAAAAAGAAGAAATTATAGAACATTTGGAAAATATAGAACTTACTCCATGTGTAATCGTTGATTTTGTTAATGGTAAAATTCAGCGATGTGAAGATTCAACGAAATTAAGACCATTATACAATTTATTTGGTACATGGCAAGTTGATAGAAATGCAATTAAAGAAGTTGATGGCATTTTACCAAGATTGGGGGTGTGTGATTCTCATTTTCAATTTGATAACAAATATTTACATAAATCACAGAATAAAAAATTGAAAGATTTTAATCAAGGAATTATTCAATGGCGTCGGTGTATTTTTTGTGACAAATATGTGACTTATTTTTCGCGAGGTGCAGGATGCAATATACATTCTTGGAATTTGAATGGCCAAAATATTCAAGTAGCTTGCAATGGTCAATTTGCGTGCGAAGCATTAAAAACGTGTCCATCTTTATGCGTACGTGCATTTGATATTACAAAACCTCGATGTATTTGTTGTTCATGTTACGAAGATTTGGGTGGGCACATTCATCATCGTCCTGGAAGAGGAAAAAAGGCAACAACATGTATTACCGAAAATTCACATGAGAAAGATATAACAAAAGGACTCGAATTTTTAGGCGATTGGTTAATTAACATTGCACAAACAGGACATGATGAAATTAAAAAAGATCTGTTAATCGAGGCATTCAAAACTTTTCTTCCTTTTGTTAATAAATTGTCTACCATGCCCAGTGAAACAGATTCTCAAACCACTAATACGTCAACAAATCAGGAAATCTATCTAAATGAAGCACCTAGCCTATTTATGATAAAGACAGTTTTTATAGAAACTTCTAAAAAAAATAAGAAAAAAAGAAATGAAAAAATTTTGGAAATAAGCGACTTTAAGGTAATATGCTATGTATTTTGTCCTAGTCAAATAAGCAATTAGCATCTATAGAGGAAAAATTTCGATTATTTGTAATTTTTTTTTCAGGAATTTGGACGTGAATTCGGACAAAAATTATGGAACTCACAATCAGATATCAACTCAAAAAAATCTGCGTTAGAATCTCCAAAAACTATCCAGGAATATTGTGATGGATTTCCCGAATTTTTAAACAATTTCTTCACTGGAATAATTGATGAATTGTATCAAAAAAAGAATGCAATATGCAACTGGCAGCGAAAAAGACGTAACAACTTACCAAAAACTACATCTTCCGAACAGATAATGAAAATCGTGACATTCATCACATCTATACTTTTAGGAATCGCCTTTCCTCACCTGAAAATTTGGATTCCTCGAGTTTTGGCCAGCCTTGGTCGTATGCCACGATTATTGGGTTCCTTTCGACGGTTGCTAACAGTTTGTCATGTAACATCACACAGTGACCGACATGAACGAAAGCTTGCAAAAGTCCGAATGGAAAAATCAAATCCAGCAAGCCGTCTCATTCAAGGTAACAATGTTTGGAATTTAGCAACCATCGATAACATTGACTTTAAGGAAAAGAGCTTCAAGTTTGGCAATATTTATGATGTTACACGTGATAATTCACACGCCACTCTAAGAATGGTGTTTCAAGCTCAATTGCCAATCGAAATAGAAACTGGTCCAGAGGAAGTTATCGAATTGACAGCTGAAACTTCGTTATTTGGTATGAATCAGGGTATTGATGGAACGTTAACTATGTTTCGGCAAGTCATTTATGAATTGCTAGATTTTAAAAACATCAATGAAGAATTAGTTTACAAGACAAATTTCGATGCAGAAACCATAAAAAACATTATACTTACTAGATTAGATCGTGGATGTTGTGGACCTTCTCCTAACATTGTAATCTTGGAACCAGGTGCCAGTCCAAATTCAGATGAAGAGATTTTACGCGTGGCTGAAATGTACAAAGATGACTTTGCGTTAGAAAGTCATTCTTTTCTGGACATTGTTGCAGATGAAGCTATCTTTCGTCGATTAATCAAATGTCGGGCAAAATGGCCAAATATAAGGCCTCTCCTTGGACAATGGCACACGTCAAAGGATTTTTGCTCTGTTTTATTGGTTTTATTTTCTAGTTACGGTTTACTAAGTTTAGCATCGCGTTTAGGCGTTCGTTTCTTAGACAAATTTGAATCTGTAGTTGACTATCGTTCAACCGCAAGAGTACTCGATCTTTTATGGGTCGCAGTCGGAATATCCATTAGTATCTATATTACCAAAAAAGGAATATCTTTTAACGAAATAATGGATAGTGAAAACGGCTCACACATTTGTCTCAAGGTATATATTTTATTGGATAATATTTTACAGTATTTTTAATGAAAAGAAGCACTTAATTTAGCTATTGTTAAACTAGTTTCTTGTTTTATTTATTTAAAAATATGTATTATTACAAATGAAAAATAAAGTCAATATTGAGCACTATTACAATTATAAACAAAAAATTTTATTAAAATTTACATACATTAGGTGTGGTATCTATATTATGAATGGGCTGGAATATGGAAGGCACACCGAATGGGAATGCGTGTAGGAAACTTTGATTTACAACAAAATTCATTGTCTGCAGCGGGACCCCTTTATGCAAGCGCAGCTAAATCAAACTACACAACGGCCATAGCTCATTATCTCAGTATCATAGCCGCTCATCCCAAACTAGAAGAAAAACTGCGTTATTGTGGTGCATTTAAGATTCCCCATGACATTGACGAAGATCCTAACAATGTACGCCATGTTTGTTTTGGATTTGATGAAGCTTTGGAAACCTTTGGCGTAAGATTCATCAAGCAGAATGTTAGTGGAAACATATTTGATGAGAAGAATCTTAGGGATCAAATAAAAGCTTCCCAAGATGAAAGAGAGAGAATAGATTTACTAATGAGCGAATACCTTGATGATTATTCGGTGTCACATAGTGAACGGGCTGTCAAGTCACGCAAGGAATCTTTATGGGAACTCGTAGATGATCTTGTAACAGTGTTTGGAATGGCTGACCCCTTATCTCACCAACTATTTCAAGAATATAAACCTACAGAAATGCATCAGGAAGGGCTTAATCGGCTGATTGCTTGTTATCCAGATGGGTTAGAACGAATAAAAGCGGTATATCGTCAAGAAGTTTTAGAGATAGAACGAAGAAATCCACAGGGTAGAAGGACAATAGGAGTTGTTAGAACAAAACCAAAAGATTATAACAAAAAGAGTGTTGGAAAGAGGACGAGAGTGGTGGCAGAAAATTCAAATGAAATATCACCTACTACCGAACCACAACCAAAACGAAGAAAAACAACAGGCACCAAACGCAGAACTACTGAAGATGAAACTGCGATCCTTTGTGCATTGAAAATGTACAAAGATAACCTTCCAGATGATGCCATTACTTCCGTTCGTAAGAATTTGTCAGAAGTTTGGACCGTAAAAAAGGTGCGAGAATGGTGGAATTATCATAAGAACAGGTAGATTGCAAAAATAATTTTGTTACCAGAAAATAAAGAATGTAAATTTTTTTACAATTTTTGCTAGTTTTCTTCTTTATTTTGTAATTTCTACGAAGATTATACTGGTTAATTAATTAATAAAATGAAAATTAGCTATTTGCCATAAAAAGTACTATTCTAACTGCTTTTTATCGACTAAATAAGTTGATTGCGCTTGAAAAAATACACATAATTATGTGTTCAAAATAGCTTTTAAAAAGTATATAAACTTGCATCTCGAGGTTTAGATCAAAAAAATAGGGAAAGTTGGCCTAATATAAAGTTTTTATACAAGTGTCATACTGTAGAGAAAAATATTGGAATATGTAGGTAGAAACCGTAAGAACAAAAGTTCCTTAAGGTTCGTTGGTAAGCGAGTTGAAACAAAATGTCGTTACATTAGACGGTAAATTTCTGATTTTTAACGTTACACAAAATTTTAATTAGTGATTGACAGGTGATCTGACATGACCACCGACTGTTAAAGTTTTTTTAAAAATAAACGTAAACACAAATCAATTTTGAACCTAGCTTATTAAATTTTTGATTAACTTTTAATTAAACTGCATACGGATGATTGATTCAATTTATTATATAATCAAATAACATAAATCTATTTAAGACTAGATTTAATGAGTAAAAAGAAAATTATTGAATTATTTTGATTTATGCTTTTTGGTTCTCTTTTATTTTGTTTTTTTTTTAGTTTTTCTCTTCTTTTCTTCTATTTGAATTAGAAAAAAAAATTATTGAATTATTTTGATTTATGTTTTTTGGTTCTCTTTTGTTTTGGGTTTTTTTTAGTTTTTCTCTTCTTTCTACTATTTGAATTAGTTCTATTTGGGATTTCTTCTTTGTCTTTATCGTGATTATCATCGGTATCATAATCGTATATCGGAATATCAACACTTGAACGGTTAAACTGTTTGAGCGACTCTTGATTTAAACACCAGTTTGGTGCACCCATAGGTGGTACGCTAGATGCAGATATGTTGTCAGCTTTTTTAGGGTTTAAAGTTGGTGGTTTTTTCCTTAATAATTCGACCGTCAGATCAATTCGGTCGTGTAATAATCGTAAAAGCTTAAATAAATAAATTACTATTAGTGTTTTTGATAAATAAACTAATAAAAT
Organism: Rhizophagus clarus; assembly: GCA_015698045.1. Classification (NCBI taxonomy): domain Eukaryota; kingdom Fungi; phylum Glomeromycota; class Glomeromycetes; order Glomerales; family Glomeraceae; genus Rhizophagus; species Rhizophagus clarus. The sequence continues at coordinate 354,967 of BLAL01000271.1, forward strand.
AATAAATATACATACTGCAGAAGAACGCCACCATTTATCATAAATGTATACTGATGTTGACTTTTCTTTAACGGCTTCCTCAATAACTTCACCATCTTCAACTACTGCAGGTCGGATAACAGTCCAATCTTCCTTAGGATCTGTTTCTTCCCACTCTTCTGAGTGGTAACCCGAATCTTTAAGAATTTTTACAAGGTCTCCTTCTGGATACCTGACAATATACTTATCTTTACCTTCTATCAAATAGTTTGTTGCTTTTGTTCTTTTTTTTTTTTTCTAGTAATGTAATTGATAGTTAACTACTAACTTTTCATTTCACATTAATTGAATATTTACTTACGTCTTGCATCCTCGAATTCTTTTTTGCCCTTCTCTTATCTTGTTTTATTCTTTCTTCTCCTTGATTTTTAATGTTATTCACACGATGCCGAGAACGCCATCGTCCGTACAAAATTTTTAGTAACTTGCCGTTTGTAATATTATATTTTTTATTCATGAGCTTGTACAAAGGCGGCAATAGTTTTGTTACTATGTTTTCCTTTTGCTCTACCCAAGTCCGTTCCTCGTCTATTTTATAAGTATCTCTTAATTCTGAGTCTACCCATATATAGACTTCTTTCTATAGAATAATAGATAAACGTAAATAGAATGAAAAAAAAACCATAAATGATAAATAAATAATAAATAATACTTGCTTTAATCGTTTTATACGAAGCAGCTGACGATGATGATGAGGAAGAGGAAGAGGAAGCGGAAGCGGAAGAGGAAGAGGAAGAGGAAGAGCTTACAGATTCCTGATCACTGTCCCTGTCCATCATTACTTATATTTCAGTTGAGTGCAAAACTTTGAATGAGAAGAAGAGTTTTCAGAACGCGAAAAGGTTGCATATTTATATAGATTTCAGGTGCAACTACGCGAACCTGATCCTGGAAAATTCTGAGGATTCCCTTACGCGAATCTGATTCCGAAGGTTTCCTCACGCGAATCTGATCAAACGCGAACCTGATCCTGATTACGCAATCCGATTTAAAAGAATTCAACACGAATCTGATCCTGAAAGAATTATACTTCATTTGAATAGCTGTCTAAATATTCTAAACTTTTTCATATATTTTAGTAAATATATTTTAGCAAAATGAGTAATAAAACTTCAGTAGCCGATTTAATAAAACATAATAAAAATTGTAAAAATGAAACCTCTGTTGCTGATTTATTAAAGCCCAAAAAGAAGTATTTGTATGCATGTAATTGTATTCTTTGTAATGGTGAAGAAGTTGACCCTCGTACTCTAAAGAAACATGCAAAAGACAAACGCCTATGGAAGTTAAACCATAATAGAAAAGATCAAGAAAATGCCATTATGACAAGTGAACAAAATCTCACCAGAACAAATTCAAAAAAGCGGAAAATAGATGACCCTGATTCTTTCCAATTAAATAATTCAGATAATGAAGAAGGTATACCGCCTGATTCTTTTCCTGATTCATTCCCTGATTCTTTTCAATTAAATGAAGAAGAAAATATAAACACATTTTCATCAAACTTTCGTGTTCCTGCATCTAAACTTGATAAAAATGATGATGATAATTATGAAAATGAAGAAGAGACGGATGATAATACAGATCAGGAAGAAGAAAATGAAGGTGAAAATATTTTCACATCTCCCAAATTTGATAGCGATGAAGTGTTTGTGATGGAAAACTTAAATGATTCGTTGGAAACTGAAATAATTCTATGGCTATTTAAATTCCAACAAAGATTTCGCCTTACTGACATGGCAATTGAAGCGTTAATAAAATTCTTACATATTGTACTTACTCGTTTAAATAATTCACAATTCAAAAAATTTCCTAACTCCTTATTTAAGGCAAAAGGATATTTGAATATTTTGCAACCAAAAATGCAGTTAGCTGTATGCAATAATTGTCATAAAATGCATAATGTTGAAGATATTGTCACATATAAGAAAGAAGGAAAAGTCACCATTAAGAATTGCCTACATGAAGAATTTCCAGATAATCCAACACCAAGTCGTCATAACCAATGCAACAATCCGCTTACTGTTCTTAAAAAACGTAAAGGAGAAACAATTGCTGTGCCACGTAGTCTTTATCCTAAACCAAGCATTTGTCAGCAATTGAGTATGTTATATCAACGACCTGGTTTTGAAAATATGTTGAAACCATCAGGATTTCAAAGAAAAGGAGATATCTATTCAGATATTTATGATGGAAAAGTATGGAAAACATTTCCATTTGATGGCAGTACCTTTTTTACGCCAGAAACTGCCACAAGCCATCTAGGTCTTCTCTTTAATCTTGACTGGTTCCAGCCATTTACCTACACACAACACAGTACTGGTGCAATATATGCATCTATATGCAACCTTCCAAGATCGGAAAGAAATAAGCCTGAAAACATTATATATTTGGGTTTTTTACCAGGACCAAAAGAGGTAGGATTAGAACGTATCAATCATTATTTGGCCCCTATTGTAGACGAATTTTTAAAACTTTGGAAGGGTTGGAAAGTACCAAAGACATACCAGTGTCCTGGTGGTTTAAATATAAAGGTTGCATTGATTGTTGGATCATCTGATATACCAGCTACACGAAAGTTGTTTGGTCATGGATCTGCAGTAATGAAATGCCATAGATGTGAGAAACGTAGTATTTATAGTGGAGAATATAATAAAGTTCACTATGGAGGGGATCACAACTATGAGATAAGTACTGCAGAATCACATAAGAAATATGCTCATGAATGGTTGCAATGTAATTCGAAGAATTCTAGAGATAATCATTTCAAAAAGCATGGTGTGCGCTGGTCTGAATTGCTTCGTCTTCCGTATATGGATCCTATACGTTTTGCTGCAGTGGATCCAATGCATTGCCTTTTCCTTGGTGTAGCAAAATGGATAATCAAATCAATTTTTGTGAATCAGGGAAAATTAAGTATGGAACAACTTCGGGTAGCACAACAAAGAATGGATCACGTTGAATTACCTTCTGACATCGGTCGCATTCCTCCAAAAATTGCTATTGGAAACGATGGCTTTTCTAATTTGACTGCTGATCAATGGAAAACTTTCATCATGATCTATTCGACTAATATTCTATGGGATATGCTAGACAATAGCGATAAAAAGATTTTAGGCCATTTTGTTTGGGCATGTAATCTTTTGGCAGCAAGATTCATTACCGAAGATGATTTAAAAGAAGCACAAGAAAGGTTAAAAGACATGGCTCACCTCATAGAAAACACATATGGGCCAGAATTCATAACAAGTAACATACATTTGGCGCTTCACATTCCTGATTGTTGTCGTGATTATGGTCCTATATATAGTTATTGGCTTTTTCCATTTGAGAGACTTAATGGATATATAGGTAAAGTCCTGACTTTACATCGATATCTCTTAAATTTTTTAATAAATGTATATTTCTTATTATTTAGGATCGTATCCTAACAGTAATCGACAAATAGAGCCTGAACTTATGAAAATCGTCCTCAAGAATACTCTTGTAGATTATCACTTAACGTGCAAATGGACATCTGGTCTTCTTGATAAATCTCTTTGCCTTCTTATGGCAAGAAAGACTGTAGGTAGTTTGGCCCTCACAGAAGAAAGGGAAGAATTGCAGCATTTTCTATCTATGAGACACAATATATCTATGTTTTCCAAGATATATGGTACTGAGACATTACCAGGTCAAATGCTTAAGCCTTCATATTTCAAAGTTATTATGCCTTTAGAATTGCGCAATTTTCTATGTGAATGGTATTCTATATTATATGAAAAAGAACAAGGAGAAATATTAGGATTTATGGACCTGGTAGTTAATCAGCACGCAAGATTGCAAATTGGCGCTGAAATATTTGGGTCTATGATATCAAGTCTACAAGAAAGAAATGCGACCATATTTGCAAAATGGAAAGCAGCTAATGATGAATCAATTGATGCATACCCGGGTGAAGTACAATATTACTTTGAGCATACGCTTAGATTTCCTGAAGGACCCAAAACACATCTTCTAGCATACGTGAAATGGTATAAATGTGCACCTTCCTCTGATATTCGATTTAAACATAACTTTATGAGACCAGACATATCAAATACGGAATTGTGGAGAACTGAATACTATGAGGAAGGCTGTGATTCATTGCTACCGGTTCATAGAATATTATGTAGAGCTACAAAATTTAAATATGTTACAATTGGAAAACAAAATTACCTATCAATAATACCTTTAAATAGAAAATTTAATTTATAAATAAAATGCAGCCATGCAAATTACGTAACGGTGTAAAAAATTTCAAACTTGTTTTTAATAAAATGTGATTAGAACGATAAAATGTGGTGAAACATAGTACAATTTGATCATTTGATAGGAAAATTGTGACGAAATCTAATGGCGAAAACTGAAACCTTTTTATATAATGGATGACGATTCTGAAAATGATGATTACGAAAAATAATATTAATAATGATGAAAGTGAGGGAGAGAGAGGAAATTTCGACTAAGATGTAGAAGACTTGTTGAACGAATTCATCAATGTATATGAAAACGAATAAATTTTATTTATTTAAAGTTGTCGTAACTCAGAATAATTGATATTGTAATATTGTATTATTTGTAATAAGTTTTCACATTAAAATCTTCGAATATAAGCCTTCAACTGACCCACCTGCGACACACCCACGATATAACTCATTTTTTTATTAATAGTTTACCGCGATACAACCGCGACAAGCCTGCGACATGTCTAGTTATTTCATTATATTAAATCGTGTTACAATTAATAGGGAATTTTTGATGTAACATTGTCTCCAAAGTATTATGTCATTCCATCCTTTTGTTTATTATAACGAATAAAGTAAGGTTGTAGGCGTAGTAATTTATTTTAAGACTAATGATTCATATGATTAAATCACAAAACGAATAATGTCTCCAAAGTATTATGTCATTCCATCCTTTTGTTTATTATAACAAATATAGTAAGGTTGTAGGCGTAGTAATTTATTAGACTTTAATGATTCATATGATTAAATCGCAAAAGAATAGGACAAATTAATGAATACAATGAAGAAATGATATAGACCAGTAATAAATTCGATCAAATTCTTATAAAAGAATAACAAATTTTATTTTTTTTATTTTTTTATTTTTATTGACAAGTTAACATAAAATACGAAGAGATTACATTAAATACTCCAAATGGAGTGAGTCAGTGGTAAAGTTTTTACTATGGAACTATAACCAACTACAGAACCGAATTAGCTAAACTATGATACCAGCGCTTGACGAATCAAGTAGACCCTGCTGGATTATTAATCCCAACTTTCTATTAAGGGAGAAAATTGTAACAACCTATCCTACCACCCCCAAAAATATTGAAAGTGTTTAACTAAATTCCTAGTAAATGAACTAAAGTGTAAAAAAAAAAAACGTTAGGGAAAAATAATACCAAGCATTATGGAACATTAAATGTAAATAGATCTATGTATGCTACGTTAAATCTAATCAATAAATTTATATATTCTATATATTCTATATTAAAAGAAGAAGAATCAAGAAAAGAATTAATATTATAATAAGAATTAAAAGGTTCTTTATATTTCGTATTATATGAAATAGAATTTTTCATATATTGTGTAATACCACACATGCGTTCGATTGAAGCAAATGCTTCACATCGTGATTTCCAAAGTTCCAGTGAATCTTCGTTTAATTTATCAAAAGCTTTGATTAAGAGATTGCGACGTTGGGTTGCGGTAGTATACTTCTGCAGCCATTCTACTAATGTTGTAGGGACAAAACCTTTAATAATATCTATAAATGTGATATTGCTGGCGTGGAAATTCTTTGTATACAATAAGAGATCAAATTGATCACTTAATTGTTGAGCAGAGACTTCAGTTGTTATATTTAGAATCCCAAAAATTAACGCATTTTTGAAATTGTTATATGATTGACTAAAGGCTTCTGTTTGGTACGGACATAACCAAACGTGAGTAAAAGTTTCTTTTTCTTCGGCACATAAAGGACAATTGGAGTCTTGATATATATCATAGTATTGTCGCTTAGTTTTTTCTAGAACAGCTAATTGTTCTGATAATAGTTTGTATTTAAAGATCATTTTACGGTGTTGTTCAAAATTGGTCTCTGCTTTTTCGCCGTTGTTGCATAATATCCACAATGTGACATCCCAATCGACAACGTCTTTGTATTTGTAATTCTGTGGTAAATGCAAAAATGATAAATAATTTTTAATATTAGAACTTTCCGTAATAAATTTCCTTAATTTTCGTTCAATGGGTATAGAACCCCATTGTGATATGAACTGAATGTTATCGAAATATTGTTGTTTAAGAACGAGGGCAGGAGTTGAATCATGGTGCGCGAGTTTGCATTCCTGATCGATCCTCTCGTTAAAATAATTGTTGTTATGTGCTTTAATTTTGTTGAATCGAAGTGTTAAATTTTTTCCTTTAACGATTGTGATAATATTGTTAATAACTATATTATTATTAGGGAGACGGAAGTAATCCCTAATTGAGAAGGTAGGATTATTATAAATACGTTGAATAATGTTGATCGAATTTTGGCTGTCAGTATTAATATCTACTCGACATCCATATGGTGATACGATAAGTGATAATAATATGGCGAAAAGTTCAGCCCTAAGAGATGAAGGCCAATTTTCTATTGTAGTTGTAAACGAATGAGTGATGAGGTTTGCATCAGAGACGCGTATGAAACCAGCAGTCATTGAAGCAGCTTGTGTATTAGCGTTAATCAATGAGCCATCGGTATAAAAGGATAGGGTGTCTTCATCTTTAAGATGTTGTTGAATAATGTGTAACGCTTCCAATTTAGAATTGTTTTCAAAATGTTGGAGTAATTGTTTGTCTATATTATGTGTTTGATTAATAATGCTGATGCTAGTGTTTCTGATTGTCGGTATATTAATTACGGAAGATGTTGAATTAATTACTTGGTGTAAGTGCGAGTTGAGATCGACCGGAATAAGGCGATGCTTGTCCCTTGTTGCAGTCGTACATTGATTCATATACAAAATAGATGTATTGGAGATATTACATTCAATATTGCAAAAGGATTCTTGTACTTGATTCCTTCTAGGGCGTAAGGGTGTATATGTTGAAGTTGTATTATTGCATCCTTGACAACGACTTATTTCTAATTTGTTATTGTTGCTTATCGAATCGATATTATAATGTTCTAGCGTGAAGGAGTTTGTATTGAAATCTATATTCTTCTTCGGGGTGCCTACATAATAGTTAGGATAATTATCTGTGTTAAGTAGGATTGGTTTCGAGGTGTAATTCTTTCTTATTCTGTCTGCCTCAGATTCTCTGGAGAATTGTTGAGTTGTGATTGGACAATTGGTGTAATTAGTATTATAAATTCGGTTAATGGACGATAGTATTTCTTTGTTTGTATTCAACGCTGTAATTATTTTACGATACCATTTGAGCGCTAAAATGGTTGGTATATTAAATTTGTCTCTAATCTCGTTAGTACTTAATAGGAGACCATCATCAGAGAGAATTTGTTCTAGAAATAAAATTCTGTATTTCTTAAAAAAAAATAGATGTTGGAAATATGCATCTTCTAATACTTGGAGTAATGATATTTGACCTCCAGGGATCAACCAATCATGTGACGAATTATTGATCAATGAAATGTTGTGATTCTTCAATAGGTTGAGCGAAGCAATCAAGAAGTTGTTCCTGTACTTTTTGACAATCTTTTCTGGGAGTATAGCTAACAAAGACGAGGGAAGCCATTCTTTGTGTTGAATGTTCTTGAGCCTTAAATGTGTAATTTTACCTAAAACTGAAGCATCGTTGATTTGAATCAAGACGTTAGTAATTTTGGCTTGGTCTTGATTGTCACCAATGTTTTTAATGTTATAAATCTTATTAAAAAAGATTTCATTAGGTGTAGTTATCGAGAGTCATAGTTTCTTCTTGAATGTTGATAGGAACCGATTCATGATCTTATCCATGAATTTTTTGGTAAGCACTTTAACTTGCGACCAATATTCAATTCTAGGGATAATAACACTATTGAAAATATAGATCATGTGTTTATCTGTGATCTTTTTCCTAGCGTATTTATGTCGTAATTCGTTGATTTCATCATTAATTCGCTTGATTGTTGATTGAAAGGTATTTCTTTCATCAAAGTAGACGCCTAATATGCGGATAGAGCTTCGGGGTGAAACAGGGATTATAAATATCAAATCAGAACCAAACCTTAGAGTGACAGGTTCGTGTGGTTTTAGTTTTGGTCTGTATCTTCCTTGTTTATATCTGACTAGGAGTTCAGACTTTTCTTTATTAACTTGAATATCGTTAAGTTTGTAGAAAGAGTCTGCTATCTCGAGTATTTTTTCTAAGTTATTTTGGCTAGGAGCTAGCCACTGAGTGTCATCCATATACGCGCTGGAAGATATTGTAAGTTTCTCTGTTTCCTCAGATGTATCTTCACCGTAAAATTTATTTAAGGCTATCTTTGGTGCTTCTAAAGTATAGCCAAGTTTTCTTTGTTCTATCTCGCATAGTAAGGGATCATAGTATATACACCATAACAACGGTGATATAACTTTCCCTTGATCGATGCCAATTAGCACGTCATATGGATCAGTTAATCCATAGGCGGTAATTACTTGATTTTGTCGATTTTTGAAGAGGCTAGATATTATTTTTATAAAATTAGGCGGTATTTTAATACGTTCTATCGCCTTTTCTAGCATAAAGATGTTAACACGATCATAGGCTTTTTCTAAATCCTGGGAAAGAAGCCAAAGTTCGTTATTATTTTCTTTCGCGTCTTGTATTATTTCATTGATCATGCGGATTGGCTCAAAGGTAGAGTTGCCTGGTAAAGCAGCGAATTGGTTTCCTTTGAGCACGTTATTGTTCTTCAATATTCGACTAAGGCGTCTATTTAGTAAACTGATGAAAGCTTTTCGAGGGGTTTCGAGGAGCGTAATCGGTCTGGTGTTTGTTAAATTAGCGAAGAAGGGTTTCGGCTTAGGAATCGGATATATTGTGGCTTTTTTCCATTCGTCAGGTATATCGTTTAAATCCATACATACACATATAAACGCGTGTAAAAAGGATTGATTATCTTTATTCAAATTTTTTAGCATTTCATAGGATATACCAGAAGGACCAGAGGCTTTATTATTAGGGAGGGATTTAACATTATCTATCCATTCGTCTAGCGTTGGATATTTCATTAAATCACTATATATGGTGTATTGAACGTCACGTTTAGGTTGATATTGATCTTGCCATTCGGGATGTTGGGATAAATCTTTCTCACAATTGATAGCGCCAGCTATCGTTTGGAAATGAAGGTTGGTTTGTTCTTTAACTTCGGTTTCTTCAGTATAAAGAATATCTTCATTGTTATCATTTTTATAAACTTTATCAATAGATAATGAAGTATGGGGACGTTCCAAAACAGATTTGATCATTTTCTTTTTATCTGTTTTGTAATTTTGATTCCTTTCTTGTATGAACGTATCCATCATGTTCTTCTTGTATTCATATGTTGCATTAATATATTTTGATTCTAATATAATGATGGTGTTTTGTAGGATATCTTTATACTGAAAAGTTTTGTCACGTAGAAAGTGACTAGAGATTGTAATATTGTATCTTTTCACAATTGAGATGAAGTCTGACAAGCTGCTTGATTCAATGCCGTTACTTCTTCTATGCAAAGTGGTAATATGAGTTACTATTCTTTTCCTATTTTCTATTGACCTACCATTAAAGTCTAGTTTCGCTCTACGGATCTTGTTGAGCATTTCTTTCAACATGTTCAGATCTCTTTTAAGTCAGAATCGTATAGTGGATGACGATTCCGTTTAAGTTTTTTCTTTTTTTGTTTGATGTTGCATTTGGCGCTATGCATTATGGCTTTTCTAAATGAATTCCATAATTGACTTAACTGTTTTTGTGAGTTAATACCTCTTATCTTGTTGGTTGTTAATTTAACATTTGGATCATCTAAATACTCGCTTATGTCTTTATTGAATTTATCCCAATTCCATTCTCCATCCGTTTTTTGCATTTCGTCATAGCAATAAATTATTTTTGGAGGAGTTTGACGTTTCTGTATATTATTTTTATTAATAATAATATCATCTATGAAAAGATCCAGGGTGATCATTCGGTGGTCTGTTTTAATGACCGGTTGAACGTCTTGTGGTTTACTATCCATAGTTGATAACATAAGGTCTATATTACACCATATATAATCTATTTTATTGTGTGCGTGATTTGGGTTGTTTGGAATGTATGTGTACATATCTGAGATGTCATCGCAGAAAACCGAGGTTGATTCTTTGATGAAGTGTTTTTTGAAATAATTGAATATGTCGTGCCGCCAGTGTGGTGCATCGAGGAGTTCATATTCATTCCATTTAGTGTTAAAATCTCCCATTATAATAATATCTTTAATGAAAGAATCTAGACATTGGTTTGTCCAATGTTCAATTTGTTTGTATAGTCTTTTAACTTGCGGCTTTTCCTTGTCTTGTACGTTAATATATACTTGGACAATACGGATTTTCTTCTTTTTAGTATAGAAGTCAATGAAACCTATACGTCCTTCGAAGTGTTGGAATTGTCGTACATAAATGGCGAATTCTTTTTTAATTAAGAATCCGATGCCTGTCCCCTTCTTCTCTTCTGTCGTAAAATATAATTTAAATTTATCTTGAACCGTGTGTTCTAGAGTTCTTAATATGTTTTTATTAACGTTGGTTTCAGCTAGACCGAGAATATCGATATTATTGGTTGTCATATATTCCATTACATCTACAATTTTTTCTTGATTAATTGTTTGAATATTGAGAGTTGCAATTCTAAAATTAATTTTTTGTGTTTGAGGAACATGTTTTAGTGAATTTTTTTGTTTCTGTTTTGAGGAGAGGGGTTTGATTGAGTTTGATTTTTTGTTGTTTGATTGGGTGTCCATCATAAATACACACTGATAGTTGATGGTAGAGTGAAGAAGATTTACGCGTCGATGTTACTTTTGACATCAGCTTCTTCTTCTTCATTGTCCGTTGGAAGATACTCCTCATTATCTTCTAACGGAATAAATTGTTGTTCTGTTGTGGATGAAGTAGCAAAACCTAAAAAGTTTTGTAAGGCACCTTCGATCATTCCTTGAAGTCCGCTAGTAGCTTGATCTACTTTTTGTACTAGTGTACGTTGGGTATGGAGCATATTTTCAATTTGTTCCCCTTCTGAGGAAGATGAGTCGTCATAGGCTGGATCTTTCCTGACTCTTTTGTTTTGTTCGTTTTTATCGTTTTTTGGAGATGAAGTTGAGGGGGTTGGAGATCTGGCTACAGGGGAGTGTGAAATACCAGATGCTGTAATATTTTTAAGGCGTTCATCTCGTTCTTTCCTAAATTGATTAATCGTTGAGCCAAATTGGTCAATGTGAGTTCTGAGTTCAGAGAACTGCTGTGTGATTTGGACTTCTAATGTTTTTACAAGATTGTCTACGAGTGAATGTAAGTATTGTTGTTGTTTGTCAGAGAGATTCTTGTTGTGATTATTTGATCCCACTTGATTGGAGCCTCGATGTTGAGACTGATCTTTTGGGGAGTGAGTTGTAGCGTTTTTGTTGTTGTTATGTGCAGGATTTTTTCCTCTGAGGTTGTTCTTGTTCTGATTATTAGCGTTGTTTCTGTTAGGAGGGTTGGTTGGGGTTGCATTGGATTTAACTACTTGAGCATATGATCTATTTTTGTTTTGCGCAGTTAATTTAGTCCTTTCTTTCCATGCAGCCTTGACTGTATTATTGCGTTTGTTTGTACGTTTTTTGATGTTGCATCCAGCGTATAGATGGTCTGGATTGCCACAATTGTTGCAAATATTACGTTTGATAGTGGGGTCTGAGATAAACAAGGGTTTGTCTATTTTGCCCTGTTTAATACTGAACTTTTTCTTCATCGCAATTGCTTTATCTTCTTCATTCTTGAAATTGATATAAGCGTAGGTGAAAGGTTTGTAATGGTACGGGTTTCTTGGGATGAAGCAAGTCATTGCATTCATCTCATCTAAGATTGGTCGTAAATTAATGGCTGTAGTACCTATGGGTAAGCCAGATAAGCGGAGATTATATTGCTTTCGTTGGTCTCTTTGTTCTTCTGATAAAAGGATGGGCGTCACTTTGACATATTCTTTGCCGATGAAGTGCGACCATTTGTGGTAGAAGCGTTGAACTGAGTTTGCATCTTTATATGTGATGTAAGCTTGTTGGTATTGCCCTTGAGTTTTTGTATTGATTTTTTCAATCTCTCCAAGGAGACTGAATGAGTTTTGAATTGTTTTCTTTTCAGTATACAACGGGATGTCAAATACTTGGATTGTGCGTTCTTTCTCATTGTCGATTTCTTCCTTATTTTTCTGCGGTTTTTCTTTTATCGCGGATTTAAATTGGAAGGTAGTATTCTTTTCTACAATATTACCATCTGTGTCTTCTTCATTGATTTTAGTATGGAATCTTCCTTGCAGAACTTTATTATAGCTATCTTCGTTACTAAAAATAGCTTTAACGATGTTAATAAGCTTGTTTTTACCATTTTCTTGGCGTATGGGTTGGTGTGCAGGTTTAGCGTATTCGAAACCTGGGTAGTGTTGTAATAATTTCAGCACTTCATGTGCTTTATCAGTCTTCCTTACATGTGGGAGGTTGTTGCTTTCAGTATAGACAGTAAATAACTTGGGGATGAGAACATAACTGTCTTCATCATCAGATATAGTAATGATTTCAGGTTGATCAACAGGTTGTTCGTTAACCTGTTGGGAGGCTGATTTTTGATCTACATCCATTTTTAGATCAGATGGTTGTTGATCAATGATCTGGATTTGTTTTTTTTAAATAACCCGTTAAAACGAGTTTGTTGATCCTCCTTATTTGATGGATCGGTCACCATGGCATCCTCATTTGAGTCGGAGGCGTAGCAGGTGAACGTGGTTTGTTTCTTAACAGAATTATTGACTTGTTTTGAAGTAATATGATCTAGGCGCAGTTTGAAAACTGGATGATCTGCGCCATCCTTGAGTGGACCATCCTTTTTTTCAGCAAAGAGGTCGCTAGCGAGAGAACGTTCAGTTTCTAAGTTGGAAGTAAGAGCTTTATCTTTAGCAATAGCTTGCTCTTCTGCCAGAGTAGGTTTAGCTTTCGAGGCCATGATTTCTTTCTTAACAGTAATAGAGGGACCTTTGGCGGAGGCGCCTTGGTTAGGTTGCTGAGAAGTATTGGAAGCAATACTTGGAGCTGGAATAACAATAATAGGTTTCTCGACGGGTACAACCACCTTGGGTTGGTTTGTAGCAGACTTATTAGCAAGACGAGCACTTCTTTTATTAGTCATGTTTAGAATAAAGGACTTTTATATATCGCTTTTTTCAAAAATATTTGTTGCAAAAATTATGGTACGGAGATCGACGAGAGAGAGTTTTTTTGAATAACAAATTTTATCAACCTAACAATTGTTTTTTACGAGATTTTTTATCTTTTCTATTCTAAAAGGATAACAAATTTTATCAACCTAACAATTGTTTTTTTACGAGTTTTTTATCTTTTCTACAATGTGATCCAAAGATCAGTTAAATTACTTAATTGAAAAAAGAAAAAGTGAAAATGAAAATTATCATCAATTAAATAATAACATGAGATACAATTACTGGAAAACTCTTGTGAGTGAAATAAATATTAAATTTGGAACAGATTATTCAGGAAAAAAGTGTAAAGAAAAATTCTACGGATTAGTGCGTGCTTATAAGGTATATAAATAAAATATTTCGTATCACTAATATAAATACTAAACATGACATGATTTTATCAGAAAATGAAAAAATATGTAGATGGCGATCCCAAGGGTAAGAAAACGATGTTAGGAGAAATGTTTTTCGAAGAATTTAAAGAACATTTCTGGGAAAAACCAAGTAAATATCACAAATATAAATATTAAATATTTTTATATTTAAATTTTATTAATTAATTGTTCTTTATTATTAGGAACGAATTATGATATAATTCACGATATTAACGAAAGGTCGAGAGCGACGTTCCAGGCGACAACTCCCTTAAATTATTCTCCTCCCTCATCGCCGCCACCACCACCTCCTCCTTATTCACCACCTAATATTATCAATCTAACTTCGCCACCACCACCACCACCTCCTTCTTCACCACCACCTCCTTCTTCACCACCACCTCCTTCTTCACTACCACCTCCTTCTTCACTACCACCTCCTTCTTCACTACCACCTCCTTCTTCACTACCACCTCCTTCTTCACCACCCAACATTATCAACATAGATTGATAACAACAATGTGTGTATATAAATTCAATTATTCAAAATTTTAATTGATAACAACAATGTGTGTATATAAATTCAATTATTCAAAATTTTATTACAAATTTTTTTTTTCAAATGTAGATGAATTTCCTCTTTGTATCCATTTGCTTTTTGATGAACATCAACAGCTTTCTAGCGAGGCATTAGAAGCTGGACGTATTTGTGCTAACAAATATATTTTAAAATTGGCCAGGGCAAATATTTTTGAGCTAATATTATAATTAATCAATTATAAAAAAATATATATATAATATGAATATAAATAAACTATTTATTGCTTTATTATATAAGTAAGTTTTTAAATGGTTTGATATTTTCATTTGATATGATATTTTATAATTCATATAAATAAACTTTTCGATGGCTTTTTGAATGGAAAAAGAAATTTACAGAAATCGATAATGTTCTTCAAAAGAAATTTTTTATAAATCATTTAAATTACAGTTTGAAATTCAACATTACAGTCAACTTGATATATTTATTCCAGTTTGGAACCGTCATGTACTGTACTAGTCATGTTATACTAATATCAATTTAGTTTTCAAACACATTGTTGATCACCAATTAAGTTATTTTCCTTAAGATTATCATGAAATATCCCGAATTTTTGTCGCGTTTTATCTTAAAAATATAAAATAACTTCTTTTCTCTCTTTTAACAAATATTTTTCTTCAAATATTATTTCTATTTTTTCCATAACTCTCTTACTCTTTTTCCGCTCTCTATTGCTTTCATATCCTTCTTGTATATCTTTGTTAAAGGTAAGCACGCGCTCCCTGAGTTTACGCTGGTCACTGCACGTATTATAAAGATTACGGTCTAACTAAAGATAAACTGTCTTAAATATTCCAATAATCTAATATACACGATATACCAGTATTGCTTCATAGTTTTAATGATACTGCTTACAAGATAGTTAGGAGTCTGTGGGGTTCAAGGAATAGTTGGCTTGGGGTCACATGAAATGCGAACCAGATGTCACCTCCTAACTTTTACGTCCTTTATTTATTTATATATTTTTTACAGACTTCAATAATCATGGCTTGTAGACGTTCCTTTACTTCTCGCCGTAAATCTACCCTCCATTTCAGACAAAAGTTAAAGAAGCCAACGTTTATTTGGATATTGCTAAAGGTGAGTGTGGTTCATATTTGGTCATAGCTGCTTGAGTTGATTTCTAAAGGGTGACTGCGGACGCGTTGTAAAGATAAATGTCTTACGCTCAGGATGGTTATTATCATCCAGTCCTGAAAGGATCCTGCGAAACACTTGTACGCGGTTGTTGAATATTGTGACGTTTATACTTGCTCATCTAGTACTCCTGGATGACCCTTTTATTTTCCTTTCTTTGTTATTATAGGTCGTGTTAAACGTATCACTCAACTGTCTTCGTCCCAATAAAAGAGAATGTTGTGAACTGGTTAATCTAAAGCGAGCCTTTCTTTCTTTAAAATGTTCCATTTCTTATGATCCTCGTCATCAACCTCCGCAAACTTCTTTCAAATTTTGCCAGATTTTATAATTTTAATTTCTTTGTGTTGATATCATTAGGGCTCTATAAGGCAAGTGCGCTATTCAATGCTTCGCGCTGAATGGTTTTAATGTAAGGGGTAGGCCGTCACACCTCGACAGATTGTAAGCAATATACGTATCGCGCGTTAGCAGTCGGGCGATCCCAGCCGCTTTTATGTTATTTCACTGTTTCATATTTGAAATACTCGGTATTTCCATTCTTCTGCTAACGCTTGCCAACCCTATTCTTTCCCTTTCTTCTTTTTAGGTTTTCTCTACTATCTTCTTCTACTGTCCTTCTACTGTCCTTCTTTTCGTAACGTTTTCATATCTCACGTTGTTTTACTCTAAAATAGGGTAAGTAATTAATATCATTTATATCTTATTCCCTTCCTTCACCTTTCCTGAACATACGTGCCTTCACTGGCAGGTCCATCTATATACCTTGTGTTATAGGTATATGCGCAAATAAAATACATATTCTTCTGTAGTGAGTTATTCACGATAGGCTAGCCTCCTAAGATATGTATGGGACTGAGTATCGTTACTTGTCTATACACTATCTTATTATTTCATCATCAGTCAATACTTTGTCGCCTTTTATCCTTCGTCAGCAAATTCTTCGTCAGCAAATACTCTATTCGCCAACACTAACTATTAATTACTTACTTTAGTTATTCCTATAACTAATATATATATATATATACCTCACTTTTAGCACTTTTAGGTTTCCATCGGCATTGTTTTAACTTTCAAAAGTACCTAATACGGCAAATTTTCAATTTTTTTATTTCACTCGTTTCGCTAATAAATTTTTATCGTATAGTATAAACTGAAAAATTTGAATTTTATTAAAAGATATATTTATAATCTGTAAAATAAAAAATAGCAATACAAATTGATAAAAATTTTGCATTTTGCATTTTACATATAATTTTGAAAAAGGTGTATGTACATGTTATCTGCTTCGCAAAGTCATCTATAAGCTCATTGTCATTGCCATCATCTCTGTCAGAAAGGATAATGTCGTACTTATAAAAAAAAAATTAAAATAATAATATTTTAAGTGATAATTTAAATTTGATTAATAAAATTTTACCCATCGTCGATATCATCATCGCCTTTACGACCACGACCTCCACGACCTCTATGACTACCACGATCACTACGATCACCACGATCACTATGACTTGCTGCTAAAAAAAAAGATTAGTATTAATATTTTAAGAAATTCATTTTTAAGTCGTACAAGATCAAGAAAATAAATTTTTGCGCATGATAAGTTACGGACCAGAATAGTTCTGCTTCTTTATTGCAGATTGTACGCTAAAGGTGAAAGTAAGATTCGTGATATTAACGATGATAATATTATCGTAGCAAAAAATGATAAATAAAATATATAGATAACCGGTACACCCTTTTCAGAATTATATGTAAAATGCATAAAATGCAAAATTTTTATTAATTTTATTGCTATATTTATATTCTTTCATTCGTTATTATACTGTACTATATGATAAAATATATTGTTTAAAATTTGTGTAACTGTTCAAATGTTGACCAATTATAATCAACTTATTATTTAATGATCACATGATTTAATTATTTGTTTATATTGTCATTTTATTTTTTTTTCTTTTTCTCTTTAATTTTTTCGCTTACTGTAAGTCTGTAAACCGCTTTCTTTTTTTTACAATATTATCAAATTAAACACGTAAAAACACACAAGGTATATTTTTTTATTAATGTTACACTTCTCTTTAACGACGTTTTTTTAACATTTTTTCTTTATTTATATTCAGGAAAAGAACACATAAGGTATATTTTTTATTAACGCTACACTTCTCTTTCATATGATTATAAATATTTTCTATTAATTCCTCTTGCTAACGTTTCTTTCTTCCTTTACTAATACTCTCTTTATTAACATATCTGAATTTTCTATCATTTACTTTTCTAAATTTTACTAACGTTTCCACATCTAATATTTTTCTTCATTGCTATTGTATATATATAGTTATCTTTCATGTTTTGCTGTGGTCTGGAAC
Source organism: Rhizophagus clarus (assembly GCA_015698045.1). NCBI lineage: Eukaryota > Fungi > Glomeromycota > Glomeromycetes > Glomerales > Glomeraceae > Rhizophagus > Rhizophagus clarus. Next base: position 372,959 of record BLAL01000271.1, read on the forward strand.
TACCTGAGATTTTTGACTACCTAGGGATGAAGTTGTAGGGTACTTGTAACATTATTTTTCTATTTTCTTTCTTCTATCTGTTTTCTTTCTCTATAATTTCTACTAATTATTTCTTCTACTAATTTTTATTTATTTTATTTCTTTCCTACTACATTTTTTACTACTAAACTATTTCTTTTTTCTTCTACTAATATTCTTTTTTTATTATTGTTCCTTTCTAACAACCTGTTACTAATAATGTTTACTTTCGTTTAATGATCAAAATTTGAAATATAATGAAAATAAGTAAGCGAACAAGTGAAATCTAATTTCGTTAGTATGCCACTTACAGTTATAATTGATTCTATATAATATAGATTTATTCGCAATTTTATTGAATTTAGATTTGATTTTACATAAATGTAGTATTGATTTACATAGATTGTAATTCATATTTTGTTTTTAATTAAAAAATAAATTTTTGAGTTAAAATTATAAATTAATCTTGAAAAATAATATATAAATTACAAAATTATAATATAAATTCTATAATTTTTTGCCTGATTATTAAAAAATATATATCTGCCCGGTATATGTACTTGAACTTTAATCATGTTCATATCGGGATTACCAAAATATGTCCATATTGGACAGCTATAGAAATAAATTATGGTGCTATCTGATAAATGTATGATTGGTATACGATATTTATACGATATTTATTACAATATATCGGGTTATACAGTAAATAAATGATATGTGCCCGATATTATAACTACCCGATAGTGTGAATACTTGTGCGATAACTTGTAATATGTATCAACCGAATTTCCGCATAAACAATACACATATCGGGTACCCGATATGTGTATTATTATCGAATATCATACACATATCCTACAAATATATTACACATATCGGGTACCCGATATGTATCCGCTAGCATCGATTTTGACCAGTGTT